>CM034350.1:87948549-88334864 GCA_019925275.1 Mytilus edulis
ATTCGTTCATGTCTGCCAGTTTCTATTCTTAAACAGTGATTGCTAAGTCTGTATTTTGTTAATAAATGTTTTTGTGGGTGCTTTAAATCTAAATAATTTTCATAGTCAAATGACTTTTTGAATGAAAAATAAGTGTCCAATTTGCCTTGATTCTGTAAATAAAAATCTCGCATTTTCTCCCAATCATTTTGAAAATTTGATTTGAGCTGTTTTTTCAATAAGTTTTTAAATTTATTTTTTCCTAGATTTTTACATATATTTAGGTCAATACCCAATTTTTCACTGTAGAAAATGATATTAGAGAGCCATGAATTATTGGAACTGGTTTGACCTTTACTTTCTATCATTTTTAACTCAGCATAAGCATTTTTCAATAAATCAGATGGAGAATTCTCTAGTCTATGCCAATACATAAACATATGTGTTAGCAAATTTATATAAAGAGGATATCTACCCAATTCAGACAGGACTGCTACATTTGTGCACATCTTTGTAACACCAATAATATACTTACAAAATTTTAAATTTAGCTTCTCAAACTCCCAATCTTTAAATATGTCATAAAGGGACAAATTTTTCCTTTTAGAAGTAATGTTAATAACACCCCAATTTTCACAACCATAAGTTACAATTGGCTGTATACAGTGATCAAATAAATGCAAAAGAGTTTTAATAGGAGGATTAGATGATTTCAAATCTTTATAAAGTTTAAAACTGGCCTTTTGACCTTTTTGGAATAATTGTTTCCTGGCTTCATTAAAGTTTCCAGTATTTTGGATGATTATGCCAAGATATTTGTATTGTTTAACACATTCAATAGAATTATTTCCTACATTAAAATTTTCATTAAGGAGTCTACCACTCCTATTGAATATTATAATCTTGGTTTTCTTCACATTTATTTCCATACACCAATCTTTGCAGAATGTGCACAAAGTATCAAGTCTCTTCTGAAGCCCTTCTTTTGAGTCAGATATTAATACAAGATCATCAGCATAAAGTAGACATGGTATCTTTTCATCATTTAAATTGACATCATCATAATTGTTAGATAATATATCTGGCAAATCATTAATAAACAGTTTAAACAATGTGGGACTCAAAACGTCACCTTGTCGTACACCAACATTATATCTAAAAAAATCAGTTATTTTGTCTTCTACTTTAACACACACTTTGTCGTTACTATACATAGATTTCAAAATGTTATAAAAAATACCATTATTTGTATGCTGTAATAATTTGTATAATATACCAATATGAATAACCTTGTCAAAGGCCTTGCGAAAATCTACAAAACATACATACAATTTACCTTTGCCTCTTTTAACATATTTTTCTATGAGACATTTTAGTACAAAAATGTGATCCGAAGTGCGAGCTTTCTTAGAAAAACCAATTTGAGTTTTGTTTATGATATTATTATCAGATAAAAATTTATCAAGTCTGTTATACAGAATGGTATTGAAAAGTTTGCCAAGACTATTATTGATGGCAATACCTCTGTAATTTTCAGGGTTCTGCGGGTTATCAGATTTGAATATAGGAGTAATGTAGCTCTCAGACCAATTACTGGGATAAATGCCAGATAGAAGAATGGCATTAAAAAGTTTTAGTAAGCAATCTTGCATATAACTCTGTGAAACTTTTAACATTTCATTTGTAATAGTGTCTAGACCTGGACTTTTCCCAGATTTTAATTGCCTCAGGGCTTTTTGGAGTTCACCAGGGGTGATTTTAAAGTCAATCTCACTGAATCCAAAGTTTTTCTTTTCTAATAGTTCAAGTTTACTCTTTATCTCTTTTATCTTGGACTTTATGTGTTCATTTTCAGGAATGGATGACAAGTCAGAGAAATATTTATACCAAATGTCACCATCTATGTTGTTTTTAGTTTCTGAATTATTTTCAAGACGGAGTTGATTGACAAGGTTCCAATAATCCTTTGGATTTTCTGATTCTAGATTGCTTAAACGGTCCAAAATATTTTCTCTAAATTCTCTTTTCTTTTTCCTCCTTAGTTTGGCAAATTGTTTATTAAGTTTAAAAAAAGAGCCACGCACTATCGGATCTTTCGGAAATTTTGACATTAATATAGCTTTATCATTAACATGTTTTTTCAAACTTTTTAAATCTTGGTCAAACCATTTTTTATGATTACATGTTTTTACCCTTTTCTTCTTCTTTTTTAGTGATACTTTGCACACTTTTTCGTATATTGAATGAATACTATATGTGGCATCATTCACATTCTTTTTGTCTAAGATAATTTTGTTATTTAAAAAATATTTTAGCTCATTTTGTATGACAGGATGTGTAAATGATTCCTGGAAATTTTGAATACTTTCTGTGTCCCATTTATACCTCAAAGGAAAGTCTTTCATATGACTTTTATTTTTCTCCAATTGGAAAGATGCTAAAATCTTAAAAGTGATTTTGCAATGGCAATCAGAAAAATTTGCCTTAAAATCTGATACATTAAAATATAAAATTTGCTGGAGTAGGCTTTGAGAAACTAAAGCATAATCAACTACACTGCATCCATTAGGTTTGAAACATGTAAATTTACCCGTGCTATCACCACACATACGCCCATTCAAGATACGTAACTGATTACCTATACAAAATTCTAGCAAGTTTTTCCCTCTGGAATCAGTTATTAAATCTTTACTGACCCTTTCCTCTGTGAAACAGTCTACATCATAATTTTCATCAAATAAAGGAACATGGGAGGTGCTGTCACCATCAATATAGTCTTTTTCTGACCCAGTTCTGGCATTAAGATCCCCTACTAACAGGATGTCCCCCATAGACCCATAACTATCAGTTATATCCTTTTCTATTATCTCCAGTAGGTCTGTTTGGCTTTTGGGAGCATAGTATATCAAGCACAAATATATATCTTTGTTTAAATTGAAAAATTCTCTCTTCAATTTTAGCCATTGGTATTCTGAGGTCCCGTTATTCAAAAAATTTACACCTTTACGAATTTCTTTACGTATGAGAATCCCTAGACCACCAAAATATCTGTTATTTTTAGATTTTGGTCTGCAGAATGGATAGTACAAAAAGTTATCAAATTTCAAATGATTTTCATAACCAACATGGGTCTCAGTTAATAAAACTAAATCATTTTGTGCTAATTCTGATAAAAAATTCTTATCATTTGACTTATCATGATGTTCTGACAGCAACCCCCCAACATTCCAGCTGCATATATTTAGACTAGTTTTCATATTGTATCTTATAATAACGTATATATGTATTTGTATATTTATGTGTACACACTACACTAGCCTTTTTTTTTTTAAATCTCTTATATCTGTATTTGGTTATACAATATATTTGAATATCTATTACGTTGTATATCTAGATCTATTTTTAGTTGTACACAAAAAATTGAATTTACTCGATGTGTTATATAAAAAAAAAAAATAGTACTAAAAAATGTTTATTGAAATAATCTCTCTACCTGAGGATTATTTAGCTGATATAATATT
This sequence comes from Mytilus edulis, assembly GCA_019925275.1. Classification (NCBI taxonomy): domain Eukaryota; kingdom Metazoa; phylum Mollusca; class Bivalvia; order Mytilida; family Mytilidae; genus Mytilus; species Mytilus edulis. Next base: position 87,952,050 of record CM034350.1, read on the forward strand.
CAAAATAACAACACAGCTCAGTACAATTTGTTTAAAAAGAAGATATCAATGAGGTTTATACTATAGGTAATTTTAACAGTCTATGGGTATCCTCTACGGCCACGTCCATAGCCACGTCTGCCGCCTCTGCCTCCTCTACCTCTATAGGGTCGTCCTCTTCCATATCCAGTTCTTCCCTGTGTACTGCGTGGAGGCAAATTAAGGGCTTTATCGATACAGTCACGGATATTTGCAGCTAGTACAGCAGTTCCATCAGGAGTAAGATGAAATTGGTCCTGAGCTATATATCTATTCATCACTTGTCCTTTGTATGCCAAGTTGCTATTGTCGCATAGGATAACAGAGTCATCTCCCCTGAACTTGGTTTTCATTAGAATTGTTATAAGTTGTCCATCTGAGTTATAATCTTCAGAATCGCTCCTCGGTGTTGGCAAGGAGATCACGATCTTGATATTATTGAAACGTGAACGTATATCATCGCATATCCTAGTCATTCTGTCAACACAGTCATTTGGAGTTTTGTTCATTAACTCGTTCGTTAAGGAGTGTAACACAATAACGTTTGGTTCACTCTCAAGCTTTTGGAGTTCTTTTTCTGTTTCGTCAAGGGTATATGCTGTAACTTTGTGCACATTGTAGTCTGGTGAGATTCTAGGGTCTATGTTTTCAGTATTTGAGGTGCCCATGAGAATAACTGATGGTTTTGATGGTCTAGATATTGGCACAGTTTGGAATTCTCCGTCGCCACTACTGGCATGTATTTTTAAACTAAGAATCTCTTTTTCTTTGTCTTCAATGTCTTTGCGAAAAGCAGTAAATGATGATTCTAATGATTCTATTTTGTTTTTCCTTACCTGCATCTCCTTGTTAATTTCACCAAGTTCCAGGTCTAGTTTATTAATTTTGTCACTTTGTGATTTATTTTTCTGTGTAAGCATCTCACATTTAGTTTCCATTTTGGTTTTCAGTAGTTCTTTTTCAAGTGTAGTTTCATGATTTATATGCTGAATTTTGCATTTTAGTTCTCCATTTTCTCTTTCTAAATTAGCCTTTTTGTTAATCACAGATTCTACTTTGTCCATCATTAAAGTAAACCTTTCTTCATTTTGTTGAATGGTATGTTTATATGCAATGTCCATTGAAGTCATTTTCGAAACCAGCATGTCAGTTTGTTGTTGACATATTTTATCAAGAGCGTTGGTAAAATGTTTTTCCATACATGTCATAAATTTTTCCATGTTATTATTTTGATCCACTGTCTGAGACACTACATTTTTTTCGTGTTGTTCCATTGTTTGGTTCTCATTGTTTTTGTTGGATATTTCTTTAGTGCCTGATGGGCTCTTTACGAAGGTGTTATGGTTAATATCTAAGGTAGCCGTATCCGTGATATCTGATTGTAATGTTTGTTTGGCATTTTTAATCTTTGTTGAGTCTTTGTCTTCACTAGTTGACAAATTATGGGCAACAACTTTCTCAACAATTTGGAGTAAGACGGGGAAGTCAATTGTAACGAATGTATCTTTGTGATTTCCTTGTATTTGAATCAGGCCAGTGTTTATGTGTAGCTGTATTTTATACAGTAATGGATTTGGCTGATCTGTCTTTGTTGATAGTTCAATACAGACTGTTTTATTTCCTGTTTTCTCTGACCAGTTGTCAGGTTCATCAAACCAGCTGACTGCATACTGGGTCGATTTACCATAGTGTTCATAATATACGAGATGTAACGCTTTGATCCAAGGGTACAGTTTATCATGGGGAATGCGAAAGGCGACCATGTGAGCAGCTTCCGCGTATAGATTTTGGTCTATGGTTTCAATTAATGTTTGTTTCCCCTTATCAGTTGTTGGCAATTTAAATTTATTTGGCATATGTTCATAAGGATAATCATCATAGATACTTGTCAGGTCTAATGAATGTTCTCTGATAATATTGTCTGTGTTCAAAAATTTTCCGCTGTCCGCCATTTTGTTTATTTTAGTTTTACACGTGGAGTGAAATCACTGCAATTTAATGTATCTGCTGCATTTTTTTAGGCGTGATGTTTCTGTTTTGATAGAAAATCATTATTTCATAATCTGTAACATGTTTAAGAATGATCGGCTGGCAATAACCACAGCTATGGATGTGTTTTCTTCTCTTACATAGACGCTGCCATCTTAATCAAAGGGAGGTAATACATATACTACAAAAATATATGAACCTCAAAAAGGTAAAATCACAAAAATACCGAACTCCGAGGAAAAACTCAAAACGAAATGTCCCTAATCAAAAGTATTTTCAAATTTATAATAGAGCAATAACATAATGGCGTTTTTTTTTAAAGTACAGAGTAACGTAATATGAACCAAAGAAACACAAAAAGTCGCACAAACCAGAAATGAAAGATAATACAAACACATTGACAAGATGTATAAGTACCGAGCCACGTCAAATGAAAATCACAGAAAACAGACCAAACAGTAAAATATTATTAAGACCAGACTTATGCTCATTGAACGTCAAGCGACACATTTTTCATGGCAATCCAGTACGATAGAATAAGTAATTACAAGATTCTAGAATTATTAGCTATAACATGATCTCTCATCTAGATTAGTGATCATGAAACGTAGACTTACAAAGACCTACCGATAGCGGAAAGCGACGATCGATCTGGCGATTGGTAAACTATAGCATGGGAACGAGAAAAAAAAAAAAAACAAACAGTGGCTTTTCAGACGTTTAAAATACTTATGTCCTTAGCACCGTTAAAGGGTTAATTTATTCAGTTTGTGTGTAGGTATTTCTCACAAGCATGATAGCAAAATAAATTGAAAAGTGTATTGAAAGGTTTCGTCAATTTACCTTCAAACAAATTATGTCAACATTTAACGCGTCCATGTTTGCGTATAGCAATTTGCATATCTTTGATAGCTACGACTATTATAAAGAAGAAAACAAATGTGGAAATCCCAAAAGTGAAAGGAAACATTTTTTTTTTCGAGTCTTCAAAACACAGGCTCTTGTTTCTATCCATTGGAAGGTCGACTATCTATATAAATGGAAGATGGATAGTCGACCTTCCAATGGAAATCCCAAAGAGTCAATCACTAACCATGTCGGTCTAATATTAGATGTCAACTGAAGCTCATTTAGTGAAAGAAAACATTTTTTTCGAGGCTTCAAAACACAGGCACTTGTTTCTATCCATTGGAAGGTCGACTATCTATATAAATGGAAGATGGATAGTCGACCTTCCAATGGAAATCCCAAAGAGTCAATCACTAACCATGTCGGTCTAATATTAGATGTCAACTGAAGCTCATTTAGTGAAAGAAAACATTTTTTTCGAGGCTTCAAAACACAGGCACTTGTTTCTATCCATTGGAAGGTCGACTATCTATATAAATGGAAGATGGATAGTCGACCTTCCAATGGAAATCCCAAAGAGTCAATCACTAACCATGTCGGTCTAATATTAGATGTCAACTGAAGCTCATTTAGTGAAAGAAAACATTTTTTTCGAGGCTTCAAAACACAGGCACTTGTTTCTATCCATTGGAAGGTCGACTATCTATATAAATGGAAGATGGATAGTCAACCTTCCAAACCGACCTTGCAAGGGCTGTATAGCCAGTCAAGGTCGTTAAACACGTCCATTTGTTGACCTTCCATGCAATGGATAGAAGTAAGTGCCTGTGCTTCAAAATACTAGTTTATGCTTGAATGGACAAATACAACTTACAATTACTGCTAACTGTTCACCTACATTATGTCTGCACTTTGAAAATATACCCAGGCAAAAAAAAAACCCAAAAAGTTGCATGTTTGTAAGATCATTTATAGTTTTTATAACAACAAATTGACAACAATAAGTTAAAAGAATAGTTAGCTAACATCATTTTGAAGAAAACGATAACAAGTGTTCTCTGTTTGAAACAATATTGCACATTTTCAAACAATTATATCAGGAACACAAAATTCAAGTTAACATGTCAATATCGTGTATGACCACCTCTTTCTTTTATGACCGTCTGACTCCTTCGTTGCATTGAATCAATGAGACGACGAATAAAGTCTTTAGGGCTGTTTTTCCATTCCCTGAAAAGTGCTGCTCGGAGCTGGGCGTGCGTTTCCGGCGGATTTCGACTATTCCTGATACATCGTCAACGTTCGTTGAAAAGATGTTCGATTGGCAATTAATCTGAAGACATTGCTGGTCATGGCAACACAGGAATATTGTTAATGATAATTCTCCCAAAAAAGTTCATTGAAATGTTTGCCACGTAACAACGGGTGTTGTTTTGCGAAAAACACAGTTAAAACGATGTCTTCGGAGAAACGGAAGAACAACTTGAGTCGCTATACCTTTGTTACATTATGTTACCAACAAGGATTTTGAGCTCTGCATGTTCTTGGTAGGTTATTCTGTCCCATACCATAATTCCATCACCTAAAACCTGTGTACAATATTTCTATTTACTATACGCACGCATCAGAAAACCGTTTCCGAAGATGAATTATGAGGATGTGCCTTCTGGACTTACGTCGTTTCAAGTGGCCTGCCACTACCGCTGTGATCATTTGTCGCGCCAGTATCTCTTAGAGAAAATGATTTGTAACCTGTAATTGAGTCATTCCTTCCATCTCTATACCAGTAAATTTTTGAAAAAAAATGATTATTTGTTTCAAATAAAAAAATTACGATACGTCATTTCCGAAATTTTTACAAATTAGTAATAATTTGATAAATAAATCAATCAGATCACTAATTTTAATCTTTGTAATTAATATACTAATATGGAATTTAAAAAAAAATAAACCGATGCGACGTTTCCTTTTTTGCGTAGTATATATGTTCCAGACCGTATGAGTATTTGGACCGTATGCGTACTTTTTCGAAATACTCATACGGTCGGACCGTACGCGTACGGTCTGACTAATATCAAGGAGTTGATCAATTGTACTAGATACAAATACATGTAACAGATCAACATAACTTAACTCTCAAATAAATAGAAAAAAAATCAATTGTAATTGAAATAAAAACTTTACATTTTAACTATTTAAAAAATTAACGCTAATTAAATCTGTAAATCTCTAGTATTTAGCATGTAGATCAGTAATACATAATACACTAATTGAATAATGACAAATATTCTCACTGAAATTGAATGCAAATAATGCGGGAGGACAATTGCTTTAGAATATTTAGCAACTTTTCAAAAAAATGCTAATCGAAAGGAACATGCATGAACTGAAAAAATGTAAATATGAAAAATATACTTTTGGTAGCGATTGTCACATTTGGCGAGAGTTTCAAAATAGGATTCAGATTTACAATTAAACAAATATCTAATTAAATTGTTAGGTAGTTCATTTTATCCATCTTATGTAATAACAATTTGTAAAACTAAAAATAAAGATTGTGATAAATGTTTGTATAGATGTAACCCATATTATCCAATAACATGTATGGTCAGCTCATACTGGACTATACGCGTATACTCATACGGTCCGACCGTACGCGTATGGTCGGACCGTACGAGTATACGTATACGGTCCAGATACTCATATGGTCTGGAACATATATAAAGGTAATCGAACAACCATGTCAATCACTTAAATATCATTTAAAGATATATTTTTGTTTACCTGTTTGTTCAAAGATATCATATCCATGTTTTACCTCATCTAAACGCAACTGGGAAATGCTATTTTGTTACTTTGCATTATATAAAAATACAATGTAGCAGAACAGGGGCAAACAAAAAAAAGATCACGTCTATTTACTGGGAGAAATTTTTATATATTCATAGGTATTTATTTCATTTATCTACTTTAGTTTCCAGAAGTGATCCCAACGATTAAGCTGATAGAGGCACAACTTTGAAATCTAATAAATATTAACAGTTCGATAGCAGTCGATTAGCTCAAAGTAAAGAAACAGTAGTAGAGATTTTATATAATAGATATAGGAAGACGCAGTATGAGTGCCAATGAGACAACTCTCCATCCAAGTAACAATTCATAAAAGTAAATCATTATAGATCAAGGTATGGCCTTCAGCACGGAGCCTTGGCTCACACCGTAAAGGGCCCTGAAAATAACTAGAGTAAAACCATTCAAACCGGAAAACCAACGGTTTAGTCTATATAAAAACAAGAAACGAGAAACACGTATGAACTTCATAAACAGACGACAACTACTGTGCATTATATTTTTTTTAATTTAATTGTTATTGGCTTTGAACTAGCTATCAGTAACTGCGAGTACTCTTAGAACTGAACTTAATGTCTTTTGGCTTTTGTAATGTACACATACTTTACCACGTCCACTATGTGCTTCTGTTAGATGTATTTCTATTTGCATCCATCTGATGGCTATCTTTTGTTGCTGTGCTACATATTTGTTTTTTGTTTATTATTTGGTACATTAATTAGGCCGTTAGTTTTCTCGTATGAATTGTTCACATTTGTAATTTCAGGGACTTTTATAGCTGAATATGCGGTATTGACTTTGCTTATTTTGAAGTCATTACAGCGACCACATCTTTTCAATTATTAAGGTCTAAGGAATTTAAGACAGGCATACGATATCGAAAAAATTGGGGGTGATGGAAAATATCAGTTATTCACTAGTTTGGTACTTTAATTGTGAAATATGTTGCTTTGGGATTTACAAAAGCAAATATATAGATATAAGAAGATGTAGTATGACTATTAATTAGATAAGTTCTTCATCAAAGAACAATTTGTAAAAGTAAACCATTACTGGATCAAAGTATACGTCCTTTAACATGGAGCCTTGTCTCACAACGAACAGCAAACTAAAAAGGTTCCAAAAAATGAAAAGTGTTAAACAATTCCAACAGGAATACCAGCGGTCTAATCTATTATATCCAAAACGAAAAACGAGAAACACTTCTCACTCACAAAAACAAACGACAACCACCGGACAACATGTTTCTGACTTTAACATGTGCAAAGTTGTTTCTTAATCCAATTGTAAATGTTTCAAATGACTCATTTCGAATTGTATATCTTATAGAAATGTATATATTTATCAGCATAACATAATTGTTTACTTAAACACCAAAAAAAAGTCTTATTTGTACAAGGACTTACAGTTATCAATAGAAAACCAACACTGTATGATTGCAAGACTCTCATATATAAACTCGACATAGATTAAGCATTAATTGAAGTTTATATTTTGATGTTGAGGTTGTGAACATTTTTTTTGATATAAGGCTAAAATGGTATTTAAAAAGGTGCAAAAATCTGTATTTTGACATCTTTTGATAACCATGGGAACAAAAAATTTCAGATTTGATACAACCATCATGTGCCTTATAATACCTGCAGAAAAGAAGTTTTGTATTTGCGCCAGTTGGGCGTTACCGTCTACAAAAGACTCATCAGTGTCGCTGTTTTAATAAAAAGTTTAAAAATCTAAAAAAAAGAACGAAATTGAAGAGCATTGAGAAACAAAAATCCTTAAAGTTTTGCCAAAAAAACTTATGTAGAAAAGCCTTAGTATTTCAAAAAACAAAGTTTTGTAAACGTTACGACCATGTAATGATAATTCATGTCGACACAGAAGTGATGAATTATTGGCCGGTGATACCTACAGGTAATTAAAATTCCATCAGCAGTGGCAGCCACCTAGTGGTTTTAAATAAACTTACCATAGATACCAGGATTGAAATTTTGTATTTGCGCCAGACGCGTCTTTCGTCTACCAACGACCCAGTGGTTGTAAATAATAGGATACCAGCTTGTGGACAGTTGTGGCATTGGCAATCATACCACATCTTCTTTTTTATATTATAATGTCATTACGCCAGACGTGCATTTCGTCTAAATAAAACTCAGTAGTGAAGCTCAGATCAAAATAGAATAAAAAGCAAACATGCATTAGGTTGAAACGCATTTAGGACCTAAAGTTCAAAAAAGTTTTGTAAATACGGCTAAGGTAATCTATGCCTGGGATTAGAAAATCCTTAGTATTTTGAATAATTCTTACTTTTGCAAACAGTTAAATTTATATAAAAAAAGATATATACTAAGTAATTGATATTCATGCCAACACCGAAGTGCTGACTACTGGGCTAGTGATACCGTCGGATACGAAACGTCCACCAGCAGTGGCAACAACCAGGATTGAGATTTTGCATTTGTGCCAGACGCGCGTTTCGTCTACAAAATACTCACCAGTGACGCTATATTTAAAAATAAGTAAAAATGACAAATACAAAGTTGAAGAGCATTGAGGACCAAAAATGCCTAAAAGTGTTGGATTTCGATTAACAATATTGTTTGACTGCATTGATTCATGTAAAACAATGTTGCCAGCCAGCACTTCTACCTAAAAATAAAAGCTTTTCAAGTTCACGAAATACTACCTGAACCAATTAAAATCATTAAGGCCACACCAATTTAATTTCTTGTTCTACGGATTTTTGGACTCCAAAATTTGGGGCGAGCGAGCGATTTGAAAATTTTAATAAAAAAATATTTAATTTGCAAATTTTTGAGGCGAAGCTTGAAAAGTAAAGGCGAGCGATTATAATTTTATTTTGTAAACATAAAATAGTAGGTTTTGACAATTTTAAAGCTTGATTTTTGACTTGTACTTTGACATTAATTTTCTTTAATTTCTGAAGTATGTTTTCCCTGTTCACCAAGAAATAATTAAATCTGGTCTATGTATGTGTGACTGACAATGAGACAATTCTCCATCCAAGTCATAATCAGTTTGGGGACAACCCCTTAATGTTATAAATATCCCTTTTACATGTTTTATGAGGGATCAATACAAGTTAAAATAATTGTTTGTACAAAAGGGCTCATATTTTCTCAAAGAACTATATATCTATCTGGTATTAAATGGTCAAAACATGTCCAAGAATTTTGTAATATTCCTGGACTTGAACCATGTTAACACATTTACTTTAACAGTTTAATATTATTCAAAATAAGTGGACCCCTCTTTTAGAAAAAGTTGTTTAAAATATGATGTAACTCTCCTCTTTTTGAGTACAAAATTCTAAGTTTTCAAAGGTTTTGTATAGAAGGACTATACAAATCCATAGTATTTCTATTTTCATTTCTACATCAGTAAAATGACCCCTTGTCTGAGGGAGGGTTGTTCTCAACCTGATAATAACAAACACAGGTCAAAGTACGGCCTTTTACACAGGGCTTTGATACAAACCAAACAGCAGGCTATAAAGGACCCCAAAATTATTAGCGTACACAATTCGAACAGGAAAACCAACGATCTAATTTATCATGTATATCCAAACGGGAAAATACCAATGAACAACATCAACAAACGATAACTGCTGAACGACAGGCCCCTCAATCAATCAGGACAGGTGCATAAACATGCACCGGCTATGGATAGTTTTGTTTCGCCAGCATACAATATAATTGCAGTTGAAGGCAAATCCTTCAGAAGTTCTTTGTACTTTATTCCAACATGATAGGGAATATAAGTAGGGGGGAAAGTAACCAATTTTTTGTTCTTTAAAGGTATTCCCGCTGATATAAATTTATATCGGAGCACTCCCGCTTTAGATAAATAGGTTTCATGCTGAAACAAATATTCTCACAGATATTTACAAAGTGTGGTGGGGTGCTTTTATGTTTAAAATCGTTATATACAGGTTAGACTGTGATTTTAAAAACAAATGCTGATATCTTTTTATAATATTTACAAAAAAACGGTGCGGGAAATGGACATGATTACATTTCCGGATGCGGGAAGCGGGAATATAAAAAAAAAAAAAAATTCTGTTTTGAAAAAAATAGGTGCAGGCGGGTCCGTCGAACAAGGAATCAAATTGGTGTGGCCTAACATATTATTTAATGTAAAGAATGGAAAATATCTCGTAAAATATATTACCGTAAATTGATTAAAACAAAACCCACTAAATCAGGGCTGAGGAATTTAAATTACTAGAACACACCCGTGATATCGCGGGTCCGTGACTGATATATAACTATGCGTATGCCTTATTTTAGTATTGGTATTGTCATCTGATAAAGTCATGCCGATTATAACATGTATAAGGTGCACAGTTTTCGCTGCTTTCAAAATCTTTCTGTTTGAACCCATCGACCTGGAACCTATCAATTATTGGTAATATTGATAATTTGGAAAACAAAAGGGCCTGGAATGGAATATTTTTTAGTCAACAGTATACAGCAAAATTCTAAATACACTGTTTGGTGGTGCGCCTGTCTGATGCAGAACGTACAGATAAGATAATAGGTAACAGGTGAATATACTATTGGTATCGGTGTCGGATTCGATCCGGAACTTCATAATTATTGGCAATATTAATTACGTGGAAAACAAATGGGCCCAGAGTGGTGTAATTTTTAATCAACACCATTGTACTATATTAGTTATATGTAAAGTTGAATTCTTTGATTCATCGTTTTTACGTGATGACGGCTGACAAATTGGACCTCGTAATTTTAGTATTATAGATAGGCGGTTCAGGTAAAGTTACATACTTATTTTTTTGCTTTATTTGGTCATAAAAAACGATTTACAAATTACGACAAATAGGATGCATACATTTAATGACACTTACAACCAATGCAAAATGTTCTTTTCACAAGGTTAACAATTGAGAAGCAATGTAAACAGCAACAGCGATTTAGAGTTAATGTCACACAAACCTTTCTTATTTTCGAAACAATGAAAATAGTATGTCTAAAGTTAGAAGCATCTTTTTTTCACGTAGCGTTGACAATATTTTTTTTGAAATTTAATGGTTTGTTTATACCATACGTCCGTTTATTTCCCCAAATGTGCATTTATGGATCATAAAACATGTTCAGTATTTTGTGTTTGATTTTGCAAACATGCATTAGGGGGTTCTGATTGATACAATGAAAGCAAAAAATCAAATAAAGTATTTTAAATTCCTAGGCAGGGTAAACATGTCCTTAATTTTACGGATATTTAGTTTTCTGTAATCGATACAAATCCGAAACGTTGCTGTTTTGCCGTCGCCACTAATTTTAGAACGATAGTAAAATTTCTCAGGCATCTCAATATCTAGTTATTTCAAACATTTTATGTTTTTGTTTTCTTTTAGATTTTATAAATTTGAAAAAAGTTTAAAATGAAAATATAGTATATATGAATCAAGCATCTCAGTATCAAAATATTTCAAAAGTATTTCGCGTTTTTTGTCTGCTAGAATTTAATAATTTTGTAAATGGTTAAACTCAAAATAAGAATATATAAGTAAAGTTAAATAAAGATTGGTACCATTCTGTATATGTACTACATCTATAACTACTTTAGTCACAAACTTTTGTAGTGAAGGATATCGTGTTTACTGGAAGTGGTACGTCTAAATAAAACAGAAAGTAGAAAAAATAGTTTTGACGTCAGTGTTACATAACTATTTATTTTTCGTGGCATGATCCACTTTTTTTGTCGGTTTCATCAAAATTTCACATTATTACATGCATATATAGCACATGAACATTTCTTTGTATGTAGCAAATTATTTGTTTTTCATTCTGAAAAAATCAGCTGTTTTGCATGTTAGCCAATTGAAGCGATTCTACGAAATTAAGAAGCATGTGAAATACCAAAATATATTATTTATTGTATAAATATAAAACTTTTTTTTTTAAAGAGGTGCGATATTTATTATTAACGCAATGAATGAAATGGTGAGTGTTGTTTTTGTATTCTCATAAATCTTTTCCTGTTTTTGGTAACTATCGAAAAGAACAAAATAAAATGTATATTTGATTACCTTAGCTGTAAAATGTTTTGGAATGTTTTGCCACGTCCACTTGTATTTTTGTCCATCTGATGAGTTGAGCCTTTTTCAACTGATTTTTATAGTTCGTTCTTTAAATATGTTGTACTGTTATACCACTGTCCCAGGTTAGGGGAGGGTTGGGATCCCGCTAACATGTTTAACCCCGCCACATTATTTATGTAAGTGCCTGTCCCAAGTCAGGAGCCTGTAATTCAGTGGTTGTCGTTTGTTTATGTGTTACATATTTGTTTTTCGTTCATTTTTTTTTTATATAAATAAGGCCGTTAGTTTTCTCGTTTGAATTGTTTTACATTGTCTTATCGGGGCCTTTTAAAAAAAAACAGTTGTTGGCATGACACGGGTTATGTTCTTCTCATATATTTTATGAAAGTATGATACTAAACCCCTAACGGGAGGGATTGTGCCTGATATTTATATGATGAAGACATAATCTTTCAATCAGTTTAATTGAGGTCTGGAGCTGGCATGTCAGTAAACTGCTAGTAGTCTGTTGTTATTATGTATTATTGTCATTTTGTTTATTTTCTTTTTTTCCCTATTCTGACATCAGACTCAGACTTCTCTTGAACTGAATTTTAATGTACGTATTGTTATGCGTTTACTTTTCTACATTGGCTACAGGTATAGGGGGATGGTTGAGATCTCATAAACATGTTTAACCCCGCCTCAATTTTAAGCATGTCCCAAGTCAGGAGCCTCTGGTCTTTGTTAGTCTTGTATGATTTTTAATTTTAGTTTCTTGTGTATAATTCGGAGTTTAGTATGACGTCCATTATCACTGTACTAGTATATATATTTTTTAAGGGGCCAGCTGAAGGACGCCTACGGGTACGGGAGTTTTTCGCTACATTGAAGACCCATTGGTGGCCTTCAGTTGTTGTCTGCTCTATGGTCGAGTTGTTGTCGCTTTGACACATTGCCCAGTTTCTTTCTCAATTTTATCTGTTATCAATGATAATCAATGCAATTTCGTATTAATTAGGCCTTTTTTATTCGATCGTCATGATAAGATTTGGCTTACACAATCTTAATCCTGACATCTATTATGGAACGCCATAGCTGTCTTATGTGTCTTTTTTTATTGCTTTTCTATTATACGAAGGTGCTTTTCTATTATACGATGGTGCTTTTCTATTATACGATGGTGCTTTTCTATTATACGAAGGTGCTTTTCTATTATACGAAGGTGCTTTTCTATTATACGATGGTGCTTTTCTATTATACGAAGGTGCTTTTCTATTATACGATGGTGCTTTTCTATTATACGATGGTGGTTTTCTATTATACGAAGGTGGTTTTCTATTATACGAAGGTGGTTTTCTATTATACGATGGTGGTTTTCTATTATACGATGGTGGTTTTTTATTATACGAAGGTGCTTTTCTTTTATACGAAGGTGCTTTTCTATTATACGAAGTTGCTTTTCTATTATACGATGGTGCTTTTCTATTATACGAAGGTGCTTTTCTATTATACGATGGTGGTTTTCTATTATACGATGGTGGTTTTCTATCGTATAATAGAAAAGCACCTTCGTATAATAGAAAAGCAATAAAAAAGACACATAAGACAGCTACGGCGTTCCATAATCTATGATGAGTTTAAGTCATTGCTATAATTACACAATAGTGTATGGGGTATAATTGTTCAGGCTTTATTTTATGTGCAAACGTAATGCGTAGTGTTTGTCTCGAAGTTTCTCTATTCTACCATGGCGGTATCGGTTTTTTTATTCAATTTGTGCTTTTGATTGACTTCTTGGTATATTCTCTATCTTTTTATAAAAGTGAACAACTGGGCTCACAACTGGGTTCCCAGAAAGAAAAAAAAACTAGTGTTAATTAATGTGTTCATCTATTAAATCCTATCAATTGATATCATTAGATTATTGTCTATACTTGAATAAGTAAATTATTGTTTTACGTAAACAAACTCTACAAAATCATCCGTAAGCATTGTTTTTATACTGAAACTAGTTGTGTTTATTTCCTTAATATAGTAACATAGCTATATTTTGTATAATGTCAATTTCATCATGGAACACTTTCTCCATAATCAGAGGTATATTAAGGGATGCAAAATCAGTTTGATTACTGTGTTACGATTTAAAAAGCTAACAATGTATTAATTTAAGTTGCAGTATAAAAAAAATATACTTGGTAAATGTCATAAAAATATAAACTTTTTTGTACCCGGCGCAAAAATGGGGACTGGCTCGGCTTTGTAATTAAGTGTTTATAATGAATCGAAAGAGAAATAACTCCTTCTGTTTTATTTGAAATAGTCGAAATATGTCTTGCAAGTAAAATCGCAAAAATACTGAACTCCTATGAAAGTTCTAAACGTAAAGTCCCTAATCAGTAATCCATTACTATTTTTAAGAAAATATGACTTATTTTTTATACTATTAATTGTGTGGTTACTGTAACTAGCACAAATACCACTGCTTGTGGAATTTTACTACACAAGAGTTTCATCTACTCAAGAGGCAATACTTCTGTATAAACAAGATTTTAACAAAACGTTTAAGAAAGCATCTGTTGATAGATTTAAGAATTATCAAGAAACTTGGGTTCTTAATCCCTACTAAGGCAAAGTTGTCCATGAAATGAATTTTGTTTTATTTTATGACTCTTTATTGTCATGAAATATTTCAGGTCTGTGCTTTCACATGATTAGAGATTCTGCGTTCTGGTCAAGCTTAATCAACAAATTCGCTTCGTACGAATATAATTAGTAAAGTGTAATTTTCATTTACTAGCACAAGTCCACTAGGGAATTATCAACTCAGTAGTCAGTAATTCGGCACTTTCCCTCATGCAAAGATGTTCTTAGATGAAATTTTCAAGAATAAGAACCCTTTTGATCGTATAGCTTTTAAACGATTTTATATCTTACACATTATAAGTTTTCAAATGTTTTGGTTCGAGTTTAAGAAATGTTTTTAAAGCTGTGAAGAATTTTCTAAATGAGAACAGCCGATTTTATCTTTACGATCCCATTTTTCTAATTTGATGAATTTCGCTACATGATATGAAAAGTTCAGTATAATATGTTTAAAAATGAGGCCCCTCATTGGGGTTGTCAAAGTTATCACATAATCACAATTGTTTTGCCAATTTAATCACATTATCATTTTTTTTACATAAAATTAAAATATACTGTCCTAGATTATTAAAAAATCAAATAATCATGAAATATTTTGTCTGGTTATCAAATAATACACAAAGCTTGATTGATAAAGCTGTCATTAACACTAGGAGCCTACAAATGCCACGAAAGGGCACATTCAGCTTTAGTCAGAGATTGCTCTGACGTCTGATGGCGTTTTTATGACATATTTCTGGTGACAGTTTAATTTTCATTTCAAAGCGCGAGGCTTGCCGATATTTTTAAATACTTATAAAATTTAACTGTCGAGAGTGAAGAAATATCGTAATACACGAGTTATAGTGGTGAAATCTGTTTCTCTAATGATTTTTATCCTTCTGTTTCAAAGATTTGAAGAAAGTTGTGTACTTTTTATATGACGTCATCATGCAGGGTCGCTTTTTTCATGACGTCACAATAGGAAAATTCAGAAGGAAACCAAGAAAATTTAACGTCACAATTAAGATATCTACAAATACAGCTTCTTTCCACGTACCACCAAAGACTGAAATACACTACCAATGAGACTGTTAAAAAAAGAAGATGCAGAGGCATTTAAGAACAGCCTCACATCTTATTTAACAGAGAAATCACGCAACAAACATTTGATTTTAATTTCACGTTTTAATATGTTTTTAATGACCACCATATTGAATGACATAATTAGTACTTGCGTTATGGGTCTTAGACTCTTTGCATTTCAACGATGTAGAGATGTAGAAGATTCGACCAATCATTTGCTGAGAACAGATTTTTTACTACTGATGAAAAATATTTTTCTCACCGGTCAAGAAATGTGAAAATAATGCAAAAATGCGAGAAAACACTACTTTAAGGTGATAAGTTTCTTTCTTGAAATCGAATAAGATCAACATTCAATTAGAAAAAGCATACGTCATTCGGTTCCTTATTTATTTTTTTATGTAACCGCGTACTAACTTCATGAAGCAGAAATGAATGCTTTATATACATGAATCAAACATTTTGAGCTATAAACAAATAGCGACATTACAGTATTTATTCTTGGCACGTTTGATTTTATGAGCATATTTCGCAAATAGTTTGGCATACGATTAGCTTGAAAACGATGCATTCTACGAGGAGGCAAATTTCGTTCATGGGTTAATATGCATAAATCAACTCTCGAAATTCTATGGGCACTAAATGCAATAAATCAGTCATATGAAAAAAGGGGGACGAAAGATACCAAAAGGACAGTCAAACTCATAAATCTGAAATAAACTGACAACGCCATGGCTAAAAATGAAAAAGAAACAGACAAACAATAGTACACATGACATAGAAAACTAAAGAATAAACAACAAAACCCCACCAAAAACTAGGGGTGATCTCAGGTGCTCCGGAAGGGTAACCAGATCCTGCTCCATATGTGACACCCGTCGTGTTGCTTATGTGATAACAAAATAGTCTAAATAGTCTAATTCGGTAGGTCACATTCATGAAAAGGAAGGGGATTGTAGTAACGACGCAAGGAACATATCCGATATCATTTGTGAAACGGTTATTCCATAACAGTCAACCAACTCGTGATGGCGTCCGAAAAATTTACGAAGGGATGATTTCAACTTCACCATTTGGAACTCTTGGTTGAATAGCTTCATAGTGAGCAGCAACACTCTATCAAAAAAATCATGATAGGAAATGCAAGCACGGGAATATCGTATCAATTGGGAGATACAAAATGTATATACCCCGTATGCAGGTGCTGCTGGAATGTTGCTACTTAGAAAAGTAAGTTCAAAATTAGAAAGTTGAAATCATCTTTTTTGTCGTAACGTTATGTTTTCAACCGACCCTCATTGTCAATTTCTAGATGTAAGTCAAGACATGAGGCCGACTTAACTGTATCTGTAGTATCCTTTATCTCTAGTTCGATGTGATAGATGCTTTCCACAAAGTCATCTAATTTTGAATTATTTAGTGAAAGAACATCATCTATATAGCGGAAAGTAGAATTAAAGGATATTGCTAACTTCTTATCTTTCTTTCTAAGAAGTTCCTGCATGAAGTCAGCCTCATAATAATAAAAAAAACAAGTCGGCAAGTAGAGGGTCACAGTTTGTTCCCTTTGGAATGCCGACGTTCTGTTGAAAAAAACGTCCTCCGAACGTAACAAATATGTTGTAAATCAAGAAATCAAGCATCTTGATAATATCAGTTTCAGAGAATTTTTTGTTTGAATCAGAGTGATCCTTTACAAAGTAGGATTTATCCCTCCCAAAGACAAGAGGCTTGTATCTACGGTGGCCATTCTTTTTTTATCAAGCAAAGCAATACCAACTCTTTCAATTTGTCTTTTAGCTTGGAATGTGGAATACTGGTGTAAAAAGTAGAAAAGTCAAATGTTTTAATAATGTTACAAGATGAAAAAGAGTTAGATTGTATGTACTCTAAAAGATCTTTGAAATTTTTAAGTATCCACATCTGATTCACGCCATCTCTAGAATAGGCAGTTTCACAATAACTTTGAAGCCTGTCTTTTATTGCTGATAAAATAGATGTTAATAATTTAGAAAGAGGTTTCGTGGAGCATTTGGAAGACCTAGCAATATACCGTTGTTTGTAAGGACACTTATGTAGTTTAGGTATCCAATACAGTGATGGAAGATCTAGTTCTTCATCTTTGGTTGAAATTTCAAAGGAACATAGAACGGACCTATGATTATCCAGGATTTCCTCTTTGGTAAGTGACGCGAGAGTATATGTTGAGTTTCCAAGTGAATAGTCAATACCTAATATTAATGTAATGCGTTTTACACACAAAAACGATGTTGTTTGGGGCTTTATCTATGGGGACAACAACATATTTGTCATGGAGGTAGGATAGGTGAAAACCTGTCCAAAGGGAAAGGACGAAGCTAAAATGGGGAGGTTAAGGGAGCAAATATTTCGTTTGAACTGTAAGGGATTAGTCCAGGATTAAAAGTTGCAGGTTGAATCAAATGCGATATAGAATGATTTGTAATAATCTACATATGACGGTTGTTTTCCATTTGTTCTGTTGTTTAATTAAGTCTCACATTCAATTTCGTAAAAAATTTTGGACTTTCGTATTTTTTAATTTCCCTTGGAGTTCAGTGTTTTTATTATACTTTGTTTTTAAGAATTTTGCGCCCTAATTAAGGGTCAACACTTTCCATTTTTATGTATGGATTGCGATCTTGCTTCCCTCAAAACCAACAAGTCCTACAAAAAATTCCACCAGATTTCAAAGCAATCTTGGACAAATAGAATTTGAAACAATTTCCTGCATTTGTGTGTACTAAGGATATGAATTTACAACTGCAGGTACTCTCAGATCTGTACTTAGTGTCTTTTTGTTGTTTGAATGAATACGTGTTCGTTTATGTCGACATTGTATTTTTGTTAGATGTATTTCTATTTGTATCCATCTAATGAGATAAGCCTTTTCAACCATTTTATAGTGTGTTCTTGTATCATATTGTTCATGTCAGGGCCTGTAATTTAACCGCCAATACGATATGGGGTTTTCTCATTGTTGAAGGTCGTGCATTTGCCTATTATTGGAATGTGTGAAAATATGAAACAATATCATGGTTCTATTAATTTCGCATCATTTATACCAATATTGTCTTTTTGTAGCTTCCCATTGTTTAAACCGAATTTAAATTAAAAATACTAAAATAGGACCATGTGATATGATAGTAATAGGTTCAGCCCTCTACATGTGATCAATGACGTAGAAGTTAATAACTATAAGTCACCATACGGCTTCAAATATGTTTAAAAAACATTACACAAAGGTCTCGGACCAAAATAAAAAATAAAAAAATTCATACAAGAATTCTAAGGGCATAATTATGTACAACAGAATAAATGAAAAAACAAGTATGACATACAGAAACATAAGACAACAACTAAATTTCAAACTGCTGACTTGGGCTATAATACTTTACAAATTAAATTAGGTTTGAAAAAATAGATAATAGAATGTTAGATAGAAAAGATACAACGTTTTTTGTTAGTTCACATTAAGAATACATACATCAATACATCAATTAAGAAATTTTTCGCCCTTCGTCTTTAAAAACTACCTATTCACTCGGAGGTGTTTTTTACTTTTATGGTATTAAATATAAAATCTATCTACTGAATAAGGTTTGAAATTTACAACTCCTTTTAACTCTAATGAGTAACTTTAGATAATAAAAAGCAGATAATATTCAAATTGGACAGAGTGATGGGAATGGTGTATGACGCAAGGTGTATGGTGTAAATATATATGATAAAATTTAATGAGACCGTCTTGCGTTTGTATTTTGTTTTTTTGGTCCAAAATATTCCAGAGAGATAAACATTTATTAAGAAAGATCTTAGTCATTTCGTTTTAAAAAAATGCACAAGTAAAAAGGCTTTCGTCTTGATAATCGTAAGCATGGAGAACCAGAAACTGCTAATCTGTAAATTGTAAAACCAGTTTTTACAAAGGTGTACCATGGTGTAAACATTATTTTTCTGACTTTTTAACTTCTATTTAGGAACAAAAAATGGACTAAATTATTTAATCAGTCGTATGACAAAATTAGATCATTCAAAACTGTAACGCGCGTAAACATTCCTAAAGAATCTGTTTATTATATTGCCGAGCAAAGGTTATCGCTGGATATCTATATTAGTGCGGTGAAGTGTAAAAAGTCGTCTAGATCGCGAGTTTAGTCCCCCCAAATAACGCACGGCTAATAATGGTCTTAACTTAAAGACAAATATGTCTTCTTTAGGTTTTGCCCTGTCGTCAGATATTCGTACGGTCACTTTTTTCTAGTATATTGGAGAGTTTCAACCCCCTTTTTTCAAAATGAAAAAATGTGTATGTTTGCTTACATTTAATTGAAATAGTTTTTCCTGAAGCTTTTTTTGTATGTCAAAATATTCTATTCAGTATTTTATTTTCTTCTAATCTATAAAATTTGCGAAGTTTAGACTATTTAAAATTGAGGTAATTATAATTGAAAGTTTAGACTCAAACTTTAGTTTCTTCTTAATAGTAGTAATACAAATTATCCCAGTATGTTTTAAGCATATAGCATTTAATAAAACTAATAAGTGGTAAAAATTTCTGAACCAAAATATGAAAAAAAACTAAAGAAATCAATGGAAAAAGAATGGAGTAAAAATCTTCAATTTCAACACGGAACTCAATCATTTGCCTTCCGTCACATTTTGTGTATTAGTCAATAATTTGCTCTCAAATGATATATGAAATTACTACCTTTTTCACTATTATATACACATATTTTCAATTAAAGTGCACTGATATATGCCACATATTTTGTTTGTATATGTTTATATTCTATGTTTATTCGTTATAAAACATCAAATATACTTTGTCAGAAAAGTCTTGTTGTAAAATCAAAATAATTGACGGATGGTTTCAGTAAATATTCCGTGATATGTCAAGTCCTTTGCAACTTGCTCCATAAGTCCAAAGAAAAGACAAAAGTCGTTAAATTTTATACAGTGCATAATATGCCAAAAAAACCTCGATTGAAATTTTGAGTCAATTTACCAGTTTAGGGAAGTCGAATTTTGTATCTGCATTGCATAAAAGATTGGATGAGGTGAACATCAAGATGTTTCGTGCGATAGCTGTTAATTTCAGGAACTCCGTGCAGGCAGTTTATCATCGTTCATGCTACAAAGCTTACACAAGTAAACATATTTGTTTCCCCTTTTAGAGCGAAGAAGCTTCTAGTCTGATATTTAATGACGACATACAATTATCTGACTGTTGTCCCTTAGTTTCGGGTATTTGTACACGTTCTAGAATGCAGACGTTCAACTGGAGCGCTTGTATATTTTGTTGCAACAAAACATTTTAAAAAGATAAAAAATTACTCAAGTTTGAATCAGATGAGCGTATTAAAAATGTTTTATCCGTGTCAGATAAAATTAAAGTTGAAATAGTTTCCCGTCCATCTTTTAAACTTCAAGCACTCTGTCATTTTGGTTGCATTACAAATTATTTGCTAAAACTTGTTGCACTGGTACACACGGTTCCAGACCCGAGGTTAGGGGAGTTTGGTGTGCCCTTAAAAAAGTTAACCCCGCCACTATATGTATGTGTCTGTTTCAAGTCACGAGACGGTAATGTTGTGTTTGTCGTTTGTTTCAATATACTATATTTGTTTCTTTCTTGTTTATTTTGTACATTAATCAGGCCGTTAGAATGTTTATTTCGGGAATTGAAGACTATGCAGTATGAATTTTACTCATTGTTGAAGCCCGTACGGGACCTATAATTGTTTTATGTCTCATTTGGTCTCATTTGGAGAGTTGTCTCATTTGCAATCATATCACATCTTCTATTTTTTATATGGAATACTTTTGAAGTTTGTGGTACGTTGAAAGGGAAAAAAGGGGGGGATGTAGTTACAAAACCTATAATGTAATAGATATTAACCAGAGTTAAATACACAACAAAAGATAATACTATGGTAGCAGTAATAATTGTGAAAAAAAGCAACGAGTAGTCTATAAAAAAACCTGAAGTATCCGCAAATTCAATTTGAGGACACATTTGACTGTAGTGTTCTATGGCTTTGGTTTGATACCTTACCCACTATGATAGTTTAAAAAATAATTTTAAAGTATTGTCTTGCATGACACTTGTTTTTTTACCTGAAATTGATATTTTTCATAAGGTTAAGGTGCTCTAAACATTTTATAGGTTGAAAACTTGATTTTTGAAGTTTTGTTTATCAAACGTCGTTTTAGGATTTTTTTTGGTAAAAAAATCTCACTGATTAAGGTTCATGTATAATAACAAACATTACTAAAGCCAAAACAGTATCATTTGTATTTAGGTAAAGTTTAAAAATAGAAAAAAATGTCAAAATTGAAACCCTCCCAAATTTTCACAGATTTTAATATAATACCTTTGACCTCAATTTAAAGAAAATGTGACCATATCAAGTCCTGACGACAGGCATATCATTGTAGTACACGATTTCCTCCTTCCAATGATATATTATGTAGGTGTGTGTTCGCTGGGGAGATTAAATTAAAAAAAATCTGCCTTCAGTCACCGCACTTTATGGCATAAACAAAACATTGTAAAGCCGGAGCAATTTACCCTTTCGGAACACCTAAGGTCCCCCATTGGTTTTGTTAGGGTTCGTGAAGTTAAATTTTTAGTTGCGGGTAGTATTTTTATTACTAGTATATTGTCTATCTTTTTATCTGATGGTTTTTTTTTACTTTCTCAATGTCTGTAATTTATTATTTGTTCAACATGTTTCAAAAGTTTCAAACTTTTTTTTTATATAGATTAGACCGTTGGTTTTCTCGTTTGAATGGTTTTACACTAGTAATTTCGGGGCCCTTTATAGCTTGTTGTTCGGTGTGAGCCAAGGCTCCGTGTTGAAGGCCGTACAATGACCTTTAATGGTTTACTTTTATAAATTGTTATTTGGATGGAGAGTTGTCTCATTGGCACTCACACCACATCTTCCTATATCTATTATGAGTTGAGAAGTAAGAATAAATTATAGCAGATCTCGTTGAATCGATTAGATTTGTCAAGTCACAACATAAATTTGTAACAAATATCAAATAGGACATAAAGATAAAAGTTATTTGATAATTTCTATCTATATATCCTTGATAAAAACGATTAACTCGAATATGTACTCGTTTTATATCAAATATTTTGCATTACAATTATCAACTCAAAAGTAATAACTGTTACAGCGTTTTATCAACACACAATGTTGGCGTTTTATTTTCTTTTGTTGGCATCAGCGTACAGCTTTCTTCTAGAGAATCCCCAAGGAAATGAGGGACAACAATCACATATCAGTACCTTACAATATCTAAATTTTATGAGGAGATGAAGCTCCAGCAAGCAGACACAGCAAACGTGCATCGAGAAACAATAAAACTTCGACATGATACGGACAACTCTCTTTGATCTTCTTGATAAGAAGTTGACTGAAATTGCAAGACACAACGATTCTAATTCGGATTTTATTAATTTGGAACAAAAGTATATTCAGTTAGAACAAAAGTATTCGAATCTTGAACAGAATTATATCACACAGGGACATGAATTAGCGATGTTAAAGAACACTTTACAAACTAATCACAATACGTCAATTAAGGATTTAGGCACGCAAATTAAGACTTTACAGACGAATCACAATGCGTCAATCACGAATCTAGGTATTGAACTGAAAAATGTTGAGAAGAATCAAAATATTCATTTTGTTGATGTTGAGTCGAAGATGCGCACAGCAGCTATTATGAATAATCAAACTTTTATACATTTACAGCAACAGATAGACAATAGCACGGAACAAGGTAATTATTGGTATTTGTAAATTTAAATAAATTTTGAACACAATTGCAAATCAAAGAGTCACCTAACTCGGGATAAGTTATATCTTATAGAATTTTATGCGGAACCAATAACATTCAGCTTTAAATCTGGTTCCTTTCCTGGAAGTAGAAGAAGAAGAAAAATCTACATTTAACACAAACGATGTTCTACTTTAGGTCGATCAAATATTTCCTTAATCAACCTGATCTATTCTGTAATATGTTGGAGAAACTTTTGAGATAGAAAGATTTAAGTTAACAGACGCCTTTATTGACCTTGAAACACATGCAACAACGGAAAGTACTGAATTTTAACACAAAAACTACAGGTACTAATTTAAGTTATAAATTCAATTCTATGTATATTGATATCTAAATAAGAATGTGATTGTGTAGTTTAGTTAAAACAGTATTTTTATTCAAGTATATTGAATTCGATTGGGCAACAGGCAAGGTTTATTGCAATGATACTGTAAGGGGCTAAATTGTCAATAGGAAAAGTAAACAAGATGTGCCCAATTGTTTATAAATTAATGACTCAATTAGCACATGAACTCCATATCAACCTGGCTACATTAAACAATTTCATTAATGAACGAGGACTTTCATCTTTATACATTGAGATCGATATCCAACTTTTATGATGGTAATTAGCTTAAACATGTTCTTTTTTATAATTACAATGAACGACCAATTTTAACAAACATAGGACTCAAATGTAAAAAAAAAAACCCGACCGTTTCAAAATATTTTGATGAACTAAGCGACAAATAACCCTAAAAAAACCCAGACCTAGCCTTTAAGATCTAACTAAAGAAGATGGCGGTATTGGTGATGAATATCGCTATTTCTCCCATTGCATTTTTTTCACAACAAGTGAAATGAATACCTTAAACTTACTGGATGAAAATAATCAGGAAATTGTAATTTTCTTAAGTTCAGTGAATGAAGGAATACATCCAAAAGATTAAAAGTTTATGTAAAACCACTTTTATGGTTTATGTAAAACCACTTTTATAGGTGCATTATATTATAATCGATGAAGTGGATTCTTTCAAATAACTTTCCCTTCTTCTTCATATATAAAGGCCTTCCATTTAATATCTATTGTAAATATGAGGTTTATCAAAATATAGTATATACAATATACAATTAGACGTCTGACATGTCATGATAAACATTTCTTACATAATTCTGAATTTCACATATTCGTTTTTTTTTTTCTTCAGTGGCAATGACTGCACATCCTTCATCTAACTCGAACAAGGCTGGTATTATTAAGTTTGACAACGTCGCGTTCAGCGTTGGCATCAAGAACCTAACAGCGTTTAAAAATAGCGGGAAGTTGTATGTGAGAAGGAAGGACTATACATTTTGTCTGTAAAAATCTACTCCAATACCAATGGTGCTCATTTTTACATTTCCCTAAATGGTAATACTATATCGTACACAAAGATTAGTTTTAACGGCAACCATCCTTCTGCAATGGAAAATACCAGTACTGCTGTTCTAACAGTACAGTTACTACTTAATGACAGTGTGTGGGTATTTTATCCACGTGCAGCTCATGTTGCAGGCATTGCATGGTCAACATTCACGATTGTTAAAATTAAATAAGATAAACTTTAAAGAACTTTACTATCGCTTGCATTTTATATGAACAAATATATACGAATATAACAATACCTTGAAATTTAATAATGAATATCTAAAATCAATTTACGTTAAGTCTATGTGAGTAAACGTACTTATATTTTATCATTGACACAACTGATATTTTATCACTGATACAAGATGTGATAACAGTCGGACAAGTAATATATTATATACTGCGATAATAACATTATTTATTATAATGATATTGATGATTTATATGATGCCCATGAATATGTAAAACCAAAATGAGCCTTAAATATATCATTTGTTCACCTTTTTCTCTTAATAATAGTTGAAATGTATTTGACCAGTAAAATATTCATTAGATAGTATTTTCTTTTCATCTAGTTTTATATCTGGCGTACTTAAACGTATATAGGACTTGAGTTTTTATACGACCGTTTACGGGACGATTTATGGTATTCCATCCGTCTGTCCGTACGTCGTCATCATTTCGAACAATAACTCAAAAACGCTTTAAACAATCTGCATGACACTTTGGTTGGCTGTTTATATCTGTTGACGTGAGCTCCCATTCGATTTGTATTTATTTTCAATTTTACATTTCCGTTGTTCTTTAAAAAAGCGACGGGCGTATCACGTGCTCTGACATGGCGCAACTTTATCATATATTATGTTAACTTTGTAATTTTTAATAGTTGGATGATATTGATTCATTTGAAAGGGATACTTGTGAAAATAATCGTAATCGTTTTCATTTCACTTGGTTTAATTAACATGTTAATTGTTAACTCTGAATTGACAAGGATAGATACATGTTAACTCAGAATTGACAAGGATAGATACATGTTAATACTGTATTTGCTTTGATTCCAAGTGCGAAGCTGTTAGTTACGTTCAATATTCACGCCATCTTGCCATTTTTAGCTCACCTGGCTCAAAGGGCTAAGTCAGTTCTTCTCATCACTTGGCGTCAGTTGTCCGTCGTTCGTCGTCTGTTAACTTTTTGAAAAATATTTTCCTCCGAAACTATTAAGCTAAATTAAACCAAACTTAACCACAATCGCCACTAGGGTATCTAGTTTGAAAAATTGGTATTGTGACCCGCTTGCCAACCAAGATGACCTATATGACTTAAAATAAAACATAGGGGTAAAATGCAGTTTGTTGGCTTATATCTTTGAAACTAATGCATTTAGAGCAAATCTGACATGGGATAAACCGTATCACCAATTTCGTAATTTGGCCTTTTTAACTTTTTTTGTATTCGATCGTCATGATAAGTTTTCATAGAAAAATACTCACGCCTGGCTTACATAATCTTAATCCTGATATCTATGATGAGTTTAAGTCATTGTCATAAATACACAATAGTGTATGGGTGTAATTGTTCAGGCTTTATTTTTATGTGCAAGCGTTTAAACAGAGTTTTTGTCTTTTTGTAGTTTCTCTATTTAACCATGGCGTTGTCTTTTTCAATTCAATTTGTGTTTTTGATTGCCTTCGTGTTATATTCTTTCATTTTTATAAATTTCCTGTTACAAAACATTGAATTTGTCGAAAAACTAAGGATTTTCTTATCCCAGGAATAGATTACTGTACCCGTATTTGGCATAACTTTTTGGAATTTCGGGTCTTCAATGCTCTTCAACGTTGTACTTGTTTCGCTTTATAACTTTTTTTTAACTGAGCGTCACTGATGAGTTTAAAGTAGACGAAACGCGCGTCGGGCGTATTAAATTGTAATCCTGGTATCTTTGATAACTATTTGTAGAACTTAACAACTGGGTTTCAGAAGAAAAGAAAAAACAAGTGTCCATTATGTCTTCATCTGTTAAATCCTATCAACTGGTGATATAATCAAATTATTGTCTATATTTGAAGAAGTAAAGTTTTGTTTTATGTAAATATACTCGACAAGATCATCCTTAGGCATTCATTAATTGTTCGTAATAATATGTTTAAAAGGAAGGAAAGAGAAATAACTCCTCCTGTTTTATTTGAAATTGTCGAAAAATGTCTAGCAAGTAAAATCGCAGAAATACTGAACTCTGAGAGAATTTCAAAACGGAAAGTCCCAAATCAGTAATTCATTGCTATTTTTTTTAAAGAATATATGACTGAATTTTTATACTATTAATTGAGTGGTTATTGATACTACCACAAATATGGAATTTAAGTCTACAACAGCATCATCTATTCAGGAGGCAATACTTCTGTATTGACAAGATTCTAACAAAACGCTTATGAAAGTTTCTGTTGATAAATTTAAGAATTATTAAGAAACTTAGGTTCTTAATCCCTAATGCAAAGTTTACAGCAAATTAATTTTGTTTTATATTGATGTCCTTGTTTTTCATGAAACTTTTCAGGTCTTATCTTTAAAATGAATAGAAAATCGGCGTTCCTGGTGAAGGTAAATCCATAAAATCGCTTCGTACGCACATACTTAGTAAAGTGTCATTTTAACTTTATTAGCACCAGTGCTAGTGGAGTTTTTGGCCACGAGGGAATCATCAAACCAGTAGTAAGTAATTCGGCAATTATCAATTTTCTGAAATTATCCATTGATAAATTAGGAAACTATTATGAAGCAAAAGTGCCAATTCAATCACGCAAAATTTTCCATGATAAAATTGACTAGTGTAAGATCCCGTTTGGTCGTAATACTTTTTCACAATTGAATGTGTACATTATTAATGTCTTTTTGTTGTTGGGGTGAATAAGTGTCCGTTTAGGTCGACGTTGTATTTTTGTTAGATGCATTTCTATCTGATGAGTTCAGCCTTTTCAGCCATTTTATAGTGTGTTCTTGTATCATATTTTGCATGTCAGGGCCTGCAATTTAGCCGACCTTATGATATGGGGTTTTTCTCACTGTTGAAGAAGAGCGCCTGCCTATAATTGGAATGCGTTTAAAATGTGAAACAATATTAATTTCGCATCATTTATGCCAATACTGTCTTTATGTAAAGAAACTAAAGTAGCTTCCCATTGTTTAAACCGAATTTAAATTTATAATACTAAAAAAAGGACCATGTGATATGATAGTCAAAAGCACAGTCATCTACCAGTGACAATGACGTAGAAGTTAACAATTATAAGTCACCATACGACCTTCAAACATGAGAAAAAACCATTACGCAAAGGCCTTGGAAAAAAATAAAAAATGTAAAAATTCAAACAAGAATTCTATAATATGTACAACAGAATAAACTAAAAACAAGTATGACACACAGAAACATAAGGCAACAACTAAATTGTAAACTGCTGACTTTGGCTATACTACTTTACAAATGAAATTAGGATTAAAAAAATAGATGATAGAATGATAGACAGAAAAGATACTATAGTTATCAAAGGTACCAGGATTATAATTTTATACGCCAGACGCTCGTTTCGACTACATAAGACTCATCAGTGACGCTCAAATCAAAATAGTTATAAAGCCAAACAAGTACAAAGTTGAAGAGCATTGATGAACGAAAATTCTAAAAAAGTTGTGTTTTGTAACAGGAAATTTATAAAAATGACCATATAAATGATAATCATGTCAACACCGAAGTGCTGACTACTGGGCTGGTTATACCCTCGGGGACGAAACGTCCACCAGCAGTGGCATCGACCCAGTTGTGTTTATAGTTATCAAAGGTACCAGGATTATAGTTTTATACGCCAGACTATGTTTGTCGTTTTTGTAGCTCACATTAAAAATACATACATCAATTGAGAAAACAAAAATTTCCGCCCATCGTCCTTGTCGTTCCATCTTTTAAAAACTACCTATTCACTCGGAGGTGTTTTTTTACTTTTATGGTTTCAAATATCAAATCTATCTTCTGAATAAGTATTGAAATAAAAGCTCCTTTTAACTCTAATGAGAACTTTAGGCAATACAAAGAAGATTATATTCAAATTGGAAAGGAAAAGATGGGAATTGTGTATGACGCAAAAAAATGCCATGTAACAAGAAATCACAAAATATAATGAGTCTGATTGAGATTAAAAAAAATGTTAGTGCTGTACCCCAATTTTTTACTTACTAATTATGTGTGTTTGTTTTCTCACATGTCGTTATCAATATAATGGAATTTATGCGACTGTCATACAAAAGAGAGGTTTAGCTAGGTATAAAACGAGGTCAAACCACCATTTTCTACATAAGAAAATGTATGTACCAAGTCAGGAATCTGACAGTTGATTTCTATTCGTTTTATGCCTTTGGGCCTCGCTTTGGGCTTTTGAATTTGCGATTTGTTTACGGAGTTCAGTATTTTTGTTATTTAACCTTTTGCATACATGCCTTAACTAAAGTAATACGTGTTTACAGAGTTGTACAGACATACGGTTTGTTCTGTTTTATCAGAATTTTTATCAAATTATTTTAGTTGTATCATAATTCACCTATAAGGTGTCATGTGTCTTTGTTCTACATTATGTCCGTTTTATATCAATAAACGTCATAAAAGGGTACCTGATGTAAACGATGATTTCGATAACAGCCCGCTAAAACACAAACACTTAAATGTCATGTAGGTCAAGTCTACAATATGTTTGTAGTCGTGCTTCCCTTGAAAACATAGAAATATAGCTTTACCACAAAATCGCACCGAGTGCAAAAAGTTGTGAATTAATTAAACAGAGATTTTGAAAGATTTGCTAACAACAGCAAATATGTTGTTACCTTAATTTGAAAATGGCTTTCATCTCGATAATCGAAAGCATGGGGAACCAGAAACAGCTGCTAATCTGTAATTTGCATTCAACCCTTTAACGGGCGTAAAATGCCTTAATTATGTACAACAGAATAAACTAAAAACAAGCATGACACACAGAAACATAAGGCAACAACTAAATTGCAAACTGCTGACTTTGGCTATACTACTTTACAAATGAAATTAGGATGAAAAAAAAATGATAGAATGATAGACAGAAAAGATACTATAGTTATCAAAGGTACCAGGATTACAATTTTATACGCCAGACGCGCGTTTCGTCTACAAAAGACTCATCAGTGACGCTGAGATCAAAATAGTTATAAAGCCAAACAAGTACAAAAATAAAGAGCATTGATGAACCAAATTTCCAAAACGTTTTGCCAAATTAGGCTAAGGTAATCTATTCCTGGGATAAGAACATCCTTAGTTTTTCGAAAATTCAAAGTTTTGTAACAGGAAATTTATAAAAATGACCAAATAAATGATATTCATGTCAACACCGAAGTGCTGACTACTGGGCTGATGATACCCTCGGGGACGAAACGTCCACCAGCAGCGGCATCGACCCGGTAGTGTATATAGTTATCAAAGGTACCAGGATTATAGTTTTATACGCAAGACTATGTTTGTCGATTTTGTAGCTCACATTAAGAATACATACATCAATTGAGAAAACAAAAAAATTCGCCCATCGTCCTTGTCGTTCCATCTTTTAAAAACAACATATTCACTCGGAGGTGTTTTTACTTTTATGGCTTTAAAAATAAAATCTATCTTCTGAATAAGTATTGAAATTTACAGATCCTTTTAACTCTAAGGAGAACTTTAGGTAATACAAAAAAGAGTGTTCAAATTGGAAAGGAAAAGATGGGAATGGTGTATGACGCAAGTTGCTCGGTGTAATTATATAGATAAAATTTAATGAGACCGTTCTATGTTTGTTTTTTTTCGGTTCGAAATATTCCAAAGAGGATGTAGTTATTAAGAAAGATCTAAGTTATTTGGTTTTAAAAAAATGCACAAGTAACAAGAAATCAAAAAATATATGAGTCTGATTGAGATTAAAAAAAATGTTAGTGCTGTACCCCAATTTTGTACTTACCAATTATGTTTGTTTGTTTTTCTCACACGTCGTTGTCAATATAATGGAATTTATGCGACTGTCATACAAGAGAGAGGTTTAGCTAGGTATAAAACCAGGTTAAACCACCATTTTCTACATACGAACATGTATGTACCAAGTCAGGAATCTGACAGTTGATTTCTATTCGTTTTATGCCTTTGGGCCTCGCTTTGGGCTTTTGAATTTGCGATTTGTTTACGGAGTTTAGTATTTTTGATATTTAACCTTTTGCATACATGCCTTAATTAATGTAATACGTGTTTACAGAGTTGTACAGACATACGGTTTGTTCTGTTTTGTCAGAATGTTTATCAAATTATTTTAGTTGTATCATAATTCAACTATAAGGTGTCATGTACTTATGTTCTACATAATGTCAGTTTTATATCTATAAACGTCATAAAAGGGTACCTGATGTAAACGATGATTTCGATAACAGCCCGCTAAAACACAAACACTAAAATGTCATGAAGGTCAAGTCTACAATATGTTTGTAGTCGTGCTTCCCTTGAAAACATAGAAATATAGCTTGACCATAAAATCGTACCGAGTGAAAAAAGTTGTGAATTAATTAAACAGAGCTTTTGACAGATTTGCTAACAACAGCAAATATGTTGTTACCTTAATTTGAAAATGGCTTTCATCTCGATAATCGAAAGCATGGGGAACCAGAAACAGCTGCTAATCTGTAATTTGCATTCAATCCTTTAACGGGCGTAAAAGACCTTAATTATGTACAACAGAATAAACTAAAAACAAGTATGACACACAGAAACATAAGTCAACAACTAAATTGCAAACTGCTGACTTTGGCTATACTACTTTACAAATGAAATTAGGATGAAAAAATAATTGATAGAATGATAGACAGAAAAGATACTATAGTTATCAAAGGTACCAGGATTACAATTTTATACGCCAGACGCGCGTTTCGTCTACATAAGACTCATCAGTGACGCTCATATCAAAATAGTTATAAAGCCAAACAAGTACAAAAATAAAAGAGCATTGATGAACCAAATTTCCAAAAAGTTGTGCCAAATTAGGCTAAGGTAATCTATTCCTGGGATAAGAACATCCTTAGTTTTTCGAAAATTCAAAGTTTTGTAACAGGAAATTTATAAAAATGACCATATAAATGATATTCATGTCAACACCGAAGTGCTGACTACTGGGCTGATGATACCCTCGGGGACGAAACGTCCACCAGCAGCGGCATCGACCCGGTAGTGTAGATAGTTATCAAAGGTACCAGGATTATAGTTTTATACGCCAGACTATGTTTGTCGATTTTGTAGCTCACATTAAGAATACATACATCAATTGAGAAAACAAAAAATTCCGCCCATCGTCCTTGTCGTTCCATCTTTTAAAAACAACATATTCACTCGGAGGTGTTTTTACTTTTATGGTTTTAAAAATAAAATCTATCTTCTTAATAAGTATTGAAATTTACAGATCCTTTTAACTCTAAGGAGAACTTTAGGTAATACAAAAAAGAGTGTTCAAATTGGAAAGGAAAAGATGGGAATGGTGTATGACGCAAGTTGCTCGGTGTAATTATATAGATAAAATTTAATGAGACCGTTCTATGTTTGTATTTTTTTCGGTTCGAAATATTCCAAAGAGGATGTAATTATTAAGAAAGATCTAAGTTATTTGGTTTTAAAAAAATGCACAAGTAACAAGAAATCACAAAATATAATGAGTCTGATTGAGATTAAAAAAAATGTTAGTGCTGTACCTCAATTTTGTACTTACCAATTATGTTTGTTTGTTTTTTCTCACACGTCGTTGTCAATATAATGGAATTTATGCGACTGTCATACAAGAGAGAGGTTTAGCTAGGTATAAAACCAGGTTAAACAACCATTTTCTACATAAGAACATGTATGTACCAAGTCAGGAATCTGACAGTTGATTTCTATTCGTTTTATGCCTTTGGGCCTCGCTTTGGGCTTTTGAATTTGCGATTTGTTTACGGAGTTCAGTATTTTTGTTATTTAACCTTTTGCATACATGCCTTAATTAATGTAATACGTGTTTACAGAGTTGTACAGACATACGGTTTGTTCTGTTTTGTCAGAATGTTTATCAAATTATTTTAGTTGTATCATAATTCACCAACAGGTGTAAGTCATGTACCTATGTTCTACATAATGTCCGTTTTATATCTATAAACGTCATAAAAGGGTACCTGATGTAAACGATGATTTCGATAACAGCCCGCTAAAACACAAACACTAAAATGTCATGAAGGTCAAGTCTACAATATGTTTGTAGTCGTGCTTCCCTTGAAAACATAGAAATATAGCTTGACCATAAAATCGTACCGAGTGAAAAAAGTTGTGAATTAATTAAACAGAGCTTTTGAAAGATTTGCTAACAACAGCAAATATGTTGTTACCTTAATTTGAAAATGGCTTTCATCTCGATAATCGAAAGCATGGAGAACCAGAAACAGCTGCTAATCTGTAATTTGCATTCAACCCTTTAACGGGCGTAAAAATCCCAAAGAATCTGTTTATTATACTGCAGAGCAAAGGTTATCGCTGAATGTCTATATGGCATGAAGAAATTTACGCTACTAATGAAGCAGGAGCAACTGAGTCTTCTTATTACTACTATATTGTGTATCTTTTTATCTGATGTTTTTACCTTTCCAATGGCATCTTTTCCACTTCGTGTCTGTTTTAATTTGTGTGAATTTATTACTTGTTCGACATGTTTCAAAAGATTTTAAACTATGAGTTGAGAATTAGAACAAAATTGAAGTAGATCTCGTTGGATCGATTAGTTTTGTCGAGTCACAACATAAATGTGTAACAAATATCAAATAGTACATACAGATAAAAGTTATTTGATAATTTCTATCTATATATCCTTGATAAAAACGATTAATTCGAATCTGTACTCGTATTATATCAAATATTTTGCACTACAATTCACAAATCTAAAGTAATAATTGTTACACCGTTTTAACAGCATAATGTTGGCGTTTTATTTTCTTTTGTTGGCATCAGCGTACAGTTTTCTTTTAGATAATCCTCAAGGAAATGGAGGGACAACGATCACCAATCAGTACCTCACTGTATCTAAATTTTATGAAGAGATGAAGCTCCAGCAAGCAGATACAGCGAACATGCGTCAAGAAACACTTAAACTTCGGCATGATACGGATACCTCTCTTACTTTGCTTACTTCTCAACTGCAACAGAAATTTGATCTTCTTGATAAGAAGTTGGCTGAAATTGCAAGACACAACGATTCTAATTTGGAATACAAATATATTCAGTTGGAACAAAAGTATCTTAATCTTGAACAGAATTATATCACCCAGGGACATGAATTAGCGATGTTAAAGAATAAATCACGCTTACTTGACACGAGTATTGAAGATCTTAAGCATTTGGGAAGTATCAAACCACTACATGAAATCACAACTTTACAACAAAAAGTGAAATCGATCTCTGCTCAAACGAGTATGTTAAATATGAAGGAACAAGCGCGTAGCCAGGACTTTATCGCATTATACAGTAAGGTACAGGAACATGAGGTTACCAATAATAAGTCAATAACAGATTTAAGCACCAAGTTAAACACTTTCCAGACGAATCACAATGCGTCAATCACGAATCTAGGTACTGAACTAAGAAATGTTGAGAAGAATCAAAGTATTCATTTCGTTGATGTTGAGTCGAAGATGCGTGCAGCAACCATTATGAATAATCAAACTTTTAGACATTTACAGCGACAGATAGACACTAGCACAGAACAAGGTAGTTATTGTAATAATTTAGAAATTGAAATTTTTTCTGATATAATTGAATATCAAACAGTCGCGTGATTTTTTTTTTATCAAACTCAAGATAACTCAAAATATGGACTCAAACTGAGTTCTTTTATATTTCACACAATGATATTTCTTTTAGTAAATGAAATATTTCCTAAATGGAATTGATCTGTTCTTTAAAATGTTGAAGCAACTTTTAAAACTAAAGAGATAACAGTCGCCGTTAATTAACCTTTAAACACACACACACACCATTTTGATTGGAAAATACTTATTTTCAACACAAAAACAACGGGTATCAATTTTAGCTAATAATCTTATTCTGTAATCTAATTCAATAGATCCAGTGGCGGATCCAGGGGGGGGGGGGGGGGGGGGGGGGGGGGGGGGGGGGGGGGGGTTTCCGGGGGTTGGAACCCCCCTTTATTTTGGCCGATCAATGCATTTGAATTGGGACATATAGTTGGAACCCCCCTTCCCTTTGTCCTGGGTTGGGACCCCCCCCCCCCTTTTTTAAATGGCTGGATCCGCCACTGAGATCGATCTTTATTTCAAACTATAAAACAAAATTGTCAATCGAGAAAGAAATAGAGGTGAGCTCAAAATTCAGTGAATTCATGAATACATTCAAAAGATTTAACATTATATTTATAATCGATGAGGTGGAGTCTTTCCAATAACTTGCCCTTCCTTCCTCACATATAAAGGCCTTCCATTCGATATCTATTGTAAATATGAGGTTTATCAAAATATAGCATATACAATTGTTTTTAAACTATCAAATTGTAAAGACGTGATGTCATGATAAACATTTCACATATTTTTATGCTCCACCTACGATAGTAGAGGGGCATTATGTTTTCTGGTCTGTGGCTCCGTTTGTTCGTTCGTCCGTCCGTCCGTCAGTTCGTTCGTTCGTCCCGCTTCAGGTTAAAGTTTTTGGTCAAGGTAGTTTTTGATGAAATTGAAGTCCAATCAACTTGAAACTTAGTACACACGTTCCCTATAGTATAATCTTTCTAATTTTAATGCCAAATTAGATATTTACCCAATTTCAAAGTCCATAAAACATGGAAAATGATAGTGCGAGTGGGGCATCCGTGTACTTTGGACACATTCTTGTTTTTACAGGATTCTGAATTTCACATATTCGTTTTTTTATTTCAGTGGCAATGACTGCACATCCTTCATCTTCCTCGACCAAGGTTGGTATTATCAAGTTTGACAACGTCGCTTTCAACATTGGCATCAAGAACCTATCAACGTTTAAAAGTAGCGGGAAATTTGTATGTGAGAAGGAAGGAGTTTACCTTTTTTCTGCATCAATCTACTCCGAAACCAATGATGCTAATTTTCACATGTACCTAAATGGTAATTTGATTTCGTACACAAGGATTGGTTATAACAGCAACCATCCTTCTATGGAAAATACCGGTACTGTTGTTCATGCACTTCAGTTACGCCTTAATGACAGTGTATGGGTATATAATCCATCTACCTATAGTATTGCAGTCGGCTTATGGTCAACATTCACGATTGCAAAAATTAAATAAGATAAACTTTAAAGCAATTTGAGAATAACTGTGATTTTATATGAACACTAGAACACACCCGTGATATCGCAGGTCCGTGACTGAATTAAAGTATATAACTATGCGCAAGCCTTATTTTAGTATAAGTATTTTCATCTGATTAAGTCATGCCGATTATATTAAGATACACAGTTTTCTCTACTTTCAAATCTTTCTGTTTGAACCATTCGAACTGGATCTTATCAATTATTGGGAATATTAATTATTTGGAAAACAACATGTCCTGGAATGGAGTATTTTTTTAATCAACAGCATTGTCCTATATTAGTTATAAATAAAGTTGAATTTATTCGTATTGTTATCTTAGAAAGTCTTACTGATTAAAATACTACAATAGGTAACAATTTGGCAATGATTGAATTTAGAAGTGTCAACCCTGTGATTATGACCCGTGTATATAGCATAATCCTAAATACACCGTTTGGTCAGATGCGGTCAGATGCGGAACGTACATATAAGGTAATAGGTAACAGGTGAATATACTATTGGTATCGGCATCGGAATCGACCCGGAACTTCTTAATTATAGGCAATATTAATTACGTGGAAAACAAAAGGGCCTGGAGTGGTGTAAATTTTAATCTACACCTTTGTACTATATTAAATAAAGGCAACAGTAGTATACCGCTGTTCAAACTCATAAATCCATGGACAAAAAACAAAATCGGGGTAACAAACTAAAACTGAGGGAAACGCATAAATATAAGAGGAGAACAACGACACAACACTACAATGTAACACACACAGAAACGGACCAAGCATCAGACAAAATCCCACGAGAATAACAAATATAACATCAAAATCAAATACATGAATTAGGGATAGACAAATACCGTGACACGTCTTATCGCAATGTCAATTTACACTCAAAAATAAGAGTAAACTATTATATACTGAGATATGAACTGTATTCTTATGATATCTATGATTTATAGGATGCATGAATATGTAAAATAAACTGAGCTTATATATTAGTTATATATAAAGTTGTATTCTTTGATTCGTCGTTTTTTACGTGATGACGGCTGACAAATTGGACCTCGTTATTTTAGTATTATAGATATGTATACGAATATAACAATACCTTGAAATCTTATAATGAATATCTAACATCAATTTAATTCAAGTCTACATGAATAAACGTTGGAATACATGTACAACTAATATTTTATCACTGACACAAGATGTGATAACACTCAGACAAGTAAACTATTATATACTGAGATATGAACTGTATTCTTATAATATCTATGATTTATAGGATGCATGAATATGTAAAATAAACTGAGCTTACAATATATCATTTTACACCTTTTTCTCTTAATTATAAATGAAAGGTATTTTACCACCAAAATATGCATTAGATAATATTTTCTTTTCATCGAGTTTAACATCTGGCGTACCGAACCGTATATAGGACTTGAGCTTTTATACGACGGTTCAAGGGACGTCTTATGGTAATGTCAGATATTGTTACCATTTAATGTAACAGAAAAATGACGTTAAATTGGAAACGCGCTTTATCTAATTCTTCCTGCTTTCCTTTTTGGGTAAATTTAAAGTATAACACACAAGTATAAATGCCATGAGAATCCAATCCAATATGATTTTATAATTAACATAGGATATTCAATTTTACTGCTAGTAATTATGTGTTTTTGGAGGAATATTACTGCAATATATATTCAAACCGAGTATGATTTTATTCAAGCAGTGACATACAATAGCTTATACTTACGATACTGAAGTTTTCTTACTTTTTGATCGTCTTATAGATGTGTATTTTTGTAATGTGTGCACCATTTCGTTTTGTTGAAAGCAGGACATTTATATTTAGTGGAGGAAGGAACACGCGAATGCAGTTCATGTCGTCCCTAGCATATTACGCTTGTGGCGACGTCAAATTATGATAACGGACAAACTTGCAAGACATTTTCATTAATCCGTATTTTTATAGAAAACCCTGTAATCTTAATGCTATTTGGTGTACAAACTTCAACTTCAAAAGTACTTTTTATTGGTGTAGTTATCAAAGCCGAAAAATAGTCTTCTCGAAATCAAATATCTGTTTTTTTGGCCGTAAAAGTTTTGTGAAGGCATGAAAGTTTAACTCGGACATTTCCGCAAGACATTGTAAATCTATTGTTTTGAATGGAATATGTAGCTCAATTTATTTTTCAATTCGAATTTTGGGAGCTAACACTTAGTACAAAACGATGGTGCTTACAATTTAATGATTTATCTCTCAAAATTTTATTTTTGAACTGAAATGTTTCAAGTTTCCAAATTAAATTTTCGATGGGACATTTCCGTACATCATATTCTTTTGAAAATATGCAAGCACATTTTAAATGGAGACAGCCATGTTAACCAATATTCTTATATGACGTTCTTCTTTAGCTTTGGGTACAAAGCCATGTTCTAATTCGAATAGAACATGGGCTGCACGTGATTGACGTCACAATTGAAATTGCAACGTCAGATGAGTTTTGAACAACGCCAGAGATCAAAATGGACATTTTTGTTGGTATTGCTCGCTAGGAAATTAAATAAAAACATTCTAAAAGTAAGTTTAAATGTTTCTGTTCTTTTTTTATTGATAAACTGTTGATTTTTCTATTACGTTTTTGTTCATGAAATCAAAATGGCGACATTTCGAGCGTCTACTATAGGTCCGCTTCGAAGTACAAAAGTTCAAAATATTCCTATTAGAATCGAAATAATTCTATCATGCCATGCTCTATGCTCATTTTAACATGGGTAGGCATTATATTTGTAAACATTTAATACCTCGCTAACGCTCGGTATTAAGATATTAACAAATTTAATGCCTGTCCATGTTAAAATGAGCATAGAGCATGGCATGAAAGAATTATTTCTTAACTGAAATATATCACGTCATACAATGTTCATGCAAAATTTCGAAGAGTTGCGTTAACTTTTCGCGAATTGTTCGAGTTTTATGTTTCGAGTTTGTTACATGGGACAACCCGTTGTTGAGTTGATTGAAATTTTGCAGTTTTTTGGTTATAATCTTGAATATTATTATAGAAAGAGATCAACTGTAAACAGCAACGATGATCAGCAAAGTAAGATCTACAAATAAGTCAACATGACCAAAATGTGCAATTGATCCCTTGATGAGTTATTGCATGCCCTTTATAGTCATTCTTTAACAATTTTTCTTAAGTTGATGTAATCTTTTACAAACATCTTCTCTTCTAAAACTACTAGGCCACATTTAATTAAACTTTACCACACTCATCACTAGGGTATCTAGTTAAAAAAATGTGTCCAATGACCCCGCCTATCAATCAAGATGGCAGACATGGCTAAAATAGTACATTGCCAAAAAATACAGTGTTTGCCTTAAATCTCTGAAACTAAACCATCCAAACGGGAAAAATAACCGGTTCAATCTATATATAAAAAAGAGAAATTAGAAACACTTATAAACCACATTAATAAACGACAACCACCGACCATCAGGTTCCTGACTTATGACAGGTGCAACAAATTCAGCGGGTTTAAACGTTTTAATATGTACCAATCTTCACCTTTACCTGAAACAATAGTGTAACATCACAAAATAGAAAGACACCCTATACGTTATCAATTGAAATGCTTGTTTGTGTTAATATGTCTTTTGATTGAGTTAAGCCAAGTGAATATACACTGAATGAATAAATTTGATCTATGAGATAATGCAAATACATAATAATGTTACGGGGGGACAGGGCTTTTAGCTGGCCCCTAAACAAAATTAGTCTATTTTCATCATTTAATTTAATTCGTTAATATTTTTTATGATGACTTTTTAATTATTATCATTTCCCAAAACATGTCTTTGTTTTCAGTATGGGCTTACGTAATATACTGTGGATTCATTATAATTCGTTGGATACCAATTTTCGTGGACTTCGCGGGTACAGGGAAACCACGAATTTAAATGTTCAACGAATTGCAAATTTTCTGTATGATTAAATGCAGACTTTTGGAAAACCACGAAATCAAATATCTAAGTTTTCCTCAATCCACGAAAATTGGTACCCACGAAAATAAATGAATACACAGTATATGAAAATCTGGTACAAATTGAAAAATAAGTCGAAGTCAAAACCAACAGTTGAGTTATGTGGTATGGAATGTTGAAAGGCAAATACTACATGCATATTCACATCAATGTGATGTAATTACGAACCCTGGTTTGTGCCAGTCAAATAAATACATGTGTAATTCTATACATGGACGAATCCAGACATTTTTAAAAGGTTGTTTCAAACTCAGGATAAAGGGGGTCAATCCAACCGTTTAATCGTTACTACAAAATTGTATAATCCGTGATGACGATTCAGATCCGTTAAAACGAATTACAAAAATTGTTTGATACCGTATTTAATTTGTGATTTCGAATTACAAAAATTATAAATATTGTCAAAGGTTCGTTATCACAAATTTAATCTGTTATTATATACTTAGTAGTAAATACAGATAAATTGTATGTGTAATACAACCATTGGCAAGCTTGCTGTATCAGCCACCCGTGATGATATCGATATCAGCACGGTTACAAAAGCTTTATCACACCTTTAATTTGTATGACGTCACGTCATCGAACTGGAAAGGTTTTCAAATCCCTAATCTGTATGACGTCATATCAAACCTATAATCTGTATGACGTCATTTCAAACCTCCTTATCTGTATGACGTCATGTCACATAAAAAAAAACCATCTACTTGAGGACTGTATATAGAGATTAAAACATGGCCTTTTCCATATCAGCCTGGGTATCATCCCGAGACCCCCATATCAGCCCGAGACGGAGTCGAGGTGCTGATATGGGTCGAGGGATGATACCCAGGCTGATATGGAAAAGGCCATGTATTAATCGCTTTATTATATACTTCCGACAATAGTTTCATGTAAGGCAAATAAACTAATGTAATAACTAAAACAGTCAAAAACTTTATAAAGAAAATTAAAATTATGAATCAAATATACTTTAGTTGTCCAACAGCATCATTAACTCCTTATATATTTATGGTAACATATCCTATAGAGGCATTTTGAAACATTGAAAATTTGGAAGAGTTTTACGATCATTACTACTCCATGTTTGTTGTACTATAAAATGATTCATACTATTGTCAATGGCATTTGTTAGCAAGTATCAAACTATCCCCACAAAAGTTCCCGTAAATTTTGACGTCGTCATAAAAAAACATCTGACGTCACAATGGAAAAGTAAACAACCGATACCGGAAAAACCGGAAGTAACTTGCACGAGAGGCACTGATATGGGTTTTTTGCACGAGAGGCACTTGATATGGGTTATCAGCCCGGGTGGGAAGATATGGCTTGTGCACTTCCGCCCATTACACATATGCAAAAGCTATCATATTAATGCTAAGTATATGATAAATGTATATAATAAAGTGTATATGATATGGCTTTTTCAATATCACACACCGTATCAACCCTCAACCAATATATAAATCCCTCGAGCAGAGCTCTTGGGATTATATTGGTGTCTCGGGTTGATACGGATGCGATATTGAAAAAGCCATATGATATTCTCTATTTAAAACGAACTATTAACTGGCATAAAACACATTCTGTATTCATTTGGGTAAGTTTTTTGTTCTTTTTGTTCAATTTTCTCTATTATTTGTATATTATCATCGCCATGCTATGGGCTTTTAATGCTGGTATTGCGTTGAGCCCACACCAATCAATGTAATGTAAGCACCCATTATTTCATATATTCTTCAGATTTTAGCACTGCATTATTTTCTATTTTTCATATTTTAGCTCCCTATTATTCTTAAAAATTTAACATAAAAAAGAAGATGTGGTATGATTGCCAATTAGGCAACTCTCCACAAGAGACAAAAATGACACAGAAATTAACAGTAAAAGAAATAGAACATAATCATGATAATGGAATATGTCGACAGCTCTCTCACAAGCAAAAGATCTCCAACTATTATTCTCTTTAGTTTATCATGAATTCTCTATATCTTTGGTGGTTTTTTTTTTTTTTTCATTTTGTTGTCTAGATCTATTCTCTAGTATAATATAAGCTTTATTGCAAAAAAACGCCCATAATAGTCAAGCAATACAAACAAACAATAAAACAATATGATACAAACATTCATATGGCCGGAGAGGCATCGTTATAAAATCGAATTCTAATATTCATCTTTTAGCTTACAGTTTATATATTAAGATAAAACATTTAAATCTTTAAA
The DNA here is from genome assembly GCA_019925275.1 of Mytilus edulis. Lineage (NCBI taxonomy): Eukaryota > Metazoa > Mollusca > Bivalvia > Mytilida > Mytilidae > Mytilus > Mytilus edulis. Next base: position 87,994,461 of record CM034350.1, read on the forward strand.
AGGAGATACTATAAAGCAATTGAAAAAGACTTCCATTTTGTGATATTTTTTCAAATAAATCGCGTATCCTGACAAAACAATTTTAGATGACGATTAGGAACATTATTTTTTTTATGAAAAATACATTTGTGAATGTATATGTAATTTTACAATGGTTGTGAAAGTGCACATCTTCTTTTGTGTGTCAATGCTGCCAAGCTATGTCTGCATATATATAAATTAACAATTGTGTTTGAAAATTTAATCTTCTGTGCGAAGGGAGGCAACTCAAATTTATTATCTGGGTACAGACATTTCTGAATACATATTATATACATTACACAAACTTTTCGAGTCGGTGTGGCGATGTCATTGTGCCTTTTAAATATACATTGACTGAAAACAGTATACCTACAGTAAAAACATTTGCAATTAAGAAAATATTGACAATATACCAAAATAATATTGAACAACATACTTTTCTTATCTATATATGAGGGTTTGGATGGGGTTAAATGATTAAAGAATAATGCCCTTAAAAAATGAAGATTAGAGAATAACGGGCAAAAAAAATGAAGATTAGAGAAAAAAGGGGTTATTTTTTTAAGATTAGAGAAAAAAGGGGTTAATTTTTAGAAGATTAGAGAAAAAAGGGGTTAATTTTTTGAAGATTAGAGAAAAAAAGGGGTGAAAATTAAATGTTTACAGAATAACACCCCCCCCCCCCCCCCCCCCCCCCCTCCTTCCAGACCCTCATATAAAGCAGCATAACATATTTGGAGAGGCAATATATTTGAAAGAAGAAAAAACAGAGAACGGTAAATTAGACGCACACTGAAAAATAAGTATAAATTGATAAGATAATTTTCCCATCCAATTTAATTGGTACTGACATATATACGGGGCCATAAAAGATCTGTTGCAAGGGTTTATAATCGTGCAGATCTAACGTTTTACACTTTCATCAAGAGGCATTGAATTTAACAACCGGATTTTGGTCAAACGTTACTGTGTATTTTAAAATTCTGCAAATCCAAACGGACGCCCGGCCCCTTAATTAAAGTAAGGCTATTACTGCCATGAAGAAGAAGTCTATGTTTACCCTAATTTAACGCCCTAGTCAGTCTTTTGTGTAACAAGAGTGCACACACTGAAATGTCTCGCCTTCTTTACTAACCATTGATATTATGTTGATAGTCCTAAGTATAAAGCTTTATTACAACTGTCACATTAACCAAGATAACTAAACAAAGACCAATGAACCATGAAAATTAGGTCAAGGTCAGATGAACCATGCCAGGCTGACATGTACAGCTAACAATGCTTCCATAAAACAAATAAATTAGTTGACCTAATACTTATAGTTTAAGAAAAATAGACCAAAACACAAAAAAATAACACTGAGCAATGAACCGTGAAAGGTCAAGGTCAAATAAAACCTGCGCGACTAATATGCAGGTTAGCCGCCGCCGCCGCCGGATCACTATCCCTATGTCGAGCTTTCTGCAACAAAAGTTGCAGGCTCGACAAAAAGTATAAGGGTAAAAAAAAATCCTAATCTACATATTATATATGGCGTACGGAAAGGGTCAAAAGTAAATTATTTTGCGTATGTTACATTTAATACAGCATATGCATATATAAACTATAGCTTAAGCTATAATTTATGTACCCTATGCTGTAATAATGTCGCTTAGGCTATAATATATAGCATATGCTATAATTTATACAGCCTATGCTATAGTAAATGCAGCCTATGCTGTAATTAATAACTTATGCTTAAGCGTCCAGTTGACGTACCATTAGGTTCAAAAGAAAATACAGATAACGCTATAATTGTTGAAACATGTACATTATTTCAATTTAAGTTATAACAGTCCTGAAAGGATCAAAGTAAATGATGCATAAGCTGTATTGTGCCATAAGGTTGGGTTAATACTGTCAATCCTAAACGATGCTGTTATAAATTTATTTATTAATGTTAACCACTCTTCAACGTTGAAGGCTTTTCACAAATTAGGATAACGCTAATCAGAACCACATTTTGTTTAGGGTGTGTGAAAATTAAAGAGCATTAGAATTAAAGAATTGATTGTCGAGTTCAGGGAGTTAATGAAATATTCATAATATTTACATGAAATTATCGTGCTTATCTTAAAATTATATTTACGGTAGCACAATACAAAAGTGTTATCTAAACTTACTTATCCTCGATTTGGTTTAACGCCAATTTTCCATCAACCTACGGATTCATAAGAGAATCTTATATATATACTCTTTCGTGCGAGACACTGGATTTAACAATATAACAAAAAGTAAAATCACAAAAATACTGAACTCAGAGGAAAATATAATCGGAAAGACCCTAATCACATGACAAAATCAAATGACAAAACACATCAAAAACGAAAAGTAGAACTTTCATATTCCTGACTTGGTACAGTTACTATCTGAACCCTAGACTGATTTACAATGTCACAGTAATTTCTTATTTGAACTGTCGTTCAGAAAATTTCCGGTTTCGCAATTGTTAAGTTAAGAATAATGACGAATATGTGTTAAAGACGTCATTTTTAGTATATTTTGATAATTGATGAGATCAGAGGAGACGTACGACGGGTGTAAAATGGCGTTAAAGATTCGTATAAAAGTAATTTATGTTTCACTCATGGAAATTATTTAAGTCGTGATTTCGTTGCCACACATTTATTAAAACCGATACTTAAAATTCTTTATAATAAATGCAAATATTTGTTTTTGGGAAGTTTTGCTAGCGCTATACCTGTAAAAAACTTATTACAAATGAGATTGTATTTCTTAATGTTTACCGAAATATGTTTTGTATAGACTATGCAAACTTGAATACAAATAAACTTGTCGATCCTTGGAATAAACTTATTTTAAAAGGTTAACAATTTAACACTGTAATTTGATGTTTAAATACTGTTTCATCGGTAACCATGTTATGCTTTTCATTTATTAACACTTTTTATTGTTTTAAATCCTGTCTTTACTTTGGCATTGCATAAGGCCACGGATTTTCTCAGACTGTTTTAAATGACGTGGCAGCTTTCACTTCTCTGTATATATACTAAATCCATTGGATGTGTTCTAATTTTTTGCTAGTTGTTATTAACATCGAAAAAATAAGCTTTCTATATCTGCGAGTATTCTCAGATCGTTTTTTTTTTTATTTCTATTTTTTTTTTTAAAGTTGTATCTTCATAATCGATATGATAAGTCAAGTCCTTCTAGCTTTTGTTTACGGAATTTTGATAAATAATCATTTTAATAAATCTGGTGACAACGCTGTTCCAGATAAGGGAGAGTTGGGCTCCAATAAACGGTAAAACAGTTAGAGGAGATTTGGGTTCCTAAACGTGTTTAATTCTTGCACATTCTGTATGTGCCTGATAAAAGTAAAAACCAATTGCTTGTTTATTTTTTTTACCAAAAACAAAAACTAAAACAAAGGTAGTATTTTCAGATTCAGATTCAGATTCCTGACTTGGAGCAGGCACACAAAAAGTGTGTTTGTGTTAAACAGTTTGGTAAGCGCTTAATCGTCTTCATAACTCGAGAAAGTAGTGTATAAGCACAACATGGGAACACACAGTAAAAATCAGTAAAGAAAATAGCTCCACTCATAAGATTGATACGCAGCACAAACAACAACTAAAATAAAGACAAAAGATACAAAGCGTATCTATGAGAACTCTCATTTACTGAAAGTTATTTCAAAGCCATTATCAATTTACAGATAAATCATGTTCCACAAGACTAAAGTATCAATCAGTGCACACACCTGTTATTTTCGATTTGAGAGATTTACGCTGTAGAAGCCCTTGTAGATTTCGAAAAAGAGCAGGCTAATTCCGCTATAAGGCAGCACTCGCATCCGCAGAGTGGAAAGGGTATAATAATATAAGTTTCAATAACTTGTTTTCCAATCAACTATAAATAAATATGTTTAAAACTAGAAGATGTTCTTTCCGCCATAGCCAATAAATAGTTTGATGATTTTTAGGTGTTCCAACGCAAGTTCTTTTCCAACTTTATTTTTCTCCCGAGAATTTCTAAAGGATGTTCAAAGCAACATGTTTGTTTACTATAGCCGATGATGTATCTTTTTTTCTACGTCTGCTGTTGAAATCGTGTTAATTTTGATTTTTTTTTTTAGGTTTCCTTGCATTTAATTGTTTCTTCACATTACTAAATGTACGATAAAATGTTCGTTTACTCGTGGTTTTCCTTAGCGATTACAAAAGAATTATGAATTGATGGTGTATGGAAGCTATAGGCGAGCCGTGATTTTTTTCTTCTTCTAGTAAACAAATATACTTAGCAAAACGTTAGTAATCTACACAAGAAAAACATACAGGTAAAAGTAATTACAAAATATATCTATCTTCAATGTTGATAATTGGATATTTTTATACTAATACGATTGTTATTAGATATATTTCACGATTATGAAGTATGCATCTAAAAATAATTACGTGATAATTGACACTGTTAATTAATGTTGTTATAGATTTCTATTCGACCATATGATCAGAAAAGCAGGTAAAACATATAGACTACAATGCTTCACGATCAATAAATGAACAGATGTCGAAAAATGTTATTATTATACCAAGCCATAATTCATTCAGTATTTCTGCTTTCTTTACAAAATATATATAGTACACGTGGAGTATTACAATTATGTTTGTTTGTGTATGATTTTTTTACAGTAAAAGTATAGAATGTGAATAATGTGATATTATTGATACATACAACAAAATGCAGCATCTTCTTATGTGATGTATAATTCTGGATGTGTATAGCTAGTTGGGAGTATCATATTTCAGTGTTAAAATTGTTGATTTTTGGTTCGATAGAAAAATGCTTAATGTTGTTTAAAAGGTGAGTGCTTTTGAATGGTAAAATCGATAATCATTTTTGCTATAACAAATTACAATTTTAGCCGTAACTGGATTGAATACAGAACAAATATAGGTGAGCTGATTAGTCACTTTTCATATTTATTTATGCTTAATTTTGTTTACTTATCCTTAGAAATGACTATGCTTTTCATTACTATTTGAATAGAGCAACGAACTTTTTTTTTATGACTATTCAAACAACGCGATACGCTTGATTTAGAATTGCTGTTGAACTCGTGTTACATTAGACATTTTGTAGACATTTTGTTTTCTACTTTTCTCCCTGATTCGTCAAAAATTTGAACAAAAAATGTTACAAATCGCAATATCAACTTTGTTACGGAACTTTTTTATCTACCTACATTTGCTAGCGGCCTTATGACAAACCTTTGTTGACAAATTGCTTTACCTAACTTGCGACCACGTGCTTTGTCTTATGAGCAACTACAATGTACTGTACGATTATCTGTATTAACTGACACTGGACTAGACTTGATTTACATCACAAACACTTACATGTATATGATCTTACAACTAACACTCTTACGGGGGCCGCCTCGGTGGCCGAGTGGTCTAAGTAGTTATTACTGTAATCACTAGCCAGTTAACACTGAGGTTACGAGTTCGAACCCCGCTTGTGCGGGTGCACCTGACTCCAATCTTAATTGACTAGGATTGTCAGTTTCCTAAAGAAGGTTGGTGGTTTTCTCGGGCACTCCGGATTACACTCTGCTTTCCTCCGCCAATAAAAACTGGCCGCCACAAAATTGCTCAAAGCGGTGCTTACAAGTGGCATTAAAACACAAAAATCAAATCAAATCACTTACACTCTCTAATCACTATGACCATGGAAGTAATATTTTAAATGACTAACAGTCAACCCATTCCATTTCCTTACGCCTAACTTCAAAGTCATCGAGAACGTAGATATTATATAACATTCAAATATAAATACTTTCACATATTTGTCTTACCATTCAACCTAATTTATTAGTGTTCAATTTAAAATTAAAATTTATTAGTTGTCACAAATTATCTTGTGAGTTTGGGTTCGACTGTACTCTTTTCTTAGTATAAAATTGTTTAAAAAAATATTTATTTGTACCAGAAGTCACCTGAATTTGTTTTTTGGTATGTTCAATCAATTCGAATAGAGGGAAAACAGTAAATACAACACTGACTTGTACCTTTAAACGAGACTACTATATAGTAGTCTCAGCTTTAAAGTATTGAATTTTTCACGTCAGTTGCTTGGCCTCATGAACAACCATATTACTTACTTTACGACAATTTGTATATACTTAAAATGGAATACATGACCTGATGACCAATCAAATTTCGACCATTACGACCTTACATGGCCTTAATTACGACCAACCACATTACTAACCTTACGACAATTTGTATGAAATTAAGATGGAATACTTGACCTGATGACCAATCACACTCGCGCCTTACTACTTACCACATTGCGAACATAACAACGAAAACAAAAGCAAGATAACCTTCCGACCAACCACATTACCGTAACGTATCCTACGACAAAAAAATAATGTTATGACCAATCATATTTTAAACTTGAGGACGGAATGAATTTCCCAAATAAAAAATAACGCCAAATTGACAAATCATAAAACATTCTGGTCGTCTCATGATGACGAATTCGAAATGCATGAACTAACGACTAATCGTATCACTTATATCTTACGACGAAATACGTACATTTTCGGGGAGGGGCATAAAATCGTCCCTATATATTTGTTTGACTGCGCTTTGATTCGTAGTTTTACATGGTACACATTCAGGTTTGTAGCACCCCCTTTTTTAAGATTTGGCGCGCCCTTGGTTGCTAGGTTTCAACAACAAATTTCCACGGCATTAACTACATTACTTTACTACGAACTGTTTTAATGTACACTTAGCTACCAATTAATTCTATTCAAAATACATTTATACTATTTATATATAAATCACGTCTAGATTGCAACCACCTTAAAAAAATAATGAATAACGATAAAATTCAGGTAACTACATTGATACCTGAATTTTATTGTTATTCGTTATTTTTGATATCAAAAGAGTGAGCAATCTAAATATGTTTTTGGAGATAGTCGTTACAACATATGGAGATAAAAAAAAAAGATTTAACAGACACAAAAAAAAATGTGTCTCTTGATGTGGCTTGATTTTTTTCTGTAAACATTTTTTTAAATCTTTTTTCCCGTCATTTATTATTTAACATACATGTACGTTATCAAAATGGCGACTGAAGTCGGTTAGTCAGTTAGGATTTAAATGGAATCAGTGGTTCCCCATTTATAACTAGCCATTCTGCTAACGTCTTTAAAAAGTTATAAAGAAACAAATCTTAAACCCTTTCTGTGATTGAATGTTTGACTCAATGCACGATTTAAAAATAATTATCTCTCATCAATGAACGTATGAGCTTATATCGTATATTTTGTGCGATTCCAACTACTAGTATATATCAATTCGTTTCTTTGAAGCACCAGCCCTATTGCATGATATTGTGTCAAATAATGTCTGTTAAACACTTTCTGGGATTAAAGTCAAAGAAAAACAAGAATGTGTCTATAGTACACGGATGCCCCACTCAGACGCACAGACCAGAAATTATAATGCCCCTCTACTATCGTACTACTGAGAAATTTTCCGATATGATTTTAGTATATGGAACTCTCGGTCAAATGATGCTTATACACATCCTTGAGTGAGAAGTAATGAGAACGCTGTCTGTTGTAGTTGATCATTTTTCGGATTTTAATCTAAATAAATGGATTGTGTCAAAGAGACAACAACCCGATCAATTGGATAAAGAGTTGTCTCATTTGTACTCATACCACATACTCAGTCTTATATCTAAGACTAACAAAGGCCAAAAAATGCCAAATTCTCTCTATTTAATGATATATGTAAACACTTTTTTGGGTGAGAGGTAATATACCAAATTCTCTCTATTTAATGATATATGTAAACACTTTTTTGGGTGAGAGGTAATCTGTTTTTCGAATGATTTCTTATGCATGTTCCTCTCTGTTAAATGATTTCTGTAAACACTTTCTGGAAAGATGGGTTACGAAAACACCATGTTTTATATCTTATCATATTTCCGAATTGATTTTTAATTCATGATTCTATCTGTCAATTGAGTTATGTAAACACGTTCTTGAGTGAGAAGTAGAGAAAACATTTTTGAGAGAGAACTTAAGAAACTTCTGGAGTGAGAGGTAAAAAAAATCACCCTCTGAAATCTGAAATGGTAGGTAAAGTGAACTCTTCTGGATTGAGAGGTAAAAAAAACACTCTCTGAAATCTGAAATGGGAGGTTAAGTGAACTCTTCTGTATTGAGAGGTAAAGAAAACACTTTCTGGAGTGAGAGGTAGAATGAAAACTTTCTGCAGTGTGATAACAATTTTAACATTTTCTGTAGTACTAGTGAGAGTGAAGTTAATGTATTCTGGAGTGGAATCTTAAGATAAATAAAAGTGAACACGTCTGGGGTGAGACGTAAAGATTATGCTTCTAGATTGGGAGGTTAAGTTACTTCTGGATTAAGAAGTAAAGTGATCACTTCTTGAGTGAGAGGTAAGAATAAAAACTTTCTGCATCGAAGGTAAAAACACTTTCTGAAGTGAGTGGTAAAGAAAGCAATGTCTGTAGTGCGAAGTAAAGCCATTACTTTTTGATATGAGAGGTAGATAATCTAAAGACAACACTTTCTGAAGTGGGAGATTAAGTGAATACTTCTGAAAAGAGAGGTAAATGAAAAAGAGATTTAAGTAAATACTCATAGAGTAAGAGGTAAGCAAACTTTTCCTCGAGTGAGAGTTGAAGAAAACACATTCTCGAGTTCAATAGACCGTGAAATTGGGAGTATAAACTCTAATTTGACATAAGAATTAGAAAGATCAAATCAAAGGGAATATGTGTACTAAGTTTTAAATTGATTGAGAGTTAAAGAAAACACATTCTCGAGTGAGAGTTAAAGAAAACACTGTCTCGAGTGAGAGTAAAGCAACAAATTTATTGGTATCGATCATTTTTTACAATGAACTAAAATGCTTCTAATCAACTGTTGTTTTGAGAACTTTTTGGAATTCTGATATGACAGGCTGCTTGAACGTTCAGATAAAAAAGGGGTATACAGTGACTCATTTGTTAGGGTGTTGGAGTGTTTTAAAAAGTTTTGTCTGATATTTCAAAGTTGTTTGAAAATTGACTTTGTTTATAGTAAACAAGTGAAAAAGTACAGGTATTGAACGTTACTATTATACTGATATTTTACTTGACTTTTGTATGTAAATATATATGTCCACTGATTTATTTATTTTTATGTAAATCAACATATCGATGTTTAACATAACATTTTATTGATTTCTTACTGCGTGTACTGTGTAGTGTACTGTATAGATCGATTCTTTTGTTCTTTTGTATGTGTGCGTTTTTAAAAGCAACGACCGTCAACGAACAATATTAAAATGACGCCAGTGTGGTCTTGCACACGGACCTGATATCACTGCCATTGTTTTGAAATATAAATACATATACAGTTCATATATACTGTGTATACATAAAATTGATAATAAAAATGGGGAATATGTCAAAGATTTATCAACCCGACCAAAGAGCAGATAACAACCGAAGGCCACCAATGGGTCTTCAACGCAACCGGAAATGACAGTATCACAATGTGACTTTCTAAGGAATCCAAGACGGTATAAAAATTAGCCATATACGTGAAGCTTGCAACATTTAATCTAAATTAGATATATTTTATTAGTCCGAATGATTCATTATTGGTGTTTGTTGAACGTCCAGTGACAAATATACGAATTTTCGTGCATTTCTAAATACGCCGAATTAAACTGAAACTTAAAACTAAAATTATATGTTGAACTAGATCTAGTAAGACAGTACGATAACTATTCAGTAATATTATAAATCTCGAAGGTGGGGATAACCCCTCTCTCCTCTTTTTACCTCCCCTAAATTCCGATCAAATTTAATTTTTATCAAAAAGTTTTAAATCTTTGTAAATGTTGTGTTCGAGAAAAAAGATATCCCCTATAAAAACTGTAATAATAGTGATTTTATTATATATTAGTGGCTTCAATTTTTTCTTGTGTATAAAATTCGTCATAAATCCCTCCCTTCCCTTGAAATCAAACAAATAAACAAATAAGGAACATATCGCCGTAATTAATTTATAACTGTTTTAAAAAAAAAATTAACAAAAATACCGAACACCAAAGTAAATACAAAAAGGGGGAAGTTCATAAAACTATAAAAATCAAACTTAAAGTGGTACCTTACACTACAGGGAGATAACTCTGTAAAGTCAGCTAAACGTTTTAATTACGTTGTGTTGTAAAAGGATTATTAAGCTTCTCAATGATCAAAATTGGTGTTTGTCAAATTGCTATATAACCAGTGTTATTTTTCTGACAAAACGGTTGGTTCAAAATTTTTGAAATTTTTATATTTTTTGTTAAAGGGTCAAAGTAAATACTTTGACAAAATTTTATGAAAACTGAACGAGCCAAATTAATTTTAGTGCAAGTGTTGGGTACCACCTTAAATTTATATCAACAAACAAAACAAGAAGATACCAAATGTCATTTTAGGTGTCAGACAATCTATTCACTCCCTCAAATTTAGAATGTTAAATAAGCCCTACTTTGACAAAAAGTTACTGCTTTTGATGTCATTGTTGAAACTTTACTTAAACGAATCAACAAATTTACAGAAATGAAACTTTTGGTGAAAGAGAAATATATTTAGACCAGTATGAGTTTACATTAAAAATTAAGCACTTATGCACTCCATTGCATAATTTTTATATACTAATTTAAGATTTCCAGAAAACTAGGGTCATTTTCAGTATACTTGACTATTGCAAGGCAGTTCTTTATTAAAAAAAACCTTTAAACATTGGTTGAAAATTAGCATGCAGAAAGGTAATAAATGTAGAATCCAGGATATACCTGCTCTTTATGAAGTTAAGCTTAATGTAAAATGTTGAGAAAGTCGTGAAAATGGTAACATTTGGTAGATTTTGAATTGGTGGTCTGACACCTGTAACGGACTTAGTACAGGCATATTATGGTTAATAAACACGCTGGATATTATCCGGGGCATTTCGGTGGATATAATTTTTCTCACTAAAATGTCAGTTTATACGTTTGAATCGAATCACTTTTCTGTTAAAAACTTACGAATAAAATCCAAAATGACAGTAACAATGTATTTTAAAAATAAATGACTTCTGCAAATTATGTCTATGTTTCAAAATGTATTCGAATAAAAAAGCGAAAACTCTAACACATGTAGAGGAATCAGTATTTTTTTTACATTCAAGACTTTATCTATGAATTCATTGCGAATTTGTGTGTAGATGTTTTGTTTTCACCTTTAATCAGTCGACTCAGTATAATATTTGCGGCTTATAAGTAACGTTAATTATGCCCGCGTCACACTGTCCCGATTTTTATATACGATGGACACCCGAATGTGAAAATTGTAAGTTCGTACGAAGTTGGTCCCGATCTCGTTAAAATAAAAAAAAGTGACCGAAGCAAGTACGATGAATAACGAAGTCTACACGATGGTGCCGAAATTATATACGATAGCAAAAGATGGACATACGAAGGTTAACCGAAGACGGGTATTTAAGCTTCATATCTCAGCCGAAGCCTACACGATGGATCACGAAGGCTACACGATGGATTACGAAGGCTACACGATGGATTACGATGATGGCGCGATGACCATACGATGTCTAAAAGACGTCGTGTACAGCTTATGATGCATTTGAATAAACTCATCATAGATACCAGGACTAAATTTTGTATATACGCCAGACTCGCGTTTCGTCTACAAAAGACTCATCAGTGACGCTCGAATCCAAAAAAGATAAATGGTCAAATAAAGTTGAAGGGCATTGAGGACCAAAATTCCTAAAAGTTTGGCCAAATCCAGCTAAGGTAATCTATGCCTGAGGTAGAAAAGCCTAAAGTATTTCAAAAATTATATGCCGAAGGGATCACGCGTTTTAAATTGTTTGATCGATATTAAATATATATTATATTGTACATTTACTTTCTGGTTTAATCATAAGACGGAAGACCGTGGGTTTGAAGGGTAAAACTTGACTCTGAGTCTCTGAATATAATGCCAGCAGAATCAGGGAGAAGGAGAATATCTTAAGCGCTATTGACATTAAAGTTCAAAGGTCAAGGTCACAGTGGTAGTTGTAATACAAGGCAATATCACCCTTGTGGACACTCTAAAACCAATATGCTTCAAGAGATTTTAACCACATTTGGTATATTGTTCCTCCTTGTAATGATCTGACATTTTTTACGTTCAAGGCCAAAGGTCAAGGTCATGCAGATGGACTTGTTTTTTCTCATTGAAATAGCATAATACACCGGAAATTGGTTGCTCATTTTTTACCTGCTGGTTCTAAAGACAATATTAAAGGTATTTCCAGTTACTGAATGTTATGTTTGATTTCTAAAAAAATGGTTTATGTATCAAATATGCATATTCAATTTACCATTTTCTGCATGTGTCAAATACATATATAGTGTCCATATTTGTCCCCAATATGTTACATACGAGGGGATGCCAAGCTCGGCATTGCCTTGTTTGAACTGTAAAATGTGTGCACTAGTCTGAATAATCACCCATAATTATGCCCATGTTTACTGATCTATCTTAAAGGTAAGGTAATGGGTTCGTTGGTCCCTTTTATTCAAAAAGAGCTCTTTCCAGGAGAATATCATAATAATATAGACAAAAGGAAAGATATGGGGAAAGCAACAAATGCGGCAAAATATGGCATATAGAAAACAAAATGGTAATGGAGTAAACATTCGTGTGACAACAACTTAGACGATACATATAAAAAATCAGGATAATGAAGAAAAAGTTGGTTTCCCTTTATACGTGTACCTGCAGTGTTGGTGTACGAGGCGCGTTTATGATTTTCATTATGTTACTTGATATGAAAAATTGACAAAAAATAATATTTTACTTGTAAAAGTAAATCCTGAGCTTGTAATAGCTGCTCTTCTTGTTCCATTTGAATTGATAGAAACAACGCTGTCGCCTTTCTTGTTCTCATAGAATCATATGATATTCATGAGCCCCATGTTTTGTAAACGACTGTCGTATTAGACAGACCAGTGCATATCGCGCATGGCACTTTAAATGTATTTTAGCGCAAAAATTAACTTAATTACATTTAGCTGATTTATTGCCGTCGTAGTTCCATCTTGTCGCCTTCGTACTTTTATTCGATGCCAACACGACGGGATTAAGAGGTCTCCACGAAGTCGTGTTGCCATCGTAAGACCTTCGGGTAGCTTCGTGATTCATTCGTGTAGACATCGTCATGTCAAAACTGCCCGATGGAAACGATGGAAACACGAATGCAATACGATGTTCAAAGATGCATTCTCGGTGACATTACGATGGTGAGGATGGTGATACGAACTCAATACGAACCCTCAACATCGGACGCAACTTCGGGGATTTTTTAACATGTTAAAAAATTTAGAACCCTTCCCGAAGTTGTCCCCGAAGGCTAGAAAAAGTGGCCGATGTTTAAAGATGGTTAAAGATGGCACTACGAATAGCCCGATCTGGATACGATCAGTCCCGATTTTGAAAATTTCCATAATCGTGTTGCAATCGGCGTAAAAATCGGGACAGTGTGACGCGGGCACAAACCAAATGTGTTGTTGCTTTGTTTTGTTTTAGACGAAGTGCTCTTCTTGGCATCTTTCTTTATCAAATAAACTATCTTATATAAACAATAACTCATACTTTCTATTAATCACTGGATTCTAAAGTCAATATAATTTAATTATTTATCTTATTCGACAGATGCTATTTGCTGATACTTAATTTTTCTGCTTTAGCTCTGACCATTAACCTTTATCTTGATAAACAGACATAATTATACAGAAAGACTACCACAACAAGAATGACCTTCATTATTTCTCTTAGCTGATAATATAATCGGGAACTAGATAACACCCACTATAGATGTTTACAAACATACTAGTTGGATTTTTCTACGTCACGAAACTAACGTTGTGAGCCTCCTTCTTTTGAATTTTAAGTTTTCAATGCTCTTTTTCTTTAATTTGATTTAATGAAAGATTTGATATAGAAAGGGAAAGATGATGTTTTAATAGTGAATACTGATATCGGTATAATATTTTAGACTTGTTTGCACACACTGGTGCTACATTTTGTTGGAGTTTACAATCGTTGTTCAAAGTTTTAGTTCTATTTTTTTCTCATATTTTTCCTCTGAACGTTTGATGTTTATTCAGTCCAACAGGTAGGGGGTATTAGAATATTTGCCAAAATTTTCACTTCCAGATCATGCTGCAAATGTTTTTTTTAACTATATAATCAACACACTCTTTACAAAGAAAATTATCTCAAGTGTTTCACTGCAATCTTCAATCGACTTTTTTAAAATTCAATTAATCTACTTCGTTGCATTAAACAAACCTACATGAGCAAGCATGTTTTGAATTACTCTACATTTAACATGGATATTGTTCTTAGGTCTTTTAAAACCTTAATTCGTGTCAAAATTCTATTCGGTTGGGTAGATATTTATAGTTACGTTCGAATTCTTTTCGGAACACAAAGAAGGTAAATATAAATGTGCATGTTTAAAAATTTATCTGTATTTAAATGTACATTTTCTTTGCATGTTTATTTTTTATGACAATTTTTTAATTTGAAAGGATAATGTTGTAATATTGCTTCTGCTTGCTGCATCGTGGTAATCAAGATAATAGATTCCCAAAATATTTACACCCGTACAAGGGGACATTATTTCGCCGGTTTATATTTACACAATATACATGTAACAAGACAAGTGCCAGTAACATGTCTTGACTATGACTATATATCACCACATATTTCGAATTTTCTGTTGACGAGAATTTTTCGCAAAATAACCTGCTTGTATGAACAGCAACGGTGTCATTTTGAGACTAGCTAATTGTAGGTATTCAAAATTCTGTTTTGAGACTAGCTAGTTTTGAGGCATTCAAGAATCCATTTTGAGACAAGCTAGTTTGCAGGCATTTAAGAATCCATTTTGAGACAAACTAGTTGGACGATTGTAAAAAAAAATATTTGAGGCTACCTAGAGTTACGACATTCAAGGGACTATGTCAAAACAAACTAAATTAACGAAATTCAGAAATCAATTTTGAGAATAGTGTCATAAAAAGTATTTTATTTCAATACACATATAAAACACTCGTCTTTTGTAGTATATCTAATGTTGACCTCTAGATGACCTTTTTTATTTGTATCGTTGGATTGCTGTTTCATTGACTTATTCATGCCAACAATTACACTTTTCATTCCTTTAGTTATGGTGAGAATGGACATGTTTTCTTTTTTTTTTAAACCTGGTGATTGTGCTTTTCAACTGAGGTAATAAATGGATTCATCTGTTGCAGCATATTGGGTTATCGTTCTTCTTTTGGTTCGGTGGTCTCATTACTTCTGGTTCTCATCAAGTACATTCCCACTGAATCCTTTTTCTCTCTAACATTAAATACCTTTATTGTCATATATTTAGAACATAATTAGTTTTTGAAATAAATACCCAAACAAAAACAAAACAATCATTCATGATATAGCAAAGAAACAACAGTTCTAAAAGAAATTAACACATTTAATCATCTGTTATTTTCGCAAATACAACGAAGGACGTTATATACATGTATATAACGGGTTTACAATGATTTAGAACTTTAGAACTAAACAGCAATTTACAGTTTATTAACAACTCTTATAATAGATTTTCTTTAACAGAGGAATAGCTATCTCTAATATTGTCTTATTTTACAATGATCAAAAGATTTTCGATCAATAAAATTACCTTATTTCAATGATCTTTGGCTGTATCTTTTCAATTATATAAATTTAATATACAAAAAAAATCTAACGTCGTATTTCAGACTATAAATAGGTTGTGCATGTGTATTATCAAAAATAGTCTGACTTTACGAACAATAATATTTATTTACTTAATTGTATCATGTATAATGGTATCAATTTCATTTTGACAATCATGTTTAATTTACATACATTTAAAACACATTATACGTAACTAATTGGGTTAGTCTTACCTTGAAGAGTAGTGCACGCACTTGTTAACGTAAGAAGTAAAAAGTATGCAGAAAGAAGCCAAGGAGACTTCTACGAAAAATTGACAGTCATGCCAAAAAAGGTAAACAAGTCTTTAAAAATCTGAATAAAGAACTAAATATAAAAAAAGAAGATTTGGTATGATTTCCAATGAGAAAACTCTCCACAATAGACCAAAATGACACAGAAATTAACAACTATTATAGATCACCGTACGGCCCTCAACAATGAGCAAAGCCCATACAGAATAGTCAGCTATAAAAGCCTCGAAATGACTGAGCTGAGCAACGCTAACGTAACTAGAAACCGGAGGCGAACTCATGTTCTCCGGGAGGTAAGTAACAGTTTACACACAGTTCCATTGTGCATATCGTTAACTTGAATACGTTTAATATAATGCATCGTTTCAACGCTGAGAAATTTTGACAATGTTGTGTTATTTTTGGGGTACCCTTTTCCGATTATACGTTCCGCAACTTAGCAAACTATTTAAAAGTCCTTTTTGTGTTTTGGGGACAATGATCAAGCTATTTTGATCTTTAATCAGACATCAAAATTCAAAAAGTAATTTTCAACACTGTGCTTGTGAGGACAAGTAAAATAACAAAAAATATAGCTCCGAGGAAAATTCAAAACGGAAAGTCCCTAATCAAATAGCAAAATCAAAAGCTCAAACACATCAAATAAATGGACAACAACTGTCATATTCTTACTTGGTACATGCATTTTCTTATAAATGTAGAAAATGGTGGATTGAACCTAGTTGTATAGCTAAATAAACCTCTGCTTGAACATGTATGACATAAAATTCCATTATATTGACAACAATATGTAAACAGAACAAACAGACATAATAGGCCATGCAAGAACAAATGAAAATTGATCAAACATAACAACTCAAAATTTGGATGGAACTATTTTCCCGAATACTTTAGTTAAACACCCTTTAAAAAGATACCACACTTACTTCATTACTGCATCCGTAAAACCTAGATACAATAAAGTAAAGCTAAAGTGATTGTTAGTTTGCTGTTTGGACTGGACATTAGTCGGGATCCAAAGTTAAGCCGAAGTCGTCATTTCCTTCGGTTTCCTTATACCTGCTAGTAGAATTTTTGGCGTTGTTGGGTACAGAAAAAAAAACTAAAAAAAACCCGTACAGTACACCCTAAAATTATTTTCAAATTAATAAAACATATTTGCAAGGTGACATTTGAATTTAAGTTGTATGCTGAGGGGAGTAAAGGCGCCCGCTAACATGTTTCATTCTGCTTCATTGATTCTGTATGTGCCTATTCCAAGTCAGGAGGCTGTAATCCAGTAGTTGTCGTTTGTTGCTTTCTAAATCATATTTGTTCTCTCATTATAAATGTTTTGTACACAATCAGGCTGCAAGTTTTTTTCCAGTCTAAATTTGACAGTTTTTGGGCCTTCTATAGCTGTCTATGCGATATGGGTTTGCTCATTGCTGAAGGTCGAACGTTGACCGATAGCTTACATCAACTTCATTTAGTCTCTAGTGCAGAGTTGTTTCATTGGCAACCAATCTTCTTATATTTTTATATTATTTGAAAAAACATAAACCCCCAACAGGTTCAAATTAAACGGATGTGCAGCTTGCAAGATTGTTTTTGAGCAAGAAAATGTGGATGTTGAAAATTGGCGTCCAACTGGTTGCATGTTTAGTTTATTTTGGATATTAATTTTGTGTCTGGCTGGCTGGTTGAAAATTCGATTCGATTTGAAACAAAATAAAATAAAAAGAACAGGCATAATTGTTCAAATAGATAAGAGTCTGAACGGTGTGCATAGTATATGAATAGGTAAATAGAATAAAGAATAGATGGAAAAAAATGCATTTTTTTTTTAAAGAATAGAGAATAAAGGGAGTCCGTTGCTGAAATATAAAGAACAGAGTACTATGATGGGGAAAATAGATTTAAAAAAGAAGAAAAAATCGGTTTAGAAAATAAAGAATAAATAAATGAAAGGACCCCATCCATTCCCTCATAGATTAACCGATTTACGAGTTATCAGTTTTATATAACATTAATTGTCATGCAATCACAACTATGAGTATTGATAAAATTGCAATTTGTTGCTTTTTCTTCTGTGATGTTTTATTACAAAGCTATAAGTATAAAAATCTGATCACAACACCGTAAAATACAAACAAATTAATGTATTTAATATTGTTTTTTTTTTTTTTTTTTTTTCTTGAATTCTGTTTGGATCGGTTTTCTTGGAATTGCGATGAATACGATAACATAATGGGTGAAAAAAATATTAAAACATTTTCTTAACACACGACATTGTCATTGGTTTCCTTTTTGTCGTGTCTATGTCGTAGATCGACCGATCAAAATTCAAAGGGTATCGAAATGACATTCGTCATTTTCTTCTGATTTTTAACACAATTCAACATGGACGCCATTTGGTTTTTTTTCTTCTTTGGATTGCATGTATTGTGGATCTGTTAGTTTAATTCTCATTTTTGATATTCATGTTGAGTAATATATAAATACAAGTATCCCTAGTTGTCCGAATATAGTCCTAAGACCCCTCCTTAGTATGGACAGTGTGCTACTTGCCAATTTTTTCCATACCCATTCCAAATTTTTTCTCCATGTGTTATGCATAAAATAGCAAGTAGGGGGTTGTAATGACACTAAAAATATTTTGGTCATGAATTTTAAAGTTAAGTTGTGATTTGGTCCAGCTGAAAAAGGTTAAAAAATAGCACTTCGGAAGCTGTCAATAGATTTCAAGTCCCCTTTACATAAAATTGTCCATATTTTGAGTTAAAGCCGATGAAGTTTTCTATACGTTTGATAGAATATGTCTCAAAAGTAGTACAACACTAAAATATTATTGAGAAAGCGAAGGTGGGATTTAAAAAAAAATTGTATTGTCTATTGCCCGCGTCACACTGTCCCGATTTTTACGCCGATGGTAACACGATTATGTAAATTTTCAAAATCGGGACTGATCGTATCAAGATCGGGCTATTCGTAGTGCCATCTTTAACCATCGTAGAACCATCGGCCACTTTTTCTAGCCTTCGAGGACAACTTCGGGAAGGGTTCTAAATTTTTTAACATGTTTAAAAATCCCCGAATGTGCGTCCGATGTTGAGGGTTCGTATTGATTTCGTATCACCATCCTCACCATCGTTATGTCACCGGGAATGCATCTTTGAACATCGTATTGCATTCGTGTTTCCATCGTTCCCATCGGGCAGTTTTGACATTACGATGTCTACACGAATGAATCACGAAGCTACTCGAAGGTCGTACGATGGCAACACGACGTCGTGAAGACCTCGTAATCCAGTCGTGTTGCCATCGAATAAAAGTACGAAGGCGACAAGATGGAACTACGACGGCAATAAATCCAGCTAAATGTAAGTTAATTTTCGCGGTAAAATACATTTAAAGTGTCATGCGCGATATGCACTTATCAGTCTAATACGACAGTAAAGAAAGACGTTCACAAAACATGGAGCTTACTTCATATGATTCTATGCGAACAAGAAAGGCGACAGTGTTGTTTCTATTAATTCAAATCGAACAAGAAGAGCAGGTATTACAGGCTCAAGATTTACTTTAACAAGTAAAATATTATATTTTTTTCATTTTTTCATAACATAATGAAAATCATAAACGCGCCTCGTACACCAACACTGCAGGTACAAGTATATAGGAAACCAACTTTTTCATTATTCTGATTTTTTATGTATCGTCTGAGTTGTTGTCACACGAATGTTTACTCAATTACCATTTTGTTTTCTATATGTTATATTTTGCCGCATTTGTTGCTTCCCCCACATCCTTCCTTTTGTCCTTTTGCCCATCGTATAGACTTCGTTATTCATTGTACTTGCTTCGGTCACTTTTTGGTATTTTAACGAGATCGGGACCAACTTCGTAGGAACTTATAATTTTCGCATTCGGGTGTCCATCGTATATAAAAATCGGGACAGTGTGACGCGGGCATAAAAGAAATGCACTACGAAATAACTGTGTACTAGGACCAGTAGATTGTCATATTGCACGAGCTTGCAGGTTTGGTTTATATTCTACGAGGGATATCATAGTATAATATTTGCCAATATTCATGCAATAACCTTCATTTTTTATAATAGAAAGGTTTAAAAAACTTATTACTGATGACGTCACTTATTTGAAGCTTTATTTTTACTAGAACAATTTTATATACTTGCTTTAGTTGAATGCAACAACAGCAAATACGAGTCAAAAGGCTTTACCTTGGTTTCGCAACTTTTGGCTGTTGTCTACGCTATGGTCGGATTGTTGTTTTTTTAAATTTTAAATTATACACGAACTGTTCAACTTTTGCACACTTTGAAAATTGTTCAAAAACAGCATTACCTCGCCTCGCGGCTGAAATACTGTTCGTTCTGGTGACGACAATTGTTTTAAAACTTCAGCTTGCATTCGTCACAACTCGGCCGATTCCGTATCCTCATCTTAGAAGGAGAGTAGCGGATTCTACCGAGGTTTGCCGAATGCTTCAGCTTGCTCATCGGAGTCCGAGAACAAAGACTTAATGTAATGTAAACCTTTCTATATTCTACCTAAAAAAATAAGTAGTTAACTTCTTGAAATATCTTACCCTTGCAGTGGGATAAAACATTTAAAGTTTAGAGGTCTGATCAAATGCTGTATGTTTAATTAGCAGGAAAATAAAAACAAACTAAATAGAACATGTATTTACTACTTTAAAATGTTTGAAAATCGGCATCAACAGGAAGAAAAAGAAAAACACCTGTTTTCCTAACTAGAAAACAAGAAATTTAACATTGTATTAAAATTATTTTGTATAATTCTTTATTCCACAAATAACATTTATATGTTGCCATTTTAGTGCAAAATATCGAGTCGAAAGTTCATGCTAATTTATCAGATTTTCGTGAGGTAATTCACTTAAACCGCATTGAAGTCACATTGTAAACATAACATGGCCATCCATTGGGAATTAAAGTACTATATGGTCAAATACAAGACAATTAAGCATCATACAGCACATTATTCTTAATTTCGATGATAAAGGATGAATGGTTTTATTTTGATCTAATTCACGTGATAGTATTGTTCATTTCAGAAATTAATTAATTAGAGCAGAATATGTGAAATTGAACATGTCGGAGAGTGACTTTCATTTGCCCTAAGTTTAATTACATATCAGAAAGTCGTTTTCGTTTCTGTGCTTTCAGATGTTGAAATAAAGCGGCAGGGAATTGCAACAGACATGGCTAGCGATGTGAACGTAGCCGGAATCGTATTTGGTGCCATTTTTGGAGCGCTTTTTGTTTTTACATGTATTATATCGGCCATTAAAGCCGTCAGGTAAGTGTGCTTTTTTTTTATCATTATTAGTATTAAAAAAATCATGATGTGCTATAGATACATTTGTACAACCAAAAAAATATGCAAATATTTGAGCAAAATACTAGGGTAAATATTTACGTGTTAAATTAGGATTTGATATTTCTAAATCAATGTACGTACGGTTTATTTTTACGAAAGTAGGTCAGTATTATTGGTGTTAATTACACCAAATTCTTAAGGGATAATGCTCCCACGCAAAATAGTACATATTGAACTACGATGTTGAATAAATAATGAAACGAACTAAGTAGTATAAGACTCCCCCCCCCCCCCCCCCCCCCCCCCGTAACACATCGGAAACCAACTATAAACAATTGTTATGTACACTTGAATATGCACGAATTACATCATTTCCCTTGCTTTCAAAATTAAACATTTTTTTGGAAATTAAGAAAGGTAGGAAAATACAATAACACAGTAATAAGCAAGTACCTGATCATCATTTTGTTTTTCCTATTTGATTTTTTTTCTTTCTAATTCATTTATGCAACACCATATTCGATTGAGAACGTACATGCTGCTTAAAATTCTTTGGTTGTATTTCATGAACGCATGATATATTTGCAACTGGACGTTGAACCTGAACAACACTTATTTTCTGGACAAAAAACTGCCCTTAATGGTTCAGTTAAATCTAGAAGTTACTGTTGTCGCTTAAATTGTTATGACTTCTGACAGAATTGCCCCGACACAAATGTCATGGTGTTCACTATTTTCAAGTAGTAAATGTGTTTAGACAACATTATAAGACGTGTGTTAAACACACATAATCATTTTTCTGTAAATGATGCATGTGGTTCTAAATTTTTCTGTTTTAGTAATACTCGGTGAAGATTACATGCATGTTTTATTTTTAGAATCTTTAATATTCTGAACTTAATTTCACTTTTTGATCTCCTTAAGGTTAGATTTACATCAAAATGAGTACAAATCAATAAATAGATCTTCTCTTAATACATATACATATTTAACCATGTCAGCTTCTTAACGGTGAACAACATAATGTTTGTCATCCAGGTTTTCAAGAGGCCCTGGATGATGGGTCCTTCATTTCTGTATACTTAAATTTGTTTTGGCATTTTTCTATATATTTTTTTAAATAACGCTCTTTCTGTAAAATTCTCATGAAAATCTGTTTCCTTTTATATTTGTTTGTATTGCCATGATTTTGTTTTATTCTGTATATGGTTCATTTCTGAACAGTATTTTATTACCTAATGTTATATATATTTCATAGCTATTTCACATACTTTTTGGGCACCCCTTCATTCTCTTCTCTAGTTCACTCTTATTGTTGCGGTCTTAATATGACAGATCATAACGAAATTACACAAACAACATAAATGCTTATGCATTCAGTTGAGGGGGAAACAAGCCAATGCATTAGATCGATTAATTGATTAGTTTTAGCACCACTTTCAACACTATTCTGCTTTTTTTGCGGCTTTCTCAACCATAAATAAACTGACAACCATGACCAGTCACTGTGAGAGCCACCGAAATTTTGCAGGAAAAGTTGCCGATTAAGATTGGAATACCACGTGCGGGATTCGGTGACACAATACATGTGTTAGACTACGTAGACAACTAGGTAGGCCACCGAGGCCGTCGCCAAGGAAATTAGAACACTGTTACTCTATGTACAGTAACACGCAAACGGTTCTTTTCTACATGTTCTAATAAATATTTCATAAAAACTCTTATTTATCGGAAATGAATAAAGTGAAAAAAATGAATGTAATTGCAAAAAAGGATCATCTCGTTTCCGTAAACATGCAACATTGTTACACGTACAAGATACAAGATACTTCAAGTGCACAGCATTATAAGTAGTACCTTTTTAATTCTGTTATATGTTACGTTCTGGTAAAGATGAACTTCACGCAAAATGTGATACAGTCAAAGATTTCACAAGAAGTAAAATTAAATGAGATGCATTCATTTCGTTCTAGTTTTAATAAGTTATTAAGATACCAGGATTATAATTCAATACGCCAGACGCGCGTTTCGTCTACATAAGACTCATCAGTGACGCTCAGATCAAAACAATTATAAATTCAAACAATAACAAAGTCGAAGAGCATTGCTGACCCGAAATTCAAAAAAGTTGTGCCAACTGCGGCTAAGGTAATTTACATGTATGTCTGGGGTAAGAAAATCCTTAGTTTTTTCAAAAATTCAAAGTTTTGTAAACAGGAAAGTTGCACCACAACTAATGATCTTCTGTACAAGGGTAATGCATAATGCAACGCTCGTTAAAATATTACCCAGAATGCAACCCTAAAAAGCTCAGATATCAAAAGGGGAACAAAAAAATAAAATAAAAAAGTTATACTATTATGGCGTACATGTATCAGTTGAATTTCAGATAAAAGTATTTTATTTTTACTTTTCAGGGATAGAAAACTTATTAAAGAACGAATTGCCGAGAAAAGACGGACAACATTAGAAAAAAGTGCATATGACAATTATACCGAGCTAGAGACTCGTGACATTGATCATCCAGTGTCATTGCCAAATATATCCATTGAAGTTCCATTTAGCCAAAGTCCTTCATATAGCAAATCAAAACGAATGGACCAATCATGCACAAAACGTTCAGAAAAGACACAAAAATCTCCCGTTAGATTAAACGTTCCAACGGGTGATACTCGTGAACCTGTACCCCCGTGGAACTATATTCCTTCTCGGAAGGCTACGAAAAACATTATTAGGAGAAATTCGTACGACATGGCCATAGGACGATATACAGTATTGTGCAGTAAATATGGCGGAACGCCTGTAGCCAATGGAACACACACAAACTGTAGTACGATAGCTTACGAAAATAGTGCATACTGTGAAAATTCATCAGATATTGTTTTATAACTTAGAAATCATTGTTTTATCTTCACAACCATAAAAATATTTAAAATTTACTTCAATATTGAATACTTTATTATAGAATATTGTTTATACTCAGAAAAATAATCAGGTCCACAAAATTATAACATTGTGACTTCATTTTGTTCTCTAGAAACTGTCAATTTAATTGCACTGATGAAATCTTTTAAGAATTTAATGTTACGTGCGTAGCATCTTATGACCAGTGAATTAACTCATGTAAACCAACTTACCAATTATATCTAAAAAAAAAAAAAAAGTATATTCGCGAAGTAAATATACTGACAAATTATTTTACACATTCAAGAAGCCCTTGATGTTACATAAATGTATAACTCTTTTCTTAGATGCGGTGTTAGAAATCACCAATCAATCCGTCATTTATTTTCAAAAGATTTTCTGAAATCTTTTTGTGTGTGTGTATTTAGTCTCAGATTATAATCAGCGGGCGCAAAACAAATAAGACCTGATTGGTTGGTTGTTTGTTGTTGGACGTTCATTATCACTTTCGTCGCCCTTTGCTTCATCGTGGTTGGCAGTTTTTATTTTTTATTGGTGGAGGAAGCCGCGTTGCCTGTGGAGAACCGGAATCCTTTTGCCTTGTAAATTAGAGTCGTATGCATCTGCCACGTGACCATTCGTCCACTGAGTCACCTCAAAGAATAGCTATTTTGAATTGACAATGAGGAAAATATTTTACCACAGTTATATCAATTGGCCTTAATTGAGTTAACTCATAATGTAAACTTGGTGATATCAACAGGAGACTCCTGTTGATATCACCAAGTTTACATTATGAGTGTTTACCACCAATGTGATACGATATTCATAGGCGGTTTGCTTTCGTGATCACGATTTTCTTTATAGAGGTTAGCTGTTACAAGGAAGCCACTTAAAGAAGCTCTCGCGGTTAAGTTACAGTAATCTCTTTAATGATTCTACTTAATTTGGTTAACACCTATGGAATATCTGTTACAGGTGATCATGTATATGTTCCATAGGTCTTAGCCACAATTTTATCCATTGTAACATAGCCGAGCTTGTCCTTCGATTCAAAACTATTGAATACGTCGAAGGAATATGTATTCCATGGTGTTGTTAGCTGTTTATTAAAGATATTTTAGATAAACCACATCATAAATGTTCGAATAATTGAAGGTTTTATAACCGCGTGGTGATTGCAATAATGTTTAGCAAATTATGCTCGATTGATTGGTTCGTTTTGGTTTACCTTACTTCTATAGTGGTAGATATTTCATTTATGTTCAGGGGTTTTATACGAATATTTCAGAATGTTATGTAACATATACCAATTAAATATACTAATTATAAAAAAGGAAGATGATTGCCAATGAGACAACTCACCACAGGTGACCAAAATGACCCAGAAATTAACAACTATTTGCTAAACATGTTAAACCTACTACATTCTGATAGTATGGTAGATATGTAAAAAAAAATAATTCTGAATTCATTGCACAAATGTTGATTTTTTTTAATACGAGGCGACAGCAGTTTACCTTCCAGTTGAAATATACCAAACAAGATGAATAAACTTCAAGCAATAACAGGCGATAGTTGTTTGACTGCTACTTTGAATATACCCCAGGCGCGGATCCAGAGGGGGTTCCGGGGTTGGAACCCCCCTTTTTTTTGGACGATCAATGCATTTGAATGGGGACATGTAATTGGAACCCCCCCCCCTTTTGTCCTGGGTTAGGACCCCCCCCCCCTTTTTAAAATGGCTGGATCCGCCCCTGTTACCCAACAAGAGGAATAAATGTAAGGCAATAAATGGTGACAGTAGTTTTACTTCCACTTGGAATATACTCACGAAGAGGAATAAACATGAGACAATAAGAGGCGACGATAGTTTATCTTCTACTTGGAACATACACAACAAGATGAATAAATCTACGGCAATTAAAGGCAACAGTAGTATTTCCTTCCCCTTAGAATATACCCACCAATAGGAATATACCTTAGATAATAAAAGGCGACATTAGTTCACCTTCCACTTGGAATATACCAACCAAGAGGAATAAACCTGAAATAATACGAGGCGACAATAGTTTTAATATCTTCCACTTGTAATATAACCACCGAAAGGAATATACCTAAGATAATAAAAGGCGACATTAGTTCACCTTCCACTTGTAGTATAATTTTTGCTATATACAACCTACATTTGTATTTTATCATGTAATTTTGTAGCTCTTATGGGTTTAATTTTTGTACTTAAAAACAGAAATCAAGCAGTTATATTCAGTCTATCCATAAATTCAACATGTCATGTGCTAGAAGGACAAATTCGTTAACAGATTGAACATCATGCCATTGGGGCCTGTGGTTGAATTCTACATGCTGACCTTTGTTTTGGTTTTTTTTAACAAAAGTTAAGGACCATACAATCGACAGCAGTAAAGAAAGCACAAATGACATTCTGATATGCATTATGGACAAGAGTCAACATCATACTTTACATTATTCTAAAAGAGGCTTAAGAACATCAGAGTTGTCTTTCTTCTTCTTTAAAAGGAATAAACATAAGAAATTAAGAGGCGATGATATTTTATCTTCCACTTGAAATATATCGACCAAGAGGACTAAACTTAACTCAAGTAGAAATGACAGTAGTTTATCTTTCTCTTGGAATATACCAACAAAGAGATCAATAAATTCAATATTTTATGTGCCAGAAAGACAAATTCGTTAACAGATTGAACATCATGCCATTTGGGCCTGTTATTGAATTCTACATACCCATAAATAGAGAGAGAAAAAACATGAGGCATTCAGAGGTATAAAGTTGACTGAGACCAACACTATGATGTAAAAGTCAAATACTAGTAGTATATATGACATTATCTCTTCGTACAAGTAAATTATTGCCTATCTATACTTGCTTTTACTATCGGCAAATATATCTTAGGCTCATACATTATGTTCAAGAGATATACTTAAATATTACTGCCATTACACTTCCTTAAACACCAATTTTAAGTAATTCAATGAAGAAAAAAATTATCAGAGTCCATCTTTATAGACATATAGTATTAACAAAAATACACATGCTTTTTTTGCTATATACAACCTATTTTATCATGTAATTTTGTAGCTCTTAGGGTTTAATTTTTGTACTAAAAAAAAACCAGAAATCAAGCAGTTATGTTTAGTCTATCCATAAATTCAACATGTTATATGCTAGAAGGACACATTCGTTAACAGATTGAACATCATGCCATTGGAGCCTGTTTTTAACCCAAAAAAAAACAAACTCTGACTAAAAACTTAACCAGTGGGTAAGCAAAACAAATATGTACGAATATCACATATCTCCCTTAAAAGAGGCGTGGTCTGTGAAACAGTTGTTGTTCCAAAAAAAATATGAGCCATACAATCGCCAGCAGTAAAGAGAGCAAAAATGACATTCTGATATGCATTATGGACAAGAGTCAACATCGTACTTTACATTATTTTAAAAGAGGCTTAAGAACATCAGAGTTGTCTTTCTTCTTCTAAATGCTTGAATTAAAACTCAAACTATGCGTATATGAGACTTGATCCCGATTGCAATATTCAGAATGTTTCACAGTGTATGGCTATCAGCTTGTGCCTGGAACGGAAAAAATCCCGGAAACTAGAGTAGGCTAATATTATTATCAGTCCGAGTTTGTTTTTTCTTTATTTTGTCGGTTGCTATTCTGAAAATATAGACAATACAATTTCCATAGAAAAGTCCTGTACGGCTTAAACTGTGTCTATGAAGTTTCTAAAAAAATAATAGATCATAGAATAGAAAGGACAAAACATAGGGCTTTGTGGCATATTTTCAATATTTGTATGCCTCCAATTTTTAAACTTATTCTAAAATTCTGTACTACCCCTAACTTGACTTTGGGTCTTGCTCAGAATTCAATTTTGCCACTGTCTTTTTGTACTTATACTGGTAAAATTTCCAAGTTCTGTCTCTATGAGTTGAAAAATAGAGATCATATCTGGGAACCAGTGGGTAAGCAAAACAAATATGTACGAATATCACATATCTCCCTTAAAAGAGGCGTGGTCTGTGAAACAGCTGTTGTTACAAATTGTGTAATCTATATACGCCCTGTACTTTATATTACGTATAACAAATGTACGGTCTTTTGACTGTTAAATATGTCGTACATGTAAATGTTAGTGTGTACACAGCGTTCTGAATTTTTTTTACCTGTGAATCATTAAAGTGAAATATGTGAATTCGAAACATTTCTTTAGACTAAGAAACAAGATCATTTGAAAAATAAAATGTTGATAAATAAATGTTAGCCCTCAAGGAAACT
Source organism: Mytilus edulis (assembly GCA_019925275.1). NCBI lineage: Eukaryota > Metazoa > Mollusca > Bivalvia > Mytilida > Mytilidae > Mytilus > Mytilus edulis. Next base: position 88,023,205 of record CM034350.1, read on the forward strand.
TGACCTTAGTTAAGGGAAGTTTAATTATGATCGTCTTATTCCAAAGGGGACGGTGTCCCTGCTCACAACAGACATGGGCAATTTATGGCAAATATGATGCTTGTTGCAACAACCTAAGCCCAGTGTTAATTTAAACGGAGAATATCGAAAAGTATATTGAAGCTGAATGAAAACAAGAAGACTAAGAGCTCCTAGAAAGACATAAGACAAGACAGTTTGAACTACAGAACACAAGAGCTATTATGTTCGGCATATTGGCAGGTAAGTGGTAACACATGTTAGTATGGACACCAACTCTGAAAATATGCTAAAATATCGATCTTCTGATCTGTTCGTGGTACTATGTTTTATAAAGCACCAACGTTTTATTTTTATATAACACCAATGGCTACATTGTATGCCATTAAACCAGGCATAAAAAAAATAAGCCTTAATGAATAAGGGTTTAAAACATATAAGAACAAAGTAGTAATAAAATTGGTTTTGTCAATCTTATTAATCATCAAAACAAAAGAAAGGACGTACAAGGTTCTATCAAATACGTTATCAAATGTGGACAACATTAGACTACAGTTGTATCCTACATTGGAAATCAGAAGACGGGGTAAAGGTTGCTTGTTTTTATTCAGTTAATCCAATAGCTGTCTTCAAAGTGTTTGACTTCAGATCTTCATAACGGAATACCTCTACAATGATATCACAGAAGTAAATATAGTTCATAGTAGTCAGAGTGTTTATAATGAACTCAGTAACAAAACAACACTATAGTGGTGAGATTCGATGTATCTAGAACTTTCCCCTCTCATTCAAATGTTACAAAAGGACATGGATGCATTCAAAGGCACGATGCTGTGGGCGTTCTGGCAATACCAGCAGCCCAAGAAGATAAAACAGAATGTCAAAATTTTTCAGGACGTCAAATGACCCATAAAATTAATGTACAACATAAATATAAAATAGATATTGGACGGAAAAAAGAGCAATCAGTAAATCAGAACATATTCACTGATTATACGAAGCACTTTACCTGTCTTGAGTGCGTGAATGTTATGAATGTGAAATAGGACACCACTCCAATATGAATACCACAGAAAAATTATGGTCAAGAAAGTAACAACAGATTTGGAGAAACGAATCAATGACACAGCTTTTGGCGACAGAAGAGAAGCAGTTCCATGTTAATCGACATGTTAATCGACCAAATAGAAACATTATGGAGATGGAGATAGAAACCGGCGAAACCTATAATTAACACAATTACTTCGCCAATCTATAATCTAAAGGATTCTGTAATTGCAAAATATTAAACATTGAACAAACTTGAAAGTTAGAAACATGTTTGTCTGTTTGTAATAGGTATGAACAAAATTACATCAGTGTAAATTCAAAAAAGGGAAATTTCATTTAACCTGACAAAATCAAACGCGCTACTTTATCAGCCAAAAGAACGAATGAAAAACAATAATCGTATTTCTGACTTAATACAAGAGTATTCTAAAAAAACTGACGGTTTAATCATGTTTTTATAACAATTATAGATAAATAAAGGCATCAGTAGTATACCGCTGTTCGAAATTCATAAATCGACCTGCCACTTGTTTGACACATGTTTATTGTTCAGTTATATTGAAAGACTGGTAGGGTGAGCAATCATTACATACAACATTGGTTAACCTGACAATAATTGAGATCCAGCAGCCAACACTGTTTAATCATACATGACTCCAATAAATATTATTTTCTAGTTGATGGTACATTTATTTAAGTGAAACCGAATTTTATATACACTTTCCAATACTCATTGTAAATACAATGTCGAAATGTCAAATATGTATTATGCATTGTAAGGATGACTTGGGGCACACAATTCTGTATTTTTAGCTTCTAACTTATTTCGGACCATAACAAGAGTGACAAAAAGTAAAATCATAAAAATACTCAACTCCGAGGAAAATTCAAAATGGAAAATTCCTAATAAAATGACAAAAAAATCAAATGATAAAACTTTTACTATGAAGTTTTGAAAAAAATCATATCTTAGAATTGAAAGTTCATATGCACTACAATATTTTTCAAAGGTCAAAATATAGTGCTGTGCGGCATATTTTCAACGTTTATATGCCCTCAACTTCTCAAAGTTTAAACTAACACTAATTTTCTTAACAACCCCCTCCTCGACTGTAGGACTACCAAATATTTCAATATAAACAATATACACATGTATATTTAATTTTACTGGTAACATTCCCAAGTTATGTCTCTGTAATCATAATTAATTTTTCTATGAATATTCTAGATCTCCCTCAAAAGAGACGTGGTTTGAGAAACAGCTGTATTTACAAAGTGCAACATAAAATGAGGTAATGCAGTTTGTTTATGTAATTTATATGTGTTTCTCGTTTCTCGTTTTTTTTTATATAGATTATACAGTTGGTTTACCCGTTTAAATGGGTTAACACTAGTAATTTTGGGACCCTTTATAGCTTGTTGTTCGGTGTGAACCAAGGCTCCGTGTTGAAGGCCGTACATTGACCTATAATGGTTTGCTTTTATAAATTGTTATTTGGATGGAGAGTTGTCTCATTGGCACTCACACCACATCTTCCTATATGTATGATATGAATTATCGTGAAATCTTATTTAATGAAACAATAGTCCTCCTATCCGCTCTGATAGGATAGTTTTAGAGAAGATAGTATTACAAGGAATATTTTCATATTTTACTTATTTGTTAAAAAGTCGCCTTAACACAAATATGGCAACAGTAGTATACTGCTGTTCGCAACTCATAAATCGATAGAAAAAAAACACGAATCCGGATACCAAACTAAAACTGAAAGAAACGCATCAAATATATAAGAGGAGAACAACGACACAATAGAAACACATCATTAAAATGTAACACACACACAAAACGAACTTAGCATTAGACAAACTCCGATGAGAAAAACAAATATAAGATGAAAACTAAATACAGGAATTTGGGATAGAAAGGTACCGTGACACGTCTCATATCAATGCTAAAGCACACTCAAATATAAGAGGAGACACACGACACAACATAAACACAACATTAAAATGTAACACACACATAAACGAATTAAATATAACAATGTCAATTTTGCTGACATACTACAGGACATTTAAAGAAAAACATGGTGTGTTGAACCTGGTTTTGTCACTAGCGGATTAAGGGGGGTTTGGGGGGGGGGGGGGTGTGGTCTTAGAAATCTTAAAATATTTTTTGCATTAAACATTTCTTGTTTTAATGTTAGTATCTTTACTATAAATTGAATATCCAACACTGATTAGGGTGACATGACAACGCTACACTCCTTTAGATATACACATGTCATAATTACATTGGCCTGAGGGAAACTTGATATTTAGAGGATCAAAAGACAATCCAAGGCTGCTATCTCTATATTTTATTACTTTGTTTGTTTTATTATTAAAACGACGTTTTCTGTTAGCTTGATTTGAAAAAAAATACTTTTTCACCCTATCATATATATCCATAAGATGTTTTTTTTTTATAAAATAACACCTGCTGAATCTAAGGATATTGCAAACTTTATTTCCACATCTGTACCTAGTGCTCAAAGGTTTAGCATTCTAAATGAAAACTGGAATCCACCTAGTTCTTTTCTTTTCATAAACGAGAAATGTTAAAAGGTGCTTCTAATATGCATGGATGCACTATCCCCCATGGATTGTATATTCAACTTCAAAGGACAGAATTTACTGCTATTTTGCGCTTTGTTCGCTACTGACGACAACCCTGGACAGTTTTAAAAAAAAACGTTCAGAATTGAGTAAAGCAAATGGTGAACACAGAATGTTTATCTCACAAACAAACAAAAAAAGTACCACCAAACAGCCTTATTAAGATCACCAGCACATATGATAAGACGATTAGTGGTTTAGATGCAAGGGCTGATACAGCAATTGCAAAACGGGTAGATACGATCTGTAATTAAATAGTTGAACTAATCTAAAAAGTTTATTTTGAGTAACAATATGCCGGATGAACAAAAAGTGTGCCAATTATTGGAAAAACATATTGTTTGGGATACAAATAAATGGGAGAACATATAGGACAGAGAAACACGCGAATAATAGTTAACAAAAGGTACCAGGTTTAAAATTTAATACACCAGACGCGCGCCTCGTCCACACAAGACCAACCAGTGACGCTTAGATGAAAAAAGTTTGAAAGCAAATACGAAATTAGAATTAAGTTGATATTTTTAGTAATCAATCGGCATATAGTCGAAAGCAACGTGTACGAAAAACAATCATTGGTATGTGTTTATTAAAAATACTGAGGGAAATAGATTTTAGGTTTTTCGTCTTTTATATGCATAGTTCCACATATTTAACTTTCATGCCCGTACAAGAATTTTATTGACCAATGTTATATATGTTGATTTACTCCCCTTCAGATTATTGGTTTTTATATTAAGTAATTAAACCATACATAATTAAAAATTAGCTAATACTAACTAAGAAATTAATCAACTTAGAAACACTAACACTACGAGTAATCCCAGATCGGTACTTATTATATTTTGTCTTAATGTTAGTTGTATTTAGTTCTTTTAATTGGTTTTGCTCATGTTATATTATATTATAGGTCATACAGTGGCTATATTTGCTTAAATGTCTACCATTTTGATTATGTTAGAGACTAATCTCATTGACAAACATATCAAGTGATTTTATAACAGGATCTAAAATCTAAATAAGGCTGATACTTGATTTGTTAGTTGAACTACAACTACAGTAATTATGAGAGGTTGTCATTTATAAAAAGTGAGTGTGTTTGATGTAGATACCCTCCTCCTCGAGCTCTTTGGACGAATGTGTAAAGATGTGTCCTCGTGTACGATAGGGCATTTTAAATTAGAGGGGAACCTCGTTACTAAAACAAAACTATTATTTTCACCATAATGTATGGTGACGTATTTCGTAAGTTGTAACGAAATAATTTTTCAGTACATCAGACAGTTGCAGTAGTTTGCACTGAATTCTCTGGGGTTTTTTTTGGAATTGGTCGTTATCGTTTAATGAAAAAGTAATCATTACCATTTCAAACCGCACTTTAATTCACTGTATTTTGACAGAAATAAAGGAAACAGTGGTATGTCAGTGCTCAAAAGCCATCAAAAACACATCAACTATAAAAGGAAAACAAAAGAACTACAAGAAGATTGAAGTTCAACAAAAACAAACACCAACGTACATAGACACGAACTTTTTGATGACAACTACCATATTCTTGACCTGGTACAAACTGTTACGTATAATGTATTTTATTATGCCTCAGTATGTTTTTTTCTATACAAAAAGTAATGAAATAATTGTGCTATTTTATTACACAGACTATTTGCCAGTCAATAGTTTCAAAGACTATTACCCCGGTTAATAGTTTCATCAACATATTTCCCGTCCTTTTTCATATTTATTTTTCATTGGACAGTAATCACGTCACAACTTTTTCTCTTGAAATTTTGCGATTGGCAACGTCAATATGATATCGTAATTTGTTTTAATCTGTTTGTGTCTGTTCTAGTTTAAAACTAATGTATCACTTACAAGAAGCAATAAAAAAAAAGAATAAGAAAATCTTCACGACGAATTTTTAAAAGATCTAAATATAGTAAATTGTATTTTATGGGTCTGTGTACAGTACTTTAGCTAGTCTAGTGTATTTATTTTATGCATGGAGTTTTTCCTAGTCTTGACTCTTGATTACAGTAAATGAAATATTTATAAATACAACCAAAACTATAAAAAAAAGTTCATCATGTGCATGTTTATGTGACATTTTTCTTTTCTCTCAGATGATTTATGTAAACTTTTTATAAAGTTGATTTGTTCAGTATAATAAAACACATAATGACTGGATGTGCGGGTAATAACAAGTTTGTTGTCCCTTCGTAAACCAGCTGAGTTGGTATCTCAGGGACAACATACTTACTATTACCCTCATACCCAGTCAATAGATATATAATATTCACCTGCGGAACAATTTAAAAGAAAAAGAGATGATATAGTCACCATTACAAAAACAATATATGAGTATATATTTGGCAGAAAGAGAGGCGACATATACCAAGAGAATGTCAAAGAGAAAAACAGAAACTACGAACTTAAGTTTAAAAAGCATGCAAAGAATAAAAACATTTTTCATTATATTTTTTTTTCACATTGACCGACATAAATCAACAAATTCATATTTAATGTTAACTCTAATAATAAAAATCATAAAACAATCTTACCTGAAATATAATTTAGATAGATCCAAAACTTGATAACAATTTACAAAAGTTTAATCAATATTTCTGAAACATGATCTAGACAGCTGTTATTTTTCATATGAAAACAATATCAATTTATTTATGTTTTGCAAAACTATACCATGACGTATTTTCTCATTTGTTGTTTTTTTTTATTTTGGCAAGGAAAGTTCAAAATAAACTTGAAAAAAAACCTTGTACTTTAATGGACGTTAGTTCTAACAAATAAGAAAATATATATATATGTAAAACATAGAGATAGAGTCTGAAATATGTTTGGGTCGTATTGGGCGCAAATGTGTTATGTTTATAAAATTGTATATTGATTTTTTTCATTGTGCACAATAAAACATAAAACTTGTTATACGATTTTGAAGATAATTTATGGTATTTCTGTAAGGCCGTACAAATTGGATGTGTTATAGTGTATATTTTTCGTTGTATACAATAAAACATAAAACTTGTTAAACGATTTTGAAGATAATTTAGGGTTTTTCTGTAAGGCCGTCAAAATTGGATGTGTTATAGTGTATATTTTTCTTGTTTGTTCGTCAATTCGTTCGTTCGCACACTGTGTATCAATAACGAAATTCAGCTTTGTCAAATTAAAACCATTTTTTTCAACATTATATCTCATGAAGCCCCTTTTAAGCTTTGATTCTTATGAGCAATCGTACTAATAGTCATATCAGTTTAATCGCTAAAAAAATAAGGCAATTTGTCACATATAACTCAAGTCCAAATCCTACTGATTATTTTACAACATGTAACGTTTTGATTGTTTACAAAACGTAACGATTTGAAGGTTTACAAAATGTAGGGTTATATTTTGTTTTCCAAAATGAAAGGTTTTATTTATTTGACAAACGTAAGGTTTTAAGAATTACAAGTTTAAAAAATTATTTTTCATGATTCTGAAATGAATTGGTCCAGAGTTAATGGAAAATATTCAAATTAATCAAAAAGATAGACTAATTACATATGCTTGGTGATAACACAATTTGGATACGACTGTCATACAAGTGAGAGATTTAGCTTGCATCAAAATCATGTTTCATTCACCATTTTATATGTAGGTAAATATCTGTACAAAGTCGTTGTTTTGTCACTTGTTTAATATGTTTGAGTTTTTATTTTGTCATTTATTAAGAGATTTTCCGAATTAATTTTCCTTGGAGCTCGGTATTTTTGTTATTTACTCTTCAGGTAATTTTCCATATGCTTCTCACATCCCGTGTATGCATTCATTTTTTCTTATGAAAATTTACGTGTAAATTTGTTTCCTTAAACATTATCAAATCTACATATAACGTTCGCACAACCTAGTTTATGAGCGAGTATAAATGAAGCTTTGTGATTACCATTATTTGTTAAATGTTATCGTAGGATCGTTAATTCTTTTCATACGATGGTCATATCAAGATTCGACTGTATATATCGTCTACCGCTGGATGTACTTAGACATTTTGATATTTGAATCGCTGTTTTAGGCTTATGTTGATATTGCAAGATCGTCAGTTTATTTACTTCCAAATTTTACCAACCACAATGACCATTAAATACATGTATATATACGCCTTAATTATAGTTAAAACACATTAAATTGAAAATAATACCTAAAAAATAAAATTCATCACGCTTTTTTCTCTCTACATATTCTATACAGCGTATGACACATTTGACATTTCATGCATTTTCTGCAAAGCATCAACAATGAAGATTTATGCTTATTTCTTGTTTTTCTTAACGTTTGTAACCAAAGTCATTTGGTGTGACACAGAAGCAAAGATGAAAATATTGGGGAGTCTTACTGCCACTGGTATGTATTGAATATTTGGCTTGGTAGTGTCTTTATATTGATTTTACTTGCAAATTTATGTTACTTTGTTGGCTCTGGTATTTAAGTTTTAAGATTTAAAAAATGTGAAATCCAAAAGTTACATTTTACTAGACCATATATTGTATAATTTTTTTTCATCTTAATTATAACTTTTCCAGTAAAAAAAATGTAACACAGTGACACAGTGACTATCGTTCAGGTACGGGTGAGGATTGTTACCTTTTAAAACCTATTTAAGCCGTTGCGTTTGTTAACACCTGTCCTATGTCAAGAACCTGATGTTCAGTGGTTGTTGTTTGCTGATGTGTTTCATAAGTGTTTCTCGTTTCTCGTATTTTATATAGATTATACTAACATCTAACAAATAGGTTGTTTTGTCTTTTATGTACTTGAAACTGGTTTAGTCTTTTGTGAAAGTGTTTTTTCTTGATACTATGTAGCCTACTATCACGTGACTTGATGTGAAAGTGAATATTGTTAGAATTTTGCAGCATTTAACTATAACAATTAAAAGTGTTTATATTTTTTATGAATAACATTCTTTTTTACGGGATTGTATGTTGGTCTATTATAGTCCTGCAATATTCATTTAATTTGTAGACATGGAGGTGATTAAAGAAAAACTTGACAAAATACAGAACTTAGTCAGTAACATTACATTTTGTAGATGTGAGTAAAGCGTTCACATAGTTTGCCAATATATTTAATAACTAAAGTCCCTATTTGTTTACAAATTATACTGACATCAAAAGGAAGCTTATCATGTTGAAATAACAACAGATATAAAACTATATTAGATTTTTTATTAAAATTATATAGTTTTTATTAATTTAATATCTTTTACAATATTTCAAAATCTTCGATTAATGCACTTAAATTAAAGTTAAAGTAATTAAACATATTAACTGTTAAATAGAAAAACCTTTCAGAACGTTTCTTTGTTGTATATAGGCAATCCACATCAGGAAGGAGAATGGACTGTAAGTATAAACTAAATGCGTGTATGTATCGAAGTAGTATTATTCAATTATATGTTTAAGTATGACGTCCAGTATCACTGAACTAGTACACATTTTAGTTTACGGTCAAAATAAATCACGCCCCCGATTTTCTCGATGTGTTGAAGAAAAAGGTAAAATCACAAAAAAATACTAAACTCAAAGGGAAATGTTAAAGGTAAAGTCCCTACTCTAATGGCAAAGCTCTTTTGTTTTTGAAATTTGGTGATGTACATATAAACGAACCAATCTTAAAGTTATTTTATACCTTAAATAATAATGAGTTATGTGCTGATAAAAGGACGCCATTATGAGTTGTATACCCAGAAAGAATAAAATATCAACACAAGTGGTTTTAAATATCACTAAATGTTTGTCTGTTTTTTATTAGAACTCCTTACATATTTTTTAATACTTTAATTTGGATCAAATTTACAAGTTACATTTCAGATTCATTAGCTACAATTTCTGATATGTTGACAAGATTCAAGATTTATTGATAACGCTCAGACACATTAATGTGTAACATGAGGTCAAAGTATAATACATAAACAATTGAATGACGAAATGAGCATGCAGTACTATCTAAACATATAGAAATACAATAACTATTGTAGATATTTTAGAATAAACAAGCAATTTTCTTAATAAAAAATGACAATCGTTTGTAGACTTCCATATTACATATGGACAATAATCCTTCCAATTTAATATATTGAGGATTAATAGTATAATATTTAGGTAAGTATTTGTTTCTATAATTAACAATAGAATCATGTTGACATACAAATAAAACATGAAATTCATCACCAATAAATTTATGGCATAAAGTACATATTCTCTCTGGTCTAGGGATATTTTGCCAACGGCCTGTCTCGATTGGAATACGTAAGTTCGATGTCCTTAATTTAGTTAACCACCCTCTATTCTGTTCAGATAGTCTGATCAGATATTTTTCTAGTCCAAAGTCCTTTTTGAATGTCCCATAAAATTGTCCCCGGGATGAATTTTCTATATCGCCAAACCGTGAGGTAATAAACTGATCACTCAATATACGATCAAGATAATTTTTATCACAAAAGCCAATTTGGTTTATGAAAATATATCCTAGACCAGTGTTGTTAAATATTGATTCGACAGAATCAATCCATTTGAAAACATAATGGCCATGATTCTTCAATGATAACATCAGCCTGTACAAAGAACTACTTAGTTTACTGCTATTGTTTACAACTTGTCAACAGAATAAATGATCGGATTTGTTTATATGGGTAATAACAGGTTTTCTTTTGTTATATTGTTAGGTTATACAAAAACGGTATGATGGTAGTGTTGAATTCAACAGAAATTGGAAGGATTATGAGAATGGATTTGGAGACAAACATGGGGAGTTCTGGTTAGGTAATTTTATATAAATTTCAAAGCCTGTGGGATAGTTATACTTTGTTTGTAATATAACGTTTAACTTATAAATGCACATCATTGCTTAAAGACTAAGTTAGCCAATCAAAATTTTCAATGCAAGATTTAAGAAAATACCTCACACACACACACACAATCCTCATATTCTGAAAACAATCTGTGTATCAGACAATTTTCTTCCATTACATTAGTTTGTGGATAAAACATACATTTAGGTAAAATATAGAGTTTTGTTGTACTTGATAACTATTGTTGTGGTCAATAGACATTTGCGGAAACTAGGTCTTTACATAGGATTACACTTTGGACTTACGATTGCAGGTGACAAAAACAGGGGGTCATCTCAAAATACAATGGTGTCTTTTATAAAATAAAAAAAAGATGTAAGCAACACATTAAAATTTAAATGTGTCTGAAACGCGTTTCTTGATTTACCAAGCCGAATATTTGAAGATAAAAATGTATAAGGACCGAAGGTGTAGATAAATGTTTGATACATACATATTTTCAGCAAGAGCAATAGACTTTCCCCGCGAAACAGGGTACTTTCAATGAAATGGTTAGTATACGAAAATCAGCAAAACTATTGTTCATAGGATACTCTTCAAACTGTTTCATTTGAAATAGTAATGTTGAAGTCGTTTTTATTATGCACGAATACAACTTAGAATCCGCAAGTGTTGCCTTGCCGACTTAAATAAATTGTGATTTGTTTTTAGAAATTTCTTCTCGCCTGCTACACTTTTGCATATGTTATCCCTAACAATGAATTGAATAAATTTGCGATACAACTTTTTAGTTGAATTGAACAACGTTGCAGTAAGAGATCACGGGCTGTTCCGGAAATTGAAATGTGGTCGACCCACTCTTTTATTTTGGATTAAAATCCCCTTTTGAAAATGGCTGGATAGACCCGTGCGTTGTCAGTGCACTCTATATTACAATTCCATGAAAATAGTACCAAGTCTCGGAACAGGGTTTAAAGCTCATGTTTCGAGCATACCAGTCCCACCCAGGTTTATGGGGGATAATTATAGACAACGCAAAAAAAAAACATTCATATTTAATGCTTCCTAAAATCTCTATTATAATAATTGGATAAAAGGAAAAACAACTTGTAACTCGTTTTTTTGTTTGTTTGTTGCTGTTGAAAACATAGATAGCATAGTTTTAACTATTTGAGTACACCTATTCTCACATTTCAAATGTGTCTGGCGAACAGTCTAAAAAATATATTTCCGACAAAAAAGAAGAGGGTTGATAAATGCTTTTTTTTGGAATATTTGTGAAATTTCATCAAGAATAAATAGCTCAAAAAACACCTTTCCACTATATTTCCTCATTCTCTTTAAAACAAAATGAAAGAGAGAAAGTATGTCTGAGCATAAACATGCTAACAGTCTGCATGGTTGATTGCACCTTTCCTAACACAAAGTATTGCCGATTTTTTTTCAGCAATTCTCCTAATATATTTACTGCAACGATAATTGCGATATTTTGTGTGTCTCGTGTTAATTTGTTTTTTAAATAATGTTAGTTTATTCTATCATAGTTCGTACAATTACAGCATTTTCAACCTGGATAACACCGTATACAATAATTAATGTTAACACATTGCTGCAAATATATTTGAAAAGCAATCGTTGTTCATCTACAGAAGAACATTACTATCGTTACATTGTTTATATAATTAGGATTAACGGTCTATTTTTTACACTTTGAAAAAGCCCAAGATTTAAATGATACCTGTAAGTGTGAGTGTAATCCTAATCGTAGGTGTATGACAGTTTCCGCAAATGTCTATTAATATTTACACACACTTTTCAGGCAATAAAAATATAGCACAACTAACATCAGTCGGAAATCATGAACTTAGGATCGATGTGGAGGACTGGGACGGAAACAAGCGTTATGCAGTTTATAATAGCTTCTCAATAGGCGACGCATCTACAAAATATCGATTGAGTATCAGCAATTACTCAGGAAACGCAGGTATGGTATAAATATGAAATGTTTTACGGTGCCCTGTCATTCGTTCTTCGTGAAACATTGCATAACTTGACATTTAAATTTTTACGTTAACGACAATGTTTTCTTTTGTTATGTCTACTATTAGCCTCGGTCACATCTTACCGGATAGCACGAACGGTCGACTAACGGATCAAAAACAAATGTTGTCCGTTGAAAAATTTGTTATCCGTTGGGAGTCCGTTGATGTACTGACCGAATAAAAGCGACGTGTAACGAATGCATAACGGACACACACCGGATATGCAACGTACGAGAACGGAAACGTTCCGGACAGAAGGGATGTCGAACGAACATCCAACGGACAAGTACCGCCTAAAACGGACACCTAACGGAAGCTAACCGGAACAAGATATACAGAAAAATTAAAGGCGACAATAATAATATATGAAAATCGCATTAATATTCAAAATGTTTCTGTGTAACTGGTTTTGGTTTGTTCTTCAAAATGCCGCCAAAGGTCAATGTCTGAATAAGAGCTGCTTGATTGTGAAGACTTGCCCTTACTCTAAGATCGAATAATAAGAATTCATGAACCTTAAGAAATCTGACATAATTATAATAATTGGCATTTCTGATGCGAAATTTTCAATTGGCATTTTTCCGTTTCAGATCCGTTCATCATCCGTCAGGGAGAAGTCCGTTTCTCATTCGTTCAACATCCGTTTTATCCGTTAAACGTCCGGTAGAAGTCCGTTGGTGGTTTTATCTTCCAGACCTCCAACGGATGTATAACGGACACATAACGGATACAAAACGGAAACGAAACGGACGAGTACCGTACAAAACGGACGCCTACCAGATGTTCAACGGACATTATATTCGTTGGAAGTCCGTTCAAAGTTTTGAACATGCTCAAAAAATTTCAACGGACCGAACGGACGTCGACGGATAGAACGTACGCTAAACGGACATGCAACGGATATGGACGGACGTCTAACGAAAAAGAACGGACGTCTAACGGACATACACGAATTGAAGAAAAGTTATCCGTTAAGCCTCGGTCACACCTTACCGGATAGCACGAACGGACGCCTAACGGATGAAAATAAAAGTTGTCCGTTGACAAAATTGTTATCCGTTGGGAGTCCGTTGATGTACTGACCGAATAAAACGGACGTGTAACGTATGGGCAACGGACACACACCAGATATGCAACGTACTAGAAACGGACACGTACCGGACAGAACGGATGTCGAACATACATCCAACGGAAGAGTAACGCATAAAACGGACACCTAACGGAAGCGTACCGGATAAAACGGATGAACAAGATAAACGGAAAAATCAAAGGCGACAATAATAATACATTTAAATCGCATAAATATTCAAAATGTTTCTGTGTAACTGGTTTTGGCCTGTTCTTTAAAATTCCGCCAAAAGGCAGTGTCTGGCCTGAATAAGAACTGCTTAATTGTGAAGACGTGCCTATACTCTAAGATCGATTATGAATAATAAGAATTCACGAACCTTAAGAAATCTGACATACCAATAATTGGCATTTATCCGTTTCAGATCCTTTCATCATCCGTTTTATCCGTTATACGTACGGTAGAAGTCCGTTCAACATCCGTTTTATCCCTTATACGTCCGGTAGAAGTCCGTTTCTCATCCGTTAAACATCCGTTTTATCCGTTAAACGTCTGGTAGAAGTCCGTTGGTGAATTTATCTTCCAGACCTCCAACGGATGTATAACGGACACGTAACGGATACAAAACGGAAACGAAATGGACGAGTACCGTACAAAACAGACGCCTAACGGACGTTCAACGGACATTTTATCCGTTGGACGTTCGTTCAAAACTGTCCGTTCAAAGTTTTGAACATGCTCAAAATTTTCCACCGGACAGAACGGACGTCGACGGATAATACGTACGCTTAACGGCCATGCAACGGATATGGACGGACGTCTAACGGATAAGAACGGACGTCTAACGGACATGAACGGAATGAAAAAAAAAGTTATCCGTTAGGCGTCCGACCGAGCTATCCGCTAAGGTGTGACCGAGGCTTATGACATCCGTTCGAGCTATCCGTTAAGATGTGACCGAGGCTTAATGGACATGTCCCTTCAACATATTCGTTTATTGTTTATACGTCTGGCGTATCCAATTATAAGCGTGATACCTATGATAACTATTGTCATAGAGATAGTTTTGTTCATAAACCATTCGAATTTAAAAAAAAAAAAAAGCTATATTTGTGCTTAAGGTTATTATCATTGCTTCACCTAATAAATGATTAATGATTCCTAGAATTAATTTTAATAACTTTAGGTACAGAGTTGTAAAAAGTGGTCAAATTTTATTAGATTAATTATGTTTCCGTATAATTTTCAAAACAAAACATTGCCCATCAAAATAACGTTAAAACTGATAATAAATTAATATGATGACCAACTCTAGCCAATCTTGCTATTATTATCTTTGGGCACGATATTTAAATCAAACTCATCGTAAATATCAAGATTGAAATTTTAAATTTGCGTCAAACGAGAGTTTTGTCAACAAAAGACTCACTATAGATACTTGATAAGACTAATATGGTATTTTGGCAGACTTTTAACGTTTTCTTTAAATGAAGACAAATGAAAAACGCGTATATTCTGGCAAACAGTAGACTTTGTTTTTAAACTTCTTAAATGATTTAGATATTTATAAAATATTGTGATTTCTAATGGAGAAGTACAAAAAGTGTCTGTACTTCTTTTTCTCGCTAAAATTTGAAGAAAAAAAAAAGTTTTTACAATAACTAGAGAAAACTCCAAATCATTTAAAAAGGCAATAAGGTATACTGTACTTTGATTTAATTTAATTTTGGTTTTTGTTGTTTTCTATGACGGAGAATCAGAAAATGCAGAGTTAAATACACTTTGATGTTTTGGAAACGAAGATCGAAAATCGGTCTTTCTCATGGCTAACCAAATTCAAATGACTACTTCAATCTGACGTTACTACGAATAATGAAATAAAGAATAAGCCAGATAAGGCTGTGTACATTGATAAAAGCCGAAAGGCGAAATATACTAAGTTGACAACATACTGCTTTTGCCAAAGCATAACAAAAATCCATCTAAAGACAAACAAGAGTTATAAAAACAAAACATAAAAAACTAAACACAAAACATCACATTCACGTGTATGTACTGATTAAATCTGGCCGGGAAAAAACATGTTGTGGTTGATTTTGCTTGCATTGAAATCACGTCTCACACAATTTCGTCAGTGTTTCATCAATCTCCGACACAGAGCTCACTACTGTTCAGTAATTACTTCGTATCTCTACACTAGATATGTATCGTAGTGTACTTAGAATACGGAAATTAAACGAGCGCTGTACAGAGATTTTCTTCGCTCATGAAGATCCATCATTCGTTGAAATAACACCGTTTTAAACATACACAAAGATTATTTTTTATAATCTTAATAATTTACCCATTCGTTTAATTGTAAAGGGTTTAAGGATGATACTTTAAAAAAAAAAAAGCCGTGAAGTTTCATTCTTTTTCTTTTTCAGGTGACGGAATGAGCTATTTTAACGGAATGAAGTTC
This sequence comes from Mytilus edulis, assembly GCA_019925275.1. Classification (NCBI taxonomy): domain Eukaryota; kingdom Metazoa; phylum Mollusca; class Bivalvia; order Mytilida; family Mytilidae; genus Mytilus; species Mytilus edulis. The sequence goes on from CM034350.1 coordinate 88,039,347, forward strand.
ACGACATCTGATCAAGATAACGACAAACATGGTCATATCAACTGTGCTAATTATTCCTACTTTAACGGTGGATGGTGGTACAATAAATGCTGGACAGGTAACGAAGCTATTCTAAATGGTCATTACACCCATAGAAATAATCCTTACCAGGGTATTATTTATAAATCGTTTAAAAAAACCTCTCTGAAAAAATCTACTATGAAGATTCGGAAAGTGTAACTACAAGTCTTACTATCAATAAATGACAGCTATAAGGTGTTTTTCTATTTATTATTTAGTTATATAATATCTGTTAAGTGTGTGATATAAGTTTCGTGTGTCAGTAACACTTCTCTAGCTTTACCTTTATCAAATATGCTCAAAACCCAAACATTTGAAAGCAAAAGGTCTATATATACATGCATTCGGATGGATTTAATTAACTAAATTGGACCGAAAATAACAACCCAACTAATGAAGTGTTCTTCAGTTGGGAATCTGTGAAGTTGAAAAAACATCACATTTGACTGAATGCAACATTGAAATACATAAAAACATACATTTCTTATAAATTTTACAAACTTTAAAAAAAGATTACGTCATTTTAAAACACCAAATTTGTAATGAATTTAATCTTATTGCTCATATTATTGATTGATTCAGTTTCTGTCGCTTTTGATATGTTTCTTTTATATCCTGAATTACCACTTTCCTTGTCCGCAAATCTAGGAAACAGAAAAAAACAATCTGAAATAGCAACCGTCCAGAGTGTTATTTGGTTTGAACAAGTTATTTTGAATTCATTTTATACTAGAAAAAAGCTAGGAAATCGCGGTACAAGTAGACAGGTGTTGAAACAAAGATTTTGGACACGGTTAATACATAAAATTCTATTTCTTTGGAAAGATGATATTAGTGGTATTTTTAACTGATTTAACTCAATGTCTGACTTTGAATGGTTCAGCGGAATTACGGCTCAATGAAATCGGTCACTTATTTTAGTAGTATAGATACCATACCAACTATGTTCCTCTTCTTGTTGTTTTCTTTTTCATTGAGACGGACTTCTTACAACTAGTTTATAAATGGAGGATAGCATGTTTCTTGAATATAATATTGAGGTTTATAATTCATGCCCTTTTAATGCATAATTCTATAACGTTTACACATCATCTTTATTGTACTGAATAAACTCATCATTGATACCTGGATTGATATTTTGTACGCCAGACACGTGTTTTGTCTATAAATAACTCATCGATTACGCTCGAATCAAGTGAGGAATACCAAAAAAAAAGAAAGTTCATCCTTCAAAACCAGTTATAAACAGGAGTAATTGCAAGGTTTGGCCAATTACAAACCAAAGACAATGTATTGTTAGGACACATTTTTATGTAGGGGTCAGCTGAGGACCGCCTCCGGATGCAGTATTTTCTCGCTGCGTTGATGACCCATTGGTGGCCTTCGGCTGTTATTTACTCTATGGATGGGTTGTTGTCTCTTTGAAAAATTCCCCATTTCCATTCCAAATTTTATGGTTGTTCTCTTTATAACTCGTAAATATACTTATGGTGAACTCAACGATTTTGAATTTGAAGTGAACAACGTGTGTAATCTACAAACATGCATTCTATACTTCTTAAATTGTCACATTGTCCTATATAAATCTCTAAGGAAGCACCTGATCAACGTCTCGGACAATGGATTGTACGACAAGAGACTGTATTGGGATAACGTTTTTACGAGAGAAAAAAAGCATGGTGAATACAAAATAGCATAGTTGCAGTATGCTAAAAAAATTTAAAGAAATTAATGTTTCTTCATTAATTTCATCGCAGTGATTAAGCAAGTTTGTATGAAGAGCATCAGTGCTTCCTTCTTAATATACAAGTGATACAAACGTCACTTTTCCTTCATTGTGACTTTCCATGTTGATCAAATTTATATAAGGTATTTTTTTTATGTCAATTGCGAAATAAGCCTTTTAAGATCTGATTTATAGATTTGATTATTTGCTAAAACTTATTAGAATTGTAATTCCACAAGTTGATGGATATCGTTTTCAACAATTTGAAATATTTTACTTTTTCACAAGTTAAGAGATTGAATTTGGAAGTTTGATTCCATATGCCAAAATTAAACACCCAACTTTTTACGATTATATTATTGATAAAAATGTCAGGTTCATGAATTGTCTATCAAATTAATTTTTAAGATACTTATCGATAAAAGGTCATAACTACACTGTTGACAATCAGTCATTGAGTCTGATATTTCTTGTAGTATGCATTTGCTAATGAATAGTTGAAAGCAAGATTAAAATATAATTATTCACTCCGAATTCAAATGTTATTTAGTTATCTTTGGACATAGCTCAAAATTGTTTATTTTTGAACTGGTTAAGCAGATGTTGTACTGTATGGAATGGTCAATGAAATACATCTTCTTATGTTACAGCCAAAACATTTAGTCATATTACTGCTTTAATTAGGACGGCATGATAATATATAGACATTTTGATTTTTCTCTCAGTATCTGCGAGCAATGAATTAAGGAAAAGATTACCATATTTTTCATAAATGTAAGATGCAAATAAAAAAGAGATTAACTAGGCAAATGTTTTTGCTTTTAAAACGAAAAGCAGACCTCCAAACAATAAAAACAGTATGATCGACATTTAAAGTGATCATTCTAAGGAACTTTGTTGTCTCTGAACAAAAACAAACGTCATTATCACTACATAAATAACAACAACAAAAAACAAGCGAAAGAAGTATAAAGCATAAAAAATATATTGCATTATGATGATGCATTCATGAAGGTCTGGATCACTACAAGAAAAATTATTTCACATCTTCCAGTTACATTATAACTTTTCCAAAGGAGTTGGTGTAAAGAGATTGAATCTCTATAGGAAAATCAGATATATATATAGTGATGAAATTCCCGTAAACTGCTTCTCTAATATATTTTGTGAGATTTGGGAAAATCTAAGAACACTCATTTGAAAAAGCTTTGATATGCAGCAAAATTCCGATCAATGCAGTATTCAAAGCATTCGTTAATTCATTTAGACCACGAGGTAAAGAATTAGCAAAACCAAAACTTTTGTCCTATATTTTGCTTTTTAAAATAACATGGAGGTATATGTATAATGATGGGGAATTTAATTCATAGAATGCATTTGGCTAAACATTTATGCTCCCTAAAGTCACACTCCTAGTTTAGCTGCCGCGTATAAATAACATTTCTTATGTCTCTGTGAGGGTTTTTCCTTTCTGTATTTCCCCGAAATTGACTTTCCTTATATTTCTGTGAGGATTTTTTTCCTTCTGTATTTCCCTTAAATTGACATTCCTAACGTCTTTTTGATGATTTTTTTTCTTTCTGTATTTCCCCAAAATTATATTCCTTAGATCTTTGTGAGGATTTTTCTTCCTGTATTTCCTTGGAATTGACATAATTTTGGTTTCTGCAAGAATTTTTTCCCTCAGGTTTAAAAAAAAAAGAACTTTTGGTGGTTGACAAGGTCACATATTTACTTGTGAGGAATATTATGTTTTCAAATCATGGCCCATGTCTTTCTAATTAGCAGAACATTTTAGCAACTATTTCATACACATGTATGTCTTATACATCTGAGCATAGTTTTAAAATTTGTGTGGACGTTGCGCGTGTCTGGCGTTTAAAATTATTTTTAACCTGTTACCTTTTGATGGCTATTATTCGTTTGTTTCTCTGTCCAATATTTTCTCCCATTTATCTGTTTATTTATTGTTACCCTGTCGTGTTATGTTGTCATTTTAATGGTATAATTAACAGGGTCATTAAAGCGGGAGGTTTGGCATGCTAAAAAACCAGGTTCATCCCACCATTTTGTCATAAAATGCCCTGTACCAAGTCAGGAAAATGGCCATTGTTACATTATAGTTTGTTTCTGTGTGTGTTACATTTCGGTGTTGTGTCTCTGTTGTGTTGTAGTTCTCTTATATTTGATACATTTCCCTCAGTTTTAGTTTGTAACCCGGATTTGTTTTTTCTTAATCGATTTATGGATTTTTGAACAGCGGTATACTACTCTTGCCTTTATTTATAGAAAAAACATGGAGGCGAAGTGAGTAGTTGGTCATTTATTGCTCCGGCTAAAATCGACCTTTTAATAACTTATGAAAACACTTAGAACTTGATTTTTGTGAGTTTAATCTGCTTAGTGTGTCTGGATTTATTCTGTGCTTCGATCATTTTGAAAATATTAAATAATGAACTTTACATGGGCAAAAAAAAGACAAAGTGCACCCAAACACCACCCAACATGGCGGCGCCATGATCATTCCAAATCAAGATATGAGTGGTTCACCAAATCTTTCTCATGTATAAGATAGCGCAAATGACTCTATTTATGGTAACCGGAACCATTTACAAACTGTTAGCAACCATTAATTCCATCACTGTACACCAACGAACAAACAATAAGGTCCACCCATGTTTTACCAGGTCCTATAGTGAAGCTCTACAGATACTCAGCAACTCTCAACCTTTACTTCGCAACAGAGACCCCAGCCTTTTTCTGACAATAATATTTTCAAATGATACTAGAAAATATGAATCACATGAACAGCAAATTAGCAAAACTCGACATGTTGGATGACCTGTGCTCTAGAATGGCATCCATTGAATCTCATTTTAATATTGTTAAAACTGAAATCAAAGACATCAGGTATGATTTGAAACAACAATCAGAAAGAATAACTAATGGAGAGTACCATTACAATATCGTTGAATCTAGGGTATGTGGCATTGAAGCGGGGAATGAAAAACTTCAAAATGAAAATTTTGAACTGAAAGAAAACTTACTGAAGATGCAGACACATTCAATGAAATATAACCTCATATTTAGTGGTATCAAAGAAAGCAATGAGAGACAGAATGAAAAAGTAGAAGATACTATCAAAGAATTTATTTCGAATGAACTTAAAATTGATAGTGAGGCAATTCCGTTTCAGAACGTGCACAGGCAAGAACAAAGGGGTGTTGGCAAACCTAGAAATATTATTGCAAAACTCGTAAAATATTCTGACCATAAAATGAAAAGATCTGCAGCCTATGAAAACCTGAAAAATAAAAAAAGAGGTGGCGGTTTTTCAACAATTCCCAGATGAAATCAGCAACCGAAGGAAAGACCTTATTCCTAATATAATAGCACTGAAGAGAGAAGGTCGCCAAAATGTGCGCTTGGTGTTAGATAAACTCTATGTTGGAAATCACCTGTATAACGACCATGAAACTCCTTATCCACCAAGGAGTCGACAGGATGCCATTGCACATGGACCCCAACCCGGATTTGTTCCCAGTCGAGAGAGGTTTCCTTCGAGGACATCATGCCGGCCCAGTATTTCAGTCAGGACACATAGAGAGAGGAGCGGTACTGTCAGTCAGGTTGACAGAGAATCGAGTGACAATAAAGTGTTAAGTTTGAATGTTGGTGTTCTGAAATCTAAACTACAATACCCAGAGTTTATTGAACTTATAGAATCTAATGACATATTAATCTTCCATGAATCCAAATTAGATCAACATGACATTTTAGAATTACCAAACGGTTATTGTACTTTTCAAAGCATCGTTCTAAATTGAAACAAAAGAAAGAAATCTGGTGGTACAAAACCAGTTAATAATGACGTCCCAATGTTCACGATTGGATGAAAAAGATAAACAAGGTCAGGGTCGACACACAAAAACACTTTAAACTTAGAAGTGAACAAAGTTGGCGAACTCTTTAAAAATTCTGCAAAGAAAATTTTGGGTCTAATGGTAGAAAAAGAAAAACAAATAAAAATAATAGTTTCAAATTAAGTTTGACAACAAGTGTTTTGAAACAAGGAAAATATTGCACAAAGCGCGTAACAGATACAGTTTTGTAAAAAAACAGAGAAAGTAGAGATGCTTTGAGAAAGGCAAGCAAAAACTACAAGAATCAAATGAATACTAGTTTCAACATAGCTGTAAACAAGATCTCAGAAATACATCAAAATGAGACAGCAAAACAATTCTGGGAAATTTTGAATCGTTTTAGAAAAAGGGAAGCAAATAAAAATATTGATATAACTATAGAACAACTGTATGAATATTGCAGGGCCCTAAATAAAAATAATAGTGGAGATGATGATCTTGATCATCCCAATGAAAGTGTTAATAATTTAGATAATCAGGTTATGAGTTAATAATTTAATTTTGGATGCAACGCGTCTTCTGATTGGCTGACGTTATTTTGTTATTAGCCCATAGACATAATTTAGTCATGTGACCGTGACGTCATCAACGTTTTTTTTCATGGTTTTCTACGGTTTAAATGGAATTTAGAATTAAATTATAAGAAATGACTGTAATATTTGTTTTCTGTCTATTCGAAATAACATAAAAAATGTGGTGCACACTGTTAAATAACCCGCTACGCGCTTTATTCAGTGTGCACCAAATTGTTTATGTTATTTCTTCATAGACAGAAAAAATATTACAGTCATTCCTTAATTAGATTGTGAGATAACTGGTGAAGAAATATGAAAAGCTATAAAAGTCTAAAAAATGAATTTTTGAAAAGTACTGCTAACAAGTTATTACCATATTTAATACTGTATTAGATACTGGTATTATTCCTGATGCATAGTTAATTGGTATTATAAAACCTGTATTTAAAAATAAAGGAGATAAAAATAATCTCGATAATTATCGAGCACTTTGCTTGACTTCAAATTTGGATAGGGTGTAAACATCAATTTTAAACACAAGACTTAATAAATTGTCTGATGAAATAGGGATTATTTCGGACTCACGGGTGGATTCCACAAGGGATACTCTGTCCGAGATAACATGTTTGTTTTACATTCTATTATTACATTATATTTATCTGCCGGAAAGAAATTGTTATGTGCATTTGTGAATTTTAAACAGGCATTTGATACTGTTTGGAAGGCTGGGCTTTTCCAACAAAAAAAACATCACAGGGAAAATGTTTACATTGATACAAAATATGTACACTGATATTGTTAAGGCCAGAAATTACCTTTAAATTGTAGCCAACAAAAGACACAAATCAATAATAAAATTTAACAATATTTATTATACAAAAGTTTACAAGAAGTATTACACAAATATTACTGTCAACTTAACTGTCAAAATATGAATCCAATCTTTTATCTTTATCTGTATCCGGATATCTTTCGGAATCCAATCTGAATATAACGTTCACTACTACGGTCACAATCCAGTATGATATTTTTGTAGAAAAAAAGTGTTAATCCAAATGCTATGAATATTAATGTCTATCGATGTCTAAGTCCAAGTGTGTGTTTAACTTTAGTGTATGTATATATATAGTTGTCACGGAAAATTCTAGAACAGTCTATAATGGAACGTCCTAGAAAGTTACAACGGAAGTTTCTAGTAAAATGTAGAAGTCTATATAACGCATCTTTTATTAGGATCATTCTGGAAAGCTCCCATCATTCTGTCATTGTTCCAGTGATTTCTAAACTGCACAGTTCTAAGATCATTCTGTAAACAACTATCAGGCCACACAACACAAATCAGGCCAACATAAATGAATACAATAATTACAATATCATAACACCTCCCCCTTAAAAGAACTTATGAACAATATGAAAAAATATACATAGTATATACAAAGTGTTTTAATAAGCTCTAGATAAAGCATCTGCTATTACATTATCTTTACCCTTGATATGTTTTACAATTACATTATATTCCTGTAACAATAAACTCCACCTAGTCAACCTCTGATTCTTGTTTCTTATTTTATGTATAAAGGTGAGAGAATTATGATCAGTACAAACAAGAATAGGATATACAGTGGGATTCAAGTATACATCAAAAGGTCGAAGTGCTGACAACATTGCAAAACACTCTTTTCAATAGTTGAATAATTTTTCTGATGTTTATCTAATTTTTTGGAAAAATATGATATAGGTTTCTCAACATTATCATCTGTCTCTTGGTATAAAACAGCTCCAATTCCTACATCGCTTGCATCAACGGCAAGTTTAAATTGTTTTTCAAAGTCTGGAGTAATCAGAACTGGACTATTAATTAAAAGAGATTTACTATTTTCAAAAGCGTTTTGACAATTTTCACTCCAGATAAATTTAGAATCTTTTCGTAAAAGATGAGTCAATGGTTGAACCACAGTATGAAAATTTGAAAAAAACTTTTCTGTAAAATCCAATCATGCCTAAATATCTCATAAGTTGTTTTCTATTTGTAGGAGGAGGAAATTTGGAAATGGCTTCCACTTTAGCCATAATAGGTTTCACTTGACGTTGGCCAACTGTATGCCCTAAATAATCAACAGTGGCCTGACAAAATTCACTTTTACCAAGATTAATAGTCAAATGTGATTGTGACAATCTATCAAAAGTATCATACAAATGTGTGAAATGCTGTTCCCAGCTATCACTACATACAATTAGATCATAAATATAAGCATAACAACAGTTTAAATCTTTTATAACATTATTGATCATTCTTTGAAATGTAGTTGGTGCAATTTTCATGCCAAATGGCATTACAGTCTATACATAAGACGTTAGTCATTTCAATGAATGCTGGATCGTCACGGGTAAAGAAAATATACAAGTGAACACTGATGGAATTGTATGAGAACAGATTGCAATACATGCAATACTGACCACGACATTATAGTGGTTTGAATATCCCTTTGGTATATTTCAACAATCAGTAAATGATGCGTGAACTAAACAGATATAATAAATAAAACAATATAAATATGGGTACAGCAGTCATCATCGTGTTACAATTTTAAAAGAAACAATTTAACAGAACGCAAAAGCATCAAATTAAAAACACATTCATTGCTTCGCGTGTCTGACTTCAGAAAATGTATACATCTCATAGTTTTGTCGTTCAGTGTTTATACAAACAATTTCAAATTTTCACATGGGCAACGTTAGCATACAGGGTTAAAATCAAAAGTATGTAAGAATTGATTTCGGAAATAGACCGAGATTTAAAATATTCCAACAGCTCTATAGAATATAAGAATCCACAAATGGTTCATTTCGATTGAATGATTTTGACGTTTGTGGTTCAACGTATTTTCTAATTTATATAGTCCGGCGACAACAAGCATATTTCAGACGAATTGTGCACATCCTGCTACAAGCATGAAATTTGGCATCGACCTTCCTCAGCTATTTCTCTTTTATTTTAGATAGGGAGGCATTTGAAAAAAAGTGTCTCACTTCCGGTAAAATCCAAAATGGCGGACATCATACTTAAATCAGCCCAATATCGAAGGCTAGTATGTGAAAAGGTGTTATTATCATGCTACTAACATAACTAATAATAGAAATATAACATAATGACATATTATAGAACAATAACATACTGAGTCACGTTATCAAAACCAAAGAAACACAAAAAGTCGCATATGCAAAACAAACCAGCAAAAATGAAAGATAAAACAAACACATAGACGCAGAATCTATACATCAAGACCATCATGTATTATTTATGAAGTTGATACGGAATATTTATCAACAAGGTCTTGGTACCTTCCAATGAACTTTTTAAGGACGAGACATTCTTTTTCATATTTCTGGTTCATCAACTTTCTGCTCAGACACTGATGACGTTTAACAAAGTCTGAGTAGGAGCTGCAAGCTCTTGAATATCGAATAAGTTGGGAAATGTAAATCCCATATGCAAGTGAAGTTGGTATATTGCTACTATAAAGGGGGGCAAGGGGTTTAGCTGTTATGCTGCTATGGGGTAATTTAATTCTTTGTTATCTGTTATTCTGAAAATATATTTGCTGTTAGCTGTTATTGTCGTGTTCCTTATAGCTGTTATAGGACTATTATTTTTTTTGTTATCTGTTATTGTGAGATTGTATTTGCTGTTACCTGTTATTGAAAATTGGAAAGTTAGCATTTTGACAGCCAATCTTAACAGAGGCACTATAATATTAAGGTATATAAGAAAAACAATTCTGAGACAAGTGAATGTGAATCTTAAGTAGAAATTTAAGATAATTGAACATTGTGGCTTGGATGGAGAGTTGTCTCATTGGCACTCATACCACATCTTCCGATAACTATTGAGGTCTTTCCACTGGTGATATGAAGGTCCCGTATTTGCAGAAGGATTCCAGTAACATACATCTCATAAACATATAAAAATCAGTCGGGTCAAGAACCATTCCAGACTTCCAGTATACATTATTATTATTCTTTATAATAAAGTCCATTGTCTGTGAAAATGTCTTTAAATATATAATTATTGTACAAATTATAATTTGTACAAAAAATCATGCAAATTATAGTTTGTATTTTGACTTAGTACACATTTTTCTAACAAATTATAATCTATGTTTTGACTTTGTACACATTTGTGCTGGTTTTTTTTATATCAAAATTGCTTTTCAGGAAAAAGTGCTCTAAATATGAAAAAAATATCATGTGTCACTGGCTTCATTTTCTTGAAAAATTAAAAAAAGAGAAAAGACCAAAAACTGATCAATCGATTTCCCTGGATTTTTGTTTTAATTATGATCCTCATCAGATATATCCTTGGCCATATGTTTTCATTTGTGTTATTTAAATCTAATGTACATGTACACAGGGGGTACAAACAACAGTATCCCCATACATACGAAATATGCAAATTCAGACAATTATCATTATCACAAAAAAGGAAAACAAATGGCTAGGGATGCCTGGATTGGTCGATTTTTTTTAAGCGTGACATGTGAAAGTCGAAAATAATAAAGCGTAAAAACTGGAAACAAATTCCAGCGGAACATGGGAAATTACTATTATGGCAACGAAAAGCTTGATACGGGATTCTAACTAAACAAAAAGCCCCTTCCCCAATGAGACCCCTATGATTTGTACAAAAAAATGTAAAAGATGTTCTTTGTACAAAAAAAAACATGTACATTCAAAATTGAAAAACTTAAAACTGAACAAAAGTACTAGTTCCTGTTTTTGTTAAAGGAATATTTATATATGTATATATATGTAAGTCTCTGTTAAGGCCTAGCTATGTCCATACAACCAGTTATCTAGTAAGATCTAATGTGTTGGTCCTGAACCGGACTGATTTTCAGATTTCATTTACTGTTATCTGTTATTATCACTTTTCAATTCCTTGTTATCTGTTTTAAGCCAAATCAATTTACTGTTTTGCTGTTATTGGAACCCCCCTTGCCCCTCCCCCCCCCTCTATAAAGGTGGGAGAAATTTATAATTTCAAAATCAAAATCGTCCCGTTTGTCATAAATTCTGGTACTGAGATGACTGTGTAAGTCAAATTCGAGATATGAGTCTAAAAATGAGGCGGAGGAAGCCGTGTCTGTTGTTTCTTTATTTTCTAGTTCTGGGGATATATGAATGGACCCAATCAGAAAAGTTCGGATTGTTTATGGAAAGAACATCATCAATATACATTGTATCTGAAAGTGTAACTAAATAATCTGGCTTCTTTGATACTTTTGTTTTTGACAAGTGTCTGAAGGAACTCCGATTCAAATGAAATTAAGAAGAGGGTGGCAAGGAGAGGCGCACAGTTAGTTCCCATATGAATGCCGACAATTTGTTGAAAAAATCTACCTCCAAACTCAACAAATCTGTTGTCGATAGGAAACTCCAGCATTCTGATCACTTGTTCTTCTGTGTAGCATGTTTTTCTTTTTCATTTTTCACTATTAACAAAATATGCCTTATGATATCCCAAAGTAATAAACTTATAGCGTATGCTATTTTTGTATGTTGAAAGGCATTGTGGATTATTTCTTTCAGGCGATTTTTCAATTTCACATGGGGAATGGTGGTATACAGGGTTGAAAAATCAAAAGTTTTGATAGAACTAATTTCAGAAAAAGAACGAGTTTCAAAATTATCTAGAATTTCTTTTAGAATCCACATATGGTTAATACTACTACGCGAGTAAACAGTTTCACAGTATTTCTGAAGACCCTCTTTCACTGCGGACAGAATTTTAGTCAATCTAATGGACAATTCTTTAGTGGAATGTGAAGATGAGCAAGCAATATACCGTTGTTTGTATGGAGTTTTATTAAAGGGCCTTCAAAGGCTTAATATCAATGTCGTTTTTGTAAAAACGTCAGATTGAGGTATTCATTTGGATTTGGTTAGCCATGGGAATTATATTAAAGTACAGTATACTCTAGTGCCCTTTTAATTGATTTTGTGTTTTTCTCTAGGTATTTTAAAACGCTTTGTTTTTTTTTCTAAACTTTATGAAATCATTCTTACGAGAAGATGAAGTACGGACACTTTTTATACTTTTGCACTAGAAATCACAGTTCTTTGTGAATATACAAAGTATTTCAGATGTTAAAAAGCAAAGTCTATTGTTTGCCAGAATACATGCGTTTTTCATTGGTCTTAACTTAAACGATCAAGTTAAAAATCTGCAAAAATACTTCATTGGCCTCATTAAGTATCTATGATGTGTTTATTTAGATAAAGTAACGAACAATTTTGATAGCAAGATTGACCAAATTTGGTCTTCATAATCATTTATTATCAATTTTGTCGCAATTTTGATGGGGACTGAAAAAAATATGCAATGTTTTGTTTGTCTTGAAAATAACACGGAAACAATTATTCTTATAAAACAAAACAAACTTTTACCACTCTGTACCTAAAGTTATCAAGATTAATTTTTGGAATCATCTCTACAATTTATAATTAAAACAATGATAAAGATCTGAGCGTACACATGTAGCTTTTTAAAAAACTTTAAAACGAATGGTTTATGAACATGACCATCTCTATGAAAAAAATCTTTTAAAACTGTTTAAAATATGTAAATAGGTCATATTCATTGAGTAAGTATCACAAAGGGGCAGATTCTACATGTGAAAAATTATTCCATAAATCTTAACGCAAAAGTTTAAAATGTCATTTTACAATATTTTGTATCAGTGAAATATAAATACAATAATTATACACAATACATGTATGGCGGAGAATGAAAATAAATTCATATGATAAATAATTAATACAACTACATATTACGAATTTTTTATCAAAGATACAATGCTTATTTATTAGGCCAAACGCGCGTTTTAACTACATAGATTCATCAGTGAGGCTCAGATCAGGATATTTAAAAAGCCATTTCAAAATGTTGAGCCAAATAGGGCTAAAGTAATATATTCCTGCGATAAGAAAAACCTTAGTATTTCGAATAATTCAAATTTTTGCAAACTGTAAATAAATAAAAATGAACAGATAATTGTTATTCATGTCAACACTGAAGTGCTAAATATTGGGCGGGTGCATCAGTGGCATCAACCCAGTGGTTTTAATATTTAGCAATGTACCAGGCTTATAATGATTTCCCTCTAATGTTAGTGGAGCTATATTCCTGTTTCCTGAAATGCATATGTGTATACTGATAATCACAAACAAACCGAACACGAATATTTTAATTAAAGCTTTGTTATCCATAAATTGATGAAATACAAGAGCAAAATATTTGATAGACAGAATATTCTAAAAATATGATGAGATGTGGTCTTTTTTAAGCCTGTATTAACATGATTTGCCAGCAAGATCTTTAAACAAGATGTACACTTACTGGTAAAATGTTATATCACAAAAAATTAACTTATTTCACTGAAAAAAAATCTTACTATGAAGATTTGGAAAGTGTAGTTACAAGTCTTACTATCAATAAATGAAAGCTATAAGCTATTTTTTCTATTTATTGTTTAGTTATATAATATCTGTAATGTGTTATATAAGGCAAATGGTGAAAATATTACCATTCATAAGTTTCATGTGTCAGTAAAAAAATTCTGGCTTTACCTTCATCAAGAATGCTCAAAATCCAACATTTGAAGGCAAAATTGTAAAAATACATGCAATCGTAAGAATCTAATAAAAAATGCACCTAAAAAAACCAGCCCAACCAATGAGGGGGTATTCTGTTTGTAAACTGTACAGTTGAAAAAGACATCACACATGACTGAATGCAATACAAACATAAAAAAACAACAATTTTAGATTTATTTTTTTCTGAAATTTTTAAAATTGGATTATGTTTTTATTTAAACACCAAATTTGTATTGAATTTAATTTTATTGTTCATATTTTTGATTGATTCAATTTCTGTGACTTTTGAAATATTAATTGTATATCCTGAATGACAACTTTCCTTGTCCGCAAATCTAGAAAAAGATAAAGAAATAAAATTCAATCTTAATATAGCAACCATCCTGAGTGTTAGTTGGTTTGAACAAATTGTTTATAATTTTTATAAGACTAATAGACGCCCGTCAAATCACGGTACACTTAGGCAAAAAAGTTATCAAAGGTACCAGGATTATAATTTAGTACGCCAGACGCGCGTTTCGTCTACATAAGACTCATCAGTGACGCTCATATCAAAATATTTATAAAGTCATACAAGTACAAAGTTGAAGAGCATTGAGGATCCAAAATTCCAAAAAGCCAAATACGGCTAAGGTAATCTATGCCCGGGATCAGAAAATCCTTAGTTAGGCAAGACTTGAAATAAAAAGTGTGGGTAACGTAATAAGGTGGACACAGTAAGTATTGGGACACAGTTTATGCATTTAATTGTATTTATTAAAAGAGATGAAAATGAGGAACATAATACAAAAGACTAAGTTAATCTCGGCTAGAAAATAAAAATACCCTAAGTAAAGTGTAGTAAATTTGATTTTTAGTAGTTTTTTACTCTTTTGAATCAACAACCATATGAGCTACGTAAAATACGTTGACTTTACCGAAACGGATCAAAATTAACAACACAAATGAAAAACCCATCTAAATCGGGTAAAACATTTAATTATAAACACTTCATCAGGAATCAAACCCTCTTGTATCTCAGAAACCATTGACCCCCACTCCAAATCTGTAAACATTATCAAGTTACAGAGTCTTATTGGTAAAAAAAACTTCCATATAAATACGTTGAAAAGTGAAAATCTTGATATGTCGACTGAGCATGTGCGAAAGCGTTAATGACATGAACCAATAACGGTCTCCAAAATTCGATTTTCTAAAAAAAATATGCGATTTCCGAGGATTTTTTATTTTTTATTTCAAATACAATTAAGGAAGTACAAAACACTATATTTATAGGCCAAATCACAAATATTTACGATTTTGTATTTTTACAGAGGAGTTGCAAAAGGAGAAACACATAGCATTGCAATGTCTAACCGATTACAAATAATTAAACAATATACGTATCCAACCTCGCATTTCCCCCGTTTCTAAGACTCATACAAATAAATTTCATATTTCAAGACACTATACGTATATTGTTTTTATACTGAAATCGAAAATATTTTTTTTTTAAATATGTAACAAATATTGTTAAAAAAAGTGTTTGGAATTTCCCTCTTGGGGGACCATTTTGGGATATTTCCATATGAGCGTAGTCTAGGCGGTAAGACATTGACAATTTAAGGAATTAGAAAGGGAAGATGAACTTAATTAATAATATTTAATAAATATGGTATATAAATTACCAATTTGAAGACATAACAAGTTTAAATTCATAAAAGTTTGACCATTGTTACTACACGTTGGCATGGTTGTGACGTGACGTTGTTGATGAAATACAGTAGTTCTGGTAAGTAGGCGGGGCTTATATATGTTAGTTGAGGTCATTGACGTATAAACCTAACGTTTATACGTATAGCTGTATCTGTATAGCAAAACAGCTGATTGCAGTATAAAAGACAATGCATGATTGTTCTCTTTTTAAATCGTAAATACACCTATGGTCAAAATGTGAGGTGAACAACGTTTGTTATCTACAAACATGCATTCTATACTTGTTAATTGTCTTACATAAATCTATATATATATATATTAATTGTGCTACATTGTCCTAGATAAATCTTTAAGGAAGCACATAATCAACGTCACATACAATGGATTGTACGACCAGAGACTGTATTTAGCCAACGTTTTTACGGGGGAAAAGCACTGATACAGTATGTTAATATTTGTTTAAGAGTTCAATAGTTATTCAGTAATTTAATCGCGGTGTTTACGCAAATTATTATGCAGCGCATCAGGACTTCGTACTTAAGCTATATGCGATATAAACGCTTTAAAAACGTCACTTCTCCTTAACTGTGACTTCCAATGATGATCAAATTTACGCAAGATATTTTTTGGTGGAAGAAGACTTAAAGTCTTCTGAAGGCCAATGGTGCCGACTTTAAAATCATTGATTCTCCGTATCCGCAGTCGTTTCTGTGTATTACAATTTCATAACAACTTTCGATTCCTGACACCAATTTTAACATAATCAAGCATCTGAATCATTTAATTTGTAAATAGGATTGAAAGACAATCACTATCGTAAATATGTACCCTTTTATTTATGTAAATTATTAGATTTTATCTCATCTACATGAACGTCATTTGTTTACTTGTAACCGGATGTTTCTATGAAGAAAAAAATATGTCATAACGATAATTGAACAAAGCAGGCTTGGTTAGTGGGGCTGCTTTTATGGTAATTCAAGTTACCTTTTATTGACCTTCTTCCATCTCAGAGCTATCAGCTCTTTGATTTTCTTTTATCTTAATTGCGATATTAGCGTTGTGAGATCTAATGTACAAGTTCGATAATTTGCAAGAACTAATTAAAATACTAATTCCACAAGCTGAAAGATGTCGTTTTCACAAATTTGTCAGTGTTTTACTTTTTCACAATTATTTTTTCACAAGTTTTCGACATTACAGGTACACTTCCCAAGTTTCTTTGTTGTCCCTGGACAGAAACAAACGTCATCATCACTTCATAAACTATAAAAACAACAAAAACATAAATAGGGAAATATAAGCATTAAAAACATCACAATTTCTAGTTACTTTTTTACTTTTTAAGAGGAATTAGTGTCTATAGATAAAATCTCTATAGGAAAATCCACATCAGATATGATTGGTGATGAATTTCTCGTAATCTATTTTTCTAATATATTTTTTTTGTGAGGTTGGGGGAAATCTGATATGAAAAATCTTGTATATGCAGCAAAATTCCGATCGGTGCATTATTCAATTCATTTATTATTTCATTCAGACCACAAAGTAAGGAATAAGTTAAATGCTCTTAACCGGTTTTCGGGTGTTTGTACATACTTGACTTTAGTTTTCTCGTTTGAATTGTTTTACATCATCTTATCTGGGCCTTTTATAGCTCACTATGCGGTATAGGCTTTACTCATTGTTGAAGGCCGTACGATGACCTGTAGTGGTTTTTATTTCTGTGTCATTTTGGTCTTTTGTGGATAGTTGTCTCATTGGCAATCATACCACATCTTCTTTTTTATATTTTCAATATTTTTTTTTTTGAGTTTCAGAGCACCTGAATATAAAGTTGAATTAAAAAAAATACTTCGAGTACACTAAATTTATAATGCAAAATTTTCTTGATCCTGGTCTATTCTGTTGTTACGACATACCATTTGGACGTCAAAAAATCCTCATGATCTCATCCAAAACATCAAATCATCGTCCCTGATTTATTTGCATTTGTAAATGTATATGTTCTAGGTCATACAAAAGCGGTTTAATGGTGCTGTTGAATTCCAAAGAAATTGGACTGATTATGAAAATGGATTTGGAGATATATATGGGGAGTTCTGGTTGGGCAAGACAAATTTGACTTATATGCCTTTTGAAAGGCATTTTTGAAAACAATAAATCTTTATTGCTGCTGTATTTAAAGTATAAAACATTGTCATTTATATGGTCATTTTCATAAATTTCCTGTTTACAAAAGTATGAATTTTTCAAAACTTCTAAGGATTTTCCTATTCCAGGCAAAGATAACCTTAGCCTTATTTGGCACAACTTTTTTTAATTTTGGGTCCTCAATGCTCTTCAACTATATACTTGATTGGCTTTATAACTATTTTGATCTGAGTCTTATGTAGACGGAACGCGCGTCTGGCGTATTAAATAATAAGCATGGTACCTTTGATTTTTAGTATTTTAAGTAAACATGTACAATCTAAAGAACTTTGTTTCAATTTCATTATTCGTACACAATAAGTAATAAAAACACGTTTTGTCATTAAACATACCTCAATTGTAAAGGACAATGTTAACCAATCACGTGCACAACATTGTGATTTCACTTTTAAAGATAACAGGGTGCAGTCTATTGTGTAGTTATAAGTTGTTTTTATTTATTTATATGCTTTACATTTTTAGTGGATAAACCAGCTCTGTTTAAAATATTTACTATATGTAAAATTGTTTTCATCATTTTCTGATCAAGTTCATCTTTCAACCGCTTTGCGCCCCATGTTTTTCCTCTACATTTAATTCTCAAAATCTTTCCTGGACGTTCATAAATTTCTTTTTCGCTTCTTTTCTTTTGTTAGCATGACACCTTCATCTACAACCCTATTCTCCTGCATGCGGATCCATGTTGTATTTGAAAACATGACAATATTCTAACATCATGCTAAACCATCGCACCTCAGCGAAAGGACCATCGCACTTCGACGTGGACCATCGCACTTCAGCGTCCGCATCGCACCTCCGAGTCCTACAGATATAAGTTCGAGATCAACTTAAAATTGTTGACTTTCATCAATCTTAAACAATAATGATATCAACGAAAACACAGTACATGTATATGCTTTATTTTAATAACGTTATGTTAATCGGCTAACAGCAATATCGCGTCATTCTGAAAGTTTTTCATAGTGAAATGCAAAATTTATGATGACACAAGCTTACACAAAAAAGTGCACAGGTAAATAAAAGAAAAACTTGATAGACATCGTGTTTTCATAATCCTAGGAAAAAAACTAATTGTAAGTATTAAATGCGTCTTTCGTTAATGTTTATGGTTGTAAAAGGACCGTGCGAACTATTGTAGAAAGAACCGCTTCCGCGCTTCATCCAAATGTACTTCGGTCATCGCTTTTACACCCCAATAAGTTTACAAAAAGCAACATTCAATTCTCAAATAAATTTCAACCTGATAATTATGAGTTTATTTACTCAAAGTTAAGCACTATTTTTTACAGTAACTTCATACTTTATTTACTTAAGCTATATATAAAATAAAGATTATATAAGAGCCATAAAGCAATGGAAATCAACATTGTTTGTTTAAATATACACGATTATACTTGTGAATATATATGTTTTACATTTTTTAAAGATGTTCAAAATATTTGCTATATATTAAATTGTTGGCATCAATATACACACGTTCAATTTAGGCAACAAGAATATAGCACAGCTAACATCAGAGGCAAATCATGAACTAAGGATCGATGTTGAGGATTGGGACGGAAACAAGCGTTATGCAGTTTATAAAAGTTTTTCAGTAGGCGACGCATCTACAAAATACCGGTTAAGTATCAGTAATTACTCAGGAAACGCAGGTATATATAACAAATTATTTAGTGGTGCTAAGGGTGGAGTGTTATGTCTTCTTTCCCAGAAAACATTGTATATGTTGACATTTCAAACATTTACGTAAAGGTCGATGGAATGATAATTCACAAGCAGAATCTGCTTTTTTGTTATGTCTACTTAATGGACATGCCCCATTAACAGAACTTCTTTTTACTGTTTTTAAGATTTTGTCATATAGATAGTCATGTACATTCACAATTAGAATTTTAAGTTTTAAAGTTATATGTGTGCGTTATGTTTCATAAACATTGCATTAAATACTTAATGGTAAAGATGACTCCTAAAATTAATTTTAATAACTTTAGGTACAGAGTTGTAAAGAGTGGTCAAATTCTTTAAGAATAGTTATGTTTCCGTGTAATTTTCAAAACAAAACATTGCTTATTTGTTCAGTCCCATCAAAATTGCGTTATGATTTATAATAAATTGATATGAAGACCAAATTTGGTCAATCTTGCTATCACGATATCTAAATAAAATCATCAAAGATACTTAATGAGGCTTACGAAGTATTTTGTCAGATTTTTAACGTTTTCGTTTAACTTAATACAATGAAAACGGGTGTATTATGGCCAAAAATAGACTTTGCTTTTAAACATCTTAAATGGTTTAGATATTTATAAAATATTGTGATTTCAAGTGCAAAAGTATAAAAAGTGTCCGTACTTTATTTTTTAAGAATAATTTAATAAAATTAAGAAAAAGAAATCAAGCGTTTTTTTCCATTAACTAGACAAAAACTCATAAAATCATTTAAAAGGGCACAAGAGTAGACTGTACTTTAATATAATTTAATTTTGGTCTTTTATGCCGAAGAATCAAATTTGAAAAACAAATCATTCAACAGAAAAAGAAGATTGAATACACTTTGATGTTTTGGGAACGATGAGCGAAAATCGGTCTTTTAAAGCTTTACATAGCTAACCAAATTCAAATGAATACCTCAATCTGACGTTTCTACAAAAACGAAATTAAGAATAAGCCTTTTAAGGCCGTGTCCATTGATACAAAACTGAGAGTTGAAATATACCAAAGGGATATTCAATCCCATAAGTCGAAAACATAATGACTAGCAAAAATAACCCTTAAACGACCAAAAGACAAAGAAAAGCACATAGAAAATTAAAGACTGAGCAACATGAAGAAGTATATGTACTGTTTAAATATAACAGGAAATAACATGTCGTGGTTAATATGGAATGCATTGAAATCTCGTCTCAAACAATTCCGTCAGAGTTCACCTGTATATTTTCTTCACTCATGATGATCCAGCATTCGTTGACATAGCACCGTCTTATATATAGACAAAGACTATTCTTATGATTACATCCAATAAGTTGATATTATACTTCTTTGTAGATTTGTTTAGATTATGTAGAACTTTATAAAAGAAAGTGTTCGTTCTTTGTATCCCGTTGTTGAGAGGGTGATACTTTAAACGGCCGAGAAGTTTCATACTTTTTTTTTCTTTTTCAGGTGACGGAATGAGCTATTTTAATGGGATGAAGTTCACAACATATGATCAAGATAACGACAAACATAGTATCAACTGTGCTGATCATTTCTACTTCAAAGGTGGATGGTGGTACAATGACTGTTGGAAAAGTAATGAAGCCATGCTAAATGGTCATTACACCCATAGAAATAATACTTGGCAGGGTATTATTTATAAATCGTTTAAAAAAACCTCTCTGAAAAAATCCACTATGAAGATTCGGAAAGTGTAGTTACAAGTCTTAGGATCAATAAATGCAGGCAAAATAATGTATTTTAGTGTGGGTTTTTTTTCTCTGCATACGTTTATTCAATACGTGTGGTATGATTATATTGATGAAACTATAATTTTACAAAAGAGGGGCAAAAGATACCAGAGGGGTAGTCAAACTCATAAATCGAAAATAAACTGACAATGTCATGGCTACGATAGAAAAAGACAGACAAACAATAGTACACAAAAAACAACAAAGAAATATAAAGACTTAGCAATACGAACCCCACCAAACACTGGGGATGATCACAAGGGAAAGGGATAGTAGTTACGACATAAGGAACATATAAATATAGTGCATCCGAACACATTTCTAGATCACACTCTTTATGTTATTATTTTATTCAGTTTATGTTGCTTGCAATGGTCTTTCCAAAACGACCGCTTTCTCTGTCAGTAAATTTGGAAAGGAACAAAATCCTGTCGGTTCGGTTGTTGCCTATTCATATTGGATATCAACTTTATTACTTTACTTGTTTGGGTTTTTTTTTCTTTTCCTTTTTTACAAGCTTCTTACTGTATCTTATAAAGAAGAATAAAATGGAGCCTTTTCAATAGATGAAAAATATACAATCACAATATGAATGTCTATATACTTACCTGTACTCCTTGATGGCATGTGACCCTCTTCTTAAGAAATGCCACTACTAAGACACATAGTAAAGGGACCACCAATTTGAAAAAAAATTTTTGGGCCTTTAACATCCATTTATCATTAAACAAAACAGTCATTATCCTTGCCATGCGTGGTAGTGTTTGGTCTGGATTGGGAATAGGAATAAATATGTATGTATAATATTGAATGTTTTAAATTCTATCGATGATTTGACAACTTTAATTAAATATCCTTGATCTAGTATGAGATTTGACTTATTGTATCAGAATATTACTAGAAAAATAATATTAATCGTAGTTGTCCTCAAGAGGTAAATCCAATAAATAAGAAGGATCCCGAAGATAATAACCGGCAACCATGGTAATGCAACTATATAAGAAATTACACATACAAAATGTGATCTGACGAAACCAACCGGTTCATTTGAAAAGAAATCGGAAAACCTATTCTCAAAAAGTGCTATTCACATACGATGACATAGTATAGAGGTTGTAGAGGTTGAGGTAGCAGATTTGAAAAAATTACACCCTGACCAACCTTGATTTTTGTACCAGACGCAAAACCATATCTTAAACAAATAAAACCAAATTGTTCTGCGATTGAAGGTCTTCCAACATCAATTTTCTGAACAATTGATGAGAAGCTACTTTTGGTTTACTCAAAATTACTGTCAGGATCCAGCATAGGTTTCTGCAATGAATAAATGATTCTATATTATGTTTTGCCTGAAATCATGGAGATAATTGTCAAATTCCTATTTTACATATATCACTTCCGATCTCACATGATAGCTTTTTTCACACTAATTCAAATATATATGGTTTCTATATACTGCCCTGTAATGATAGAGATTATTAGGTACTTCCAGTTTAGTAAAGGTCACTTCCGGTCTCAAATAAGAGGTTCATGTATACATATTTAAAAACATATTGTTTTTATGTACTTTTCCATGAAATAAGTGCAAAAATAGTTACTTACGGTTTATTCAAGGTCACTTACGGTTGATATCTTTTAAGGTCATATGTCAACCAACAGTTTGCAAACACTCTATGGCTTTATTATGTCCCAAGTTGGAGAAATAATCAAGTAACCTTAAATAAAACATTTCAGGGACAATAACTCTTATAAAATGTCATTGGATTGTTTCAGATCAAATGCATCATATCTTCACCACAATGAGGCAATTATTTGCACTAGTTCACTAGGTTTTTTTTTAAATATATCTCCAAGATTATCATACAAGATCACGAAACAATAAAAAGTAAAAATTTAGAACATAAGAACATGACCTTGACCTTTGACCTAAGGTCTGTGTTACTTACCATTCATATACTAATACATTGGCAAATCACTTATGTCAAATTCAACAGGGGAAATAACTGTCATATGAAGTCTACGAATTGATTCGGATAGAAATGACAAATCATGCTTAGGATGTAACGAGCAATATAGTGAAATAAATTTGTCGCTTATTTTTACGGTTACTGATGAGATTTCGAAACAATGAAAAGTCGAATTTTAGAACATGACCTTGACCTTTTACCTTGACCTCAAATTTATTTTTTTGAACCAAGGTCATCAAATACATTAGTAAAATAAATGTGTGGCTTTCTTTAACGGTTACGGAGGAGATCTCACTACAAAGTAAACAGTGTTTGGGAGATTAAAAGTACTTGACTAGCGCAATAACTGTTCGAATTCATACGCAAAAATCTAAGCGATACCTTGCGAAACCACAAAAATAAGTTTTGAAATTTTGCGGAAGAAGAAAAAAAATAATCAGAACAAATACAATAGGTCTTTCCATAAAATAGTGGAAAGACTTAAACACAGAGAAGAACCCGACAAGACCATAGTAACTTCCTTCTTTGTATATATTTTCACGCTCTAATCATTGAAAGTGACACCTGGGTCAATCAAAACGCCAATAAGCGTGTTTTTAATCACCGAAATCAGATATATCGAAAAAACGATACGATATAGAAAATGTATTGCTCTATTTTAAATATGTCATTCTTCATTGTTTTTCATGTCACTGGTAAAGAACGCGGGTTGATATCTTGAAAAAGGTTTATTACCCTGAAACAATCTTTTTTAACATTAAACAATGCGCAAAACCCATACAATAAAGCCAACTATGAAAGGCTAAGCCAGGCCAAAGTGTGAAACGATTGACACAAGAAAACAAACGACTTGCTATATGACATAGTGTAAAACACAAAAAACAGATATAAAAGGAAGCGACCAACGATAACCAGTAAACTACAAGTTCCTGCCTTAGGACAGGTGGATTACAAATGTTGCGGATTTAAACATGTGTGTATTCGCTCGGCCTTTCAAATCCTGAGACAATGGTTAAACATCATAAATAAAAATCAGTTGCAAATGGTTTAATTTGTCATTTTTCAGTTTTGCCTTATCGGTTACTCGGATAATAGTTCGACCGATTAACCGGTTAACCGGAAGTTTAGGTTAGGGTTTGAAGTCTTTATTTATAGTACCCTACAAATGTACATTTTTGTATTTAATTTGAAAATAAAATGTTAATAAATAGATAATAGCCCTCAAGGAAGACTTGACCTTAGTTAAGGAAAGTGTAATTATGGAAGTTTAACTCCAAATGGAAAAGTGTCCCTGCTTACAACAGATATGGTCAATATCAGCACAATATGATTCTTGTTTCAACAACATAAACCCAGTGTTAAATTAAATGGAAAATACCGTAAAGTATTGTTAAGTGTAATGAGAAAAAGAAGGCTAAGGGCTCCAGGAAAAAACACAAGACAAGAAAGCTTAAACTACCCAATACAAGAGCTATTATGTTCGGCATATTGGCTGGCAACAAATGTCAGTATGGACATAAACTCTGAAAATATGCTTAAATACCGATCTTCTGATATGTTCGTGTTTGAAATAACACCAATGGCTACATTGTATGCCATTAAATCAGGTCTAAGAAATAAGCCATAATGAATAAGGATTGGACACCGATTAGAACATAATAGAAGTGACAATTACAATACCAACGTACTGGAGACTGTTTTGTCAATTTGAGCAATGATCAAGAGAAAAGAAAGGACATGCAAGGTTCTTTCAGAATAAATTATCAAATGTGTACAACATTAGACTACAGTTTTATCCTACATTTGAAATCAGAAGACGACGGTAAAGGTTGTTTGGTTTTAATTGAACCGATAACTGTGGTAAAAGTGTTTGACTTTGGATCTTCATGACGCATTACCTCTTCAATGATATTACAGAACTAAATATAGTCCAGAGTTGTCAGAGTGTTTATAATGAACTCAGTAACAAAACAACACTATAGTGGTGTTATTAGATAAAGGAAGACCTTAAGTTTCACATTCAAATGATATTGACAAAAGGACATGGATGCAGTCAAAGGAACGATGAGGTATGCGTTCTGTCGAAGTTTATCGATCAAACAGAAACATTATGGAGATCGGAACCACCCCGACCTATAATTAACAAAATGTCTTTGCCAATCTATAATCTAAAGGATTCCGTAATTGCAAAATATTGAAAATTGAACGAGCTTGAAAGTTAGAAAATGTGTGTCTGTTTGTAAAAGTATGAACAAAAATACTTCAAGTTAAATTCAAAAAGGGGAGAGTCCATTTAACCTAACAAAATCAAACGCTCTACTTTAACAGCCAAAAGAACGAATGGAAAACAATCATCGTATTCTTGACCTAATACAAGAGTATTCTAACGAAAACGGCTGTTAAGGTGGTACCAAACACTTTAACTAAAATTAATTTTGCTCGTTTAATTTTCTTAACATTTTGACGAAGTATTAACCTTGACCCTTTGACAAAAATACAAAAATTTCAAAAAAATTGAACCAACTGTTTTATCAGAAAAAAATAAACTGGTTATATAGCAGTTTGACAAACACTTGTTTTGATCATTGAAAAGCTTAATATTCCCTTAACAACACAACGTAATTAAAACGTTTTGCTGATTTTACAGAGTTATCCACCTGTAGTGTTAGGTACCACCTTAAATCATGTTTTTATTGCAATTATAGATAAATAAAGGCATCAGTAGTATACCACAGTTCGAAATTCATAAATCGACCTGCCACTTGTTTGACACATGTTTATAGTTCAGTTATATTTACAAACTGGTAGGGTAAGCATCCTTACAGACAACATTGGTTAACCTGACAATAATTGGAATCCAGCAGCCAACACTGTTTAATCATAGAATATAGACAACCAACACGACTTCAAAATTTAAAGAAAAAGACATACAAATCAATCTGGCAGACTCCAAAAAATATTATTTTTTAGTTGACGGTACATTAGTTAAAGTGAAACTTAATTTCATGTATACTTCCAAATACTTATTGTAAGTAAACTGTCGAAAAATGTCAAGTACATACTATACATTGTAAGGATGACTTGAGGCACACAAATAAATATTTTTTTTAACTTCCAACTTATTCCGGACCATAACAAGAGTGACAAAACACCATAACAGTATTGTGCTTTTCTGTACACATTGTATCCCTCATATGGTTGTGCTTTTCTGTACACATTGTATTCCCCATATGGTTGTGCTTTTCTGTACACATAGTATTCCCCATATGGTTGTGCTTTTCTGTACACAATGTATCCCTCATATGGTTGTGCTTTTCTGTACACAATGTATCCCTCATATGGTTGTGCTTTTCTGTACACATTGTATTCCCCATATGGTTGTGCTTTTCTGTACACAATGTATCCCTCATATGGTTGTGCTTTTCTGTACACATTGTATTTCCTATATGGTTGTGCTTTTCTGTACACATTGTATTCCCCATATGCGTCATTGGTGTATCTTGCTTAAAATGAGGAAATGCAGCATTTTATCCGAAATTTTCTATTCGAAGACAACATTTATTATCGTTATTGTTATTTTGATAATAAATAGTTAGAATTTGTTTGCGGGAATTGTAACTTTTATATTGGTCAATAAGATTTGTACATTAAAGACTTCGCCAACTATCGTCGAAAGGAGGCGTTTAAGGTTTCACTTTCTGCTATTCTACATAGTCTTGTTCATCATAATAACCATAAATGTAACTTGTCATAGAAATTGGAGAAGGTTCTGAACATCGTAGAAAAAATAATTGTTAGGAAGAGAGAGAAAGAACACAAAAACAAAAACACTGTAAAAGGGGAAACACTTAGAAAAAGGGGAAAAAAGAAATTCCCTTAGACGAAGGAAACATTTGAGCAAAAACTATGAAAACAAAATATGTAAATTGTATTTAAGGTTTTTATATTAAAATTGGCATGATATGAATTGTCGCGACATCTTATTTCATGACCCAATAGACCTCAGCGATTTGAAGTATGTTGGAATACATGGTATCGCAAGGAATATTTTCATATCTTACTTCTTTGTTTAAAAGTCGCCTTACAACAAACACAAATAAAAACAAAACGTTAACACTTTAATAATCAGTCGGAATAGTCATATAAAAGGTGTACATAAAGCAATGATTGGTATGTGTTTATAAAAAAAAACTGCGGGAAATAGAAGTTCCTCATCTTTTTTACACATAATTCCATATACTTAACTCGCATGACCGTACAAGAATTTCATTGTGTTGATTTACTCCCCTTCAGATTCAGAGTTTTATGAAAAAGTAAGAAAACATAACAAAACTAAAGTTTTTCAATTGTTACACATATGGTATATGTGTTGTTAGTGCTTAAAGGTAATAAATTGACCCTAGATATGCTTAAATCCCTATCATTTTGACTCAGATGAAGAGTTGTCCTACGACTATTATACAAATTGTTATAAAGGAACATAATCTGAAATGAAATAGTCAGATAGCTGATTCATTAGTTGAAGAACTATGATAGGCTGTCATTTATAATTTTGACGAGTTTTTTTTATGTATGTTTATCCTGAAAAAACTCTTCTGACGTACAGAATAAATAACTTTTTAAGATTTATTTTAAATGTCCTGTACCAAGATATATGACAGTTGTTATCTAATGTCCTTTTCTGTGTATGTTGGCGTTTGATTTGGTTGTATTTGTGTGTTTCTGTTGTTCCGTGGTTTTCCTCTCATTGTTGATTTGATTCCATCGTTTTTAATTTGTTTGGTATCCGTATTTTTTTCTTTTTTGCTTAAGCGAATATTGTGATTATTGAACAGCGGTTTACTACTGTTGCCTTTATGTATTCTCATTTACAAGTGGGCATTCACAATTTAAGTGGAATCTCGTCACTTAAAGCAGAACTATTCCTTTAAGCATGATCTACTGTGACGTCGGAGTTTGTAACGAAATTGTTTGACAGTACTGAAAATCGGTAGGAGTACTTTGCACTTAAATCTCCGACAGTAGTCGGTATCGTTTAAATGAGAAGTAGACATTGCAGTATCAAACCGCCCTTTAAGTAATCTGTTTTTGAAATAACGAAATGGTTACGTAAAATAAATATTATATTCTCATATAGAATAATAAGGAAGATAAGGAGATGTTATAGGTAGTGTCACCAACACAAAAAGTAGCAATAAACAGTTAGGCAAAAATATTAAAAGGAGTAGGTTCACTAACTATAAATCGGCCTCAAGTTTTCATTAAAAATAATCAGCATTTAAAAACACAAACTGTGTGGTATTTCATTAAGACCTATCCCAGCATTTTGTAAACTTTCCTGCCTCTGTACTGTATAAATCATCACAATTCAAATCAACATATGATAAAAAACGGCAATTATTCTCGATTTTTGCCTGTATCACTTTAAATTTCGACATGAGCGCAGCCGTCGACAAATCTGAATTTTAAAATTGAGAATGGAAATGGGGAATGTGCCAAAGAGACAGCAACCTGACCATAGAAAAAAACAACAGCAGAAGGTCACCAACAGGTCTTCAATGTAGCGAGAAATTCCCGCACCCGGAGGCGTCCTTCAGCTGGCCCCTAAACAAATATATACTAGTTCAGTGATAATGGACGCCATACTAATTTCCAAATTGTACACAAGAAACTAAAATTAAAATAATACAAGACTAACAAAGGCCAGAGGCTCCTGACTTGGGACAGGCGCAAAAATGCGGCGGGGTTAAACATGTTTGTGAGATCTCAACCCTCCCTTATACCTACACAATCTCAATAATATTTAATCTATCTTTTAAATTTATCAATCTGGCAAGCGATTTCACATGAATCCCGTGGTGTATGACAAAATGGCGACGTCTTGATAAACCTAACTCTTCCACGCATATAATTTATACGTGCAATTAATTCTAGGTCCTTCCAAATAGCTGTAGTGAACATTCTCAACTATAGAGGTGATGGAAAAGTCTAAAGCGTTTCATAATAACCATCTGATTTGTTTTTAAATACGAAATCCGAACTCATCATCACCGGATCAGAGCCGTCTTTTGTTTGTTTGTTTATATTCGTCATGAAAAATTATGCTAGATGTTGACCGCAGAAGTAAAAGAGTTCAATTATGTGTATCTTAATCACAGCAATGTTATGTTGTTATCAAGGATAGGACAGTAAGTATCAATATATATGTAAAAAGACGATATGAACACAGCATAATTAACAATTACATAAACAACAAGAAATAAAGCTTCCAAGCGTAGAGACTTACATCAAGCTGAATACATATGATACAGTTGCACTACGACAGTTTTCCTACGGTATGGCTTCTTCCAGCAAGTTTTATTCAATTAAGTTGGTGTATTAATGACTTTTACTACATGTGCATGTGACCGTATTTATAAGCATTGGCCAAAAGCTTAAGTGATGCATGTATTCCTTTATCTTACAGCTGTTGATTAGCAAGATAACTAAATATGGTTTTTGTTTGGTCTTGTACCCTAATTACAAAATGAGTATTTCAACTTAATTTATATACATTAATGAAATTACATTTTTTTTAGACTAATTCCTTAAAAGCATATGTTGAGGTGAACAACCTGCAAAGACGGACAGAACAGTGGAAGCAATTAGAGGACAGTGACGTTTAATTTTCACAACTAACTGATAACTCAAGCTGTCTCCATCATACATTCAGGAATATATGGAAGGAGATTCCAAAATATGTTTTCATAAGGATGCTACTGACCTACTACGGATACAAATACAGAGTCGTCATGTGTCATAAAAGAAGTATTTTGTATGGATCAAATATTCTGAATCTGAAGTTGATTCGTGGTACTGCACATTTCATGCAGGTGCACGTGTTGTAGGTCTATGTGTCCATGTGACTGCTATTATATGGTACTTGAGCTGTGCTAGAAATGCGGATACAGCATCATATTGTGTTAAAGATAGGAGCACGTACCTGAGTAGCGCTAAAAATCTTGCCAGAAACTATTGACAGTTCTGAGTTGGAAAAGAGAGTATTGGATCTATGATTAAGGAATAAACTTGTACTGTGTCCAAATTATATAATGTCATATACATGTATATTTATTAATTTTACTGTGAATGAAAGATATAGAGTTTGCTTATGTCACGAGACATCACATTTGATTATGTTCTACTGCAAGTAGATTTGGTCTCAGGAAAATACATTTCTTCTCAGTAATAATTTCACAACACATCAAAATTATGTATTACTCTGGTTTATCAAAGTATTAAGAATGATTAAGGATTTAGTTCAGGTTCATTTCAGACATTTTTTTCATTTTTAAATCAATAATATTTTCCCGAAATCTGTTAGTTTGTATGATTTATTTCTGCTTTTTCACCAAAATGGGTGGAATACTACAATGTGTATGTGAGAATAACGTTGAAGTTTTAAAACGGTTATTATGTGATATTGTTAACTGGAAATTGATTCCAATTACTCAATATTTGAAAATATTTGATTTTTTAAAACTCCCCCCCCAAAAAAAAATGAGATTAAAACTATAAATTGAAACTCAGCCTTAGTTTTCAGACACGTTATTTTTTGTTGAAATTCTCTCCAAAACTAATTCAAAAAAGTTATAGATATTTTCCAGAAATCAGTGATTTTTGAATATTTTCCCTAACTTTCCCTCCACAAATGAAGTTAGATACCACAATATTTATGAAAATTGTGCCTCATTTTTTGGCAGGTATTTTTTTTTATAATGTTCACTTAACATGAATTCACAGTAGTCAATATTTTAGAAAATAAAAATATTTTCCAGAAATCTGTGATTTTTTTTTTTGTTGACTTTTACCACTTTCCCCCAAAAAATGAGATACAATTCCCAAATCAGTCCAAAAATTGAGTCTGAATAGTTTGTATTAATTTTACCTAACAATTAATTGTCAAAATTAAATATTTTAAAACATACAAATATTTTCAAGAAACCAGTGATTTTTTAATATTTTCTCAGCTTTTTCCCCAAAAATGAAGTTAAATACCACAATATATATGAAATTAACGTTTCAATTTTATATGTAGTTCTTTTGATAAAGTTCACTTGAAATGAATTCATAATTATCATAATATTTTTAAAAAAAATATTTACAGATATGTTTCAATTTTCCCCCCAAAAATTAGGTTAATTCCAAAATAAGTCAAAAAATTGAGTCTGAATACTAAGGCATGTTACTTTGTATTAATTTTAACTAACAACCAATCATCAAAATAAATATTTAAAATAATATAGAAATTTTCCAGAAATCAGTGATTTTTGAATATTTTCTCAACTTTTTCCCAAAAAAAAAGTTAAAAACAACAACATAAACAATATGCATGAAAATTACGTCTCAGTTTTTTGGCATTTAGGTTTTTTGCTAATGTTTACTTGAACTCATTCATAATAGTCAATATTTAAGAAAAGAAAAGTATTTTATAGAAATCTGAGATCTGTTTTGGTTTTTTAAAACTTTTCCCCAAAAAATGAAATTAAATTCCCAAATAAGTCCAAAAATAAAGTCTGATTACTAAGAAATGTTAGTTAATTTCAACTAACAACCAATTATGAAAATTGCAATTTAAAAAAATAAAATTATTTTCCAGGAATCAGTGGTTTTAATTTATGTTTTCATACTTTCTCCAAAATGCAACTGTATGGGTTTATTAGTTAAGTTTATGTATTCCTTGCTTCATACATCACATAAAACTATTTATTCACAACAGAAACATTGTTCAGGACGGGGTCATTTTCACTAGTTAGTGAACCTACTCCTTTACTCTTATAAATTTGACCATCTCCCTTTCCTTTGTTTCTTGCAAATTAAGCTTTCTGTTTGTGTCTTATATATTTGAATATATGTATGCAATCAGTAGCTTCCATAGATTTGATATCCAGTTGTTGAAATGATAAACTATATTTTCTTTTTGGTGTATCCATGGCAACAATCTGCATTTATTTGCCATAAAATATTGCAAAAAAGTGAGTACAAATGTCACATTATTCACCCCAAAAAAGTAGAATTTAGATTCCCTTATACCGTTTTTTGAAACATGTATCTATCCAGAAATCAAATAAATTTTTATGTCTTTCGTCTGGTTTTTTTTATATTGCGTCAAAAACTGCGTGTAGAAAAATAATGTGTGTACACATTACATTATTTTCTAGACCTACGGTTCGTCTAGATATGACAAAAATAACAGAAATTATGTAAAAAAGATATCTTGATGTACTTGTTAACCAACTTAAAAGACTAGATAAGTACTCCACTGTCTTGAATTAATTTTATAGCGCAATAAATTTCATATTGGAAAAGTTCTCGGGAGTCAAAATACAAAACCACACCCTAACTGTGTATTGCTATGCGTATGGTTTAGATAGATGATGACTTCCCAAAAAAAGAATATCAGTGAGAAAAAATGGAAGGTAGAATTTTAAGTGGAATAGGCATGCAAGGAGGAATAGCATTTTTCATATCATATATTTTATCACATTGACCGAAACAAATCAACATAGTTAATATTTGATAATAAAAACCACCAAAAAATCTTACCTGAAATATATTGTACATAGATTCCACACTTGATAAAAATTTCCATGAGTTTAATCAATATTTCTGAAACATAATAAGACAGCTGTTATTTTTCATATGAAAACAATATCAAGTAATTTCTGTTTTGCAAAATACAACATCACGTATTTGTCAAAAAAAATATTACAAGGAAAATATATTAATACTTCAAAATGCAAAATAAACTTGATAAAACTTTGTACTTTTAAAGAAGTAAATAAGAAAGAGATATTATAGAAAAAAACATTGATTGTTTCCAAATTCTCTATAAAAAAAAATGTCGTCGAATTACTAATGAAATTATCATATTTAAAAGATAGTAATTTTTTTTCCTTTTATATAATAAAACATAAATTTTGTACTATTTCAAAGATAATCTAGGTGTTTTTATAAAGCCATAGAAATGTATTATAGTGTATTTTTTTCCTGTTTGTTTGTCCATTCGTTCGTTCGCACACTGTGTATCAATAACCAAATTCTGTTTGTCAAATCAGAACCTTATTTATTCACAAAATTACGTCTCATGAATTTTATCAAAAGCAAAAGTCATAGGAGTTTAATACCTTAAATAATAAGGCAATTTTTCACATACAAAGCAAATATGCACCTTCAAATCCGAATGATTATTTTACAAAACGTAAGGTTTAATTTGATTGTTTACAAATGTAGGGTTTTATTTTGTTTTCCAAAATAAAATGTTTTAGGTTTTTTTCAACGTAAATTTTTATGAATTACAAGTAAAAAAAAATTTTATGATTTTTCAAATGAATTTACAGGTATTCAAATTAATAAACATAGACTAATGTATATGCTTCGTGATAAACCATTTTGTTCCTACGAATACAAATGAAGTTTTTTTAATTTCACAAACAAACAAAAAACAGTATTCTTTTTCTTTCTGACAGATTAGTCATCCAGAAAATTGGGATTTGAGAAGACTGTCATACAAGTTAGAGGTTTAGTGTGCTATAAAATCAGGTTTAACCACAAATTTCTACATAGGGAAATGCCTTTACTAAGTCGTTTTTCCATTCGTTGGTATGTTTGAGCTTTTTATTTTGTCATTTGTTAAAGGATTTTCCGTTTTAATTTTACTTAAATTCGATATTTTTGTTATTAACTTTTCAGGTAATTTTTCATATCTTTCTGACATACTTTGTATGCATTCATTACTCCTTATGAAATTTAACGTGCAAATTTGTTTATTAAAACATTATCAAAGCTACATATAACGTTCGCACAATCTGTTTTACAGACGAGTATAAAATGCAGCTTTGCGATTACTAAATTTCTTTAAATGGTATCGAACGATCTTTATTTCTATACATACTAGGTTATGTTTAGATTCCACTTTTACAAGTTGTCTACTGCTGGATGTTCTGGCATAGCTTGACTTCTTTTATCAAATACCATTTAAGGTTTATGTTGATATTATAAGAGTATCAGTTTATTTAATTCCAAATTTTACCAACCGCCAGGACAATTATATATATACGCCTTAATTACAGTAAAACACATTAAAATAAAAATTATACCGGAATCAAATTCATTCCCCATTTTTTCTCTATATATTCTATACGCTGTGCGGCACATTTGACATTTCATGCATATTCTGCACAGCATCAACGATGAAGATTTCTGTTTATTTATTGTTTATATGTACGTTTGTAACCAAAGTTATTTGGTGTGATACAGAAGAAAAGATGAAAATCTTGGGAAGTCTTACTGCCACTGGTATGTATCGAATATTTGGCTTTCTTTCTTTTGAAGTCATTTAAAAATTTTGTGTTTTGACTGTGGCGTTTAAGTTTTAGGATTTTTTATCTTTATGATAAAAGTTGCTTTTTCCAGTAACAAAAAACAATGTAACACTATCTTTTCAGGTACTGGTAAAGTTTGGTACCTATTAAAGCCTTTAGGCCACTGCGTTTGTTTGCACCTGTCCTGATTCAGGAACTGATGATAAGTGGTTGTCGCTGGTTGATGTGGTTCATAATTGTTTCTCGTTTCTAGTATTTTATACAGATTATACCGTTGGTTTTCTCGTTTGAATGGTTTTACACTAGTCGTTTTGGGGTCTTTAACAGTTTGCTGTTCGGTGTAGGCCAAGACTCCGTGTTGAAGACCGTACTTTGACCTATAATAGTTTACTTTTTACATTTTGGGTGGAGAGTTGTCTCAATGACACTCATACTACATCTTCTTAAATCCACCAAATAACTCATGCAAAATAATATTCAAATTAAAGACAAGAATATTGCCATGCACATGTTATTATAACTATTTTTTTATACAGGTACTATGAAAAACTTTGCGAAGGACACTAGCAAAACAGTCAAGCTTGCCACCGAAATTAAGAATATGCTGAACGGTTTGTATTTTGCTTTATTATTGAATGTTTGTTCACCACTTAAATTGTTTTCCAGGTATTAGCCCAGTAGTCAACATTTATGTGTTGACTTGAGTTTTCATTGATATGTTCATAATTGTTAATCAACTGTTAACAATATTTTGAATTTCTGAAATTCTAAGGCTTTTCTACCTCAGGAATAGATTACCTGGCTTCGCTGTATTTCGAAAAGCTTTTTCGGAATTTTTGGTCCACAAAGCTCTTCAACTTCGTACTTTATTTGGCCTTTTAGCATTGTTTGATTCGAGCATCTTTTGTAGACGAAACAAGCGTTTGGCGTTAATATAAAATTTCAATCCTGGTATCTATGATGAGTTTATTTACAGAATCTTTGCATCTTTAAAAAACTATTGCTATATTTTTTAGGAATGTGTACGAATAACAAACATCAAAACAGTTACGAGAAGTTTGGTAAAAAGGTCCAAAATCTCTCTACAGGTACTTTCTTTATAATTTTAAAAACGATGTGAGAAGTGTATATGATGCAATATATTTTTATGTTTATAAATCACGTGGCGGATGAAAGTGCTAACCTTTGAAACATTTTGTCAAAGTGGGTTATTTCTGGATACTCTGTAGTCTACTATCACGTGACTTTATGTGATAGTGAAGCTTGTTAGGATTTTGCGGCATCCAATCTTAAATTAAACACCTAAATCTTCATTTCACTATGTCGAAATGATGTTAACACCTAAACCACAGCAAAAATACATCACTTTACATAGTGATATAATAAACAAAAGTGTACACACATTAATTCATCGCAACTTTTTTTATATTTATGTCACAGACGCTTGGGTATTTGAAAAAACGGTAGTATTTCATTTTCCTAGCATTAGGTTGGCCTTTTGTGTACCCAAGACAGGTGAAGGAAGTCAACTTAGGAGCGCCGTGATTGGATGTAAGGGTACAATATATTTTTTTATTTATCTATGAATAACTGCAGTGTTTATATTTACAATATAAATTTTAAAATCTATTGAAATATTTTCTAAAGAATTATTCGAAAAGGCTTTCAAAATTTTATAAATTTGCTGCAAAATGACGGTGGGCATGGATAACATAAACAAGCTCCGTTGGAAATTGGTCATGATACTATTTGGCTTCAATTTTTAAAATAGAGTAATAAAGTACTAACACCACACATAACTGTTTTATCCAGGTTTTTGTTATAAAAAGTGGTAAAATTAGAAAATGTTAGTATTGTCGCCTATGGCAGAATAAATAGTACCGTTTTTCCCATATATCTAACCTAAGTTTCGAGTGATTTTAACGACTCAGAGACGAACCCGAATTTTACTTTTACTAAAAAAAATATGGATAGAAAAAGTCGGGTAAACTAGGTGAGACATGCGCAGTGGTAGATAAGTAATTTAAATATAGAAAACTGAATATTTTGAATCAACAGCAAAACAAAATTAAAAAAAAACAAAATATCTGCATCATACACCCAAGCGCCCGTGATTTATCTGCCTGAAAAAGAAAACTTGTATTGACATTCACTCTTAATAAAAGCAATCAAATGTCATAATACTCATGATATACTATGATACACAAACAGAGGTAAAATTGTATATTCATTGTGGATCATTTATTATCAGAATTAAGCTCCTTCAAAATGGGGGAAAACGCACATCTCAATTTGCATAGCACATGTTTTTTCTTATAGGTTGTAGTAAAGGCATTCATAACACTCAAATACATTTTATCTTTTTTTAAACATTTTCTTTTTAAAGAAAGGCCTTAGGGGGTGCTTGGGGCGTAAGGTACTTGTATTTATATCTATATGTTGTGTTAAATCAGCTGTACCAAACGTTTTCTTTGCCTGTGGTTTGGGTTTCTTCTCTTCTTTTTTTTTTTTGGGGGGGGGGGGAGGTGTATCTCTCCTCCTTTTTGCTGTTATTGGCGTTTTCTGTTGTTTTTTTCATTGTGGCTGATCATTTTATATATTTTGTCATAGGGTTTCGAGAGTTAACTTTGCTTACTGGAAAAGAAATATCTTCAACTATTCGAAGGAAGTAAATCTAAAAAAAAAAACCAACATTTAACTATATCAATTAAAAGGGTTTTATTTTTCATGAATATCAAACATTTTTACGGGGTTGTTAGTTGTTCTATTTTTTTCACACAATATACGTTTACTTTTTAGACATGGAGGTGATCAAAGAAAAACTTGACAAAATACAGAACTTAGTCAGTAACATTAAATGTGAGTAAAGCTTTCACACAGTTCGCCAATATATTTGGTATCTTTAACTCCCCTTTTTTTTTTACAAAATATCAATATTTTTAATAAATATAATGTGTTCACTGTTCATGACATTTAAATAAACATCAAAAGAAAGCTTATCATATGGAAATGACAACAAAAATAAAACTAAATTTATCAGATTTATTATTTGAATAATTTTATTAAAAATAAAACGCCAATTTTATTAATATCGTCTAGAAAACTGCAGTATTTCAAAATCTTCGAATAACACCTTCAAGTTAAAGTTGAAATAATTAAACATATTTACTGTTTAAGAGAAGAGCCTTTCAGAAAGTTTCTTTTTTTTTATGTAGGCAATCTACCTGATGAATGGACTGTAAGTATAGACTGAAATGTGTGTATGTGTCAAAGTAGTAGTATTCAATTATATGATTTCGAGTTTACTATGACGTCCAGTATCACTAAACTAGTAAACATTTTTGTTTACGGTCCAGCTGAAGCACGCCTCCGGTTGCAGGATTTTCTCGATGTGTTGAAGAAAAAGGGAAAAGCACAAAAATACTAAACTCAAAAGAAAGTTTTAAACGGAAAGTCCCTATTCAAATGGCAAAGCTCTTTGGTCTTTTAAATTTGGTGATGTACATATAAACGAACCAATCTTGGGGGAAATCTGGTCAATTTATATTCATATTTATCACTTGAAAAATATATAATTTGACTTCCAAAATTCAGAACTATTCAAGAAAAAATAAACTATCCACACAATGGTTTTATCTATCACTAATTGTTTGTCTTTTTTTATCAGAGCTCCTTACATATTTTTTAATTCTTTAATTTGGAAATTATGTTCAAATTTATAAGTTACATTTCAGATTCATTAGCTACAATTTCAGATTCATTAGCTACAATTTCAGATTCATTAGCTACAATTTCAGATTCATTAGCTACAATTTCAGATTCATTAGCTACAATTTCAGATTCATTAGCTACAATTTCAGATTCATTAGCTACAATTTCAGATATGTTGACAACAGAAAATAAAATGATCGGATTTGTTTATATGGACAATAACGGATTTTCTTTTGTTAAATGTGTTAGGTTATACAAAGACGGTATGATGGTAGTGTTGAATTCAACAGAAATTGGAAGGATTATGAGAATGGATTTGGAGACAAACAAGGGGAGTTCTGGCTAGGTAAGACAGATTTAACTTTATATAAATTTCAAAGCCTGTGGGATAGTTATTCTTCAATTGTTCGTAATATAACGTTTAACTTACAAATACACATCATTGCTGAAAGACTTAATTAGCCAATCAAAATATTTCAATGGAAGATATAAAAAAATACCTCACATACACACAATTCTCATATTCTGAAAATGATCTGCGCATCAGACAATTTTTTTCCATTACATTTATTTGTGTCCGAAGCGCTTTTCTTGATACACCATCTTGACCGCACCAGGTCGAATATTTATAGATAAGAATTTATAAGGACCGAAGGTGTAGATAGATGTATGATAAATATATTATCAACAAGAGCAATAGACTTTCCCCGCGAAACAGGGTACTTTCAATGCAATGGTTAGTATACGAAAGCCAGCAAAAATATTTTTCAGAGGATACTCTACAAACTGTTCCATTTGAAATAGTTAAGTTTGTGTCGTTTTTGTTATGCACGATAACAACTTTGTATCCGTAACTGTTGTCTTGCCGAAAATTTTGATTTTTTAACAATTTCTTCTCGCCTGCTACACTTTTGCATTTGTTGGTCTTTGTTATTCCTATAACTAAAACTGAATAGATTTGCGATTGAACTTTGTAGTTGAATTGAACAACGTTGCAGTGAGAGATCACGGGCTGTTCCGGGGACTGGAACACTTTTTTTCTTGCCGATCAATACTTTTCAAAAGGAACATATCGTCGACCCCCACTCCACCCCCTCTTTTATCCTGGATTGGAATTCCATTTTGAAAATGGCTGGATCGACACATGCGTTTTCAGTGCACTCTATATTACAATTCCGTGAAAATAGTACCAGTCTCGGAACAGGAGTTAAAGCTCATGTTTCGAGCATACAAGTCCAAACCTAGGTTTATTGGGCAGGGGATAATTATCGACACCGCAAAAAAAAACAATCATACTTAATGATTCCCATGATCTCTATTATACTAATTAGATAAAAGGAAAAACAACTTGGAACTCGTTATTCTCACATTTCAACTGAGTCTGACGAACAGTCAAAAATATATTTCCGACAAAAAAGAAGATGGTTGATAAATGGTTATTTTTAATATTTGTGAAATTTCATGAAGAATAAATAGCTCAAAACACCTTTCCGCTGTATTTCCTTATTCTCTTTAAAACAGAATGAAAGAGAAAAAGTATGCCTTAGCATAAACATGCTTACATGCTGCATGGTCGGTTGCACCTTTCCTAACACGAAGTATTGCCGATTTTTTTTTCAGCAATTCTCACAATCTAGGTACTGCAACGACAATTGCGATATTTTGTGTGTCTCGTGTTAAATTTATTTTTAAAATAATGTTAGTTCATTCTATCATAGTTCGTACAATTACATCATTTTCAACCTGAATAACACTGTATACAATAATTAATTCATCTACATAAGAACATCACTATTGGATCGACGGTCTATTTTTTACACTTTGAGAAAGCCCAAGATTTAAATGATACCTGCAAGTGTAATTATAATCCTAACAGTTTCCGCAAATGTCTATTGATATGCACACATACATTTTAGGCAATAAGAATATAGCACAACTAACATCAGTTGGAAATCATGAACTTAGGATCGATGTGGAGGACTGGGACGGAAACAAGCGTTATGCAGTTTATAAAAGCTTCTCAATAGGCGACGCATCTACAAAATACCGATTGAGTATCAGCAATTACTCAGGAAACGCAGGTATAAATATGAAATGTTTTACGGTGTCCTGTCTATCTTTCTTCGGGAAACATTGCATAATTTGACATTTAAACTTTTACTTTTGTCAGTTTATTTTCGATTTATGAGTTTGATTGTCCCTTTGGTATCTTTCGTCCCTCTTTTACGTTAAGGACAATGTTCTTTTTTGTTATGTCTACTTAATGGACATGTCCCATCAACATATTCGTTTACTGTTTGCGCATCTGGCGTATCAAATTATAAGCGTGGTACCTTTGATAACTATTGTCATTGAGATAGTCATTTTCACCAATCATTCGAATTTTAACTTGATTTTTGAGCTTTGTGTATACTTAATGTTATTAACATTGCTTCACCTAATAAATGGTAAACGACCCCTAAAATTATTGTAAATAACTTAAGGTAACGAGTGGTTTAAAGTGGTCAAATTTTATAAGAATAATCATGTTACCGTGTAATTTTCAAAACAAAATATTGCTTATTTGTTCAGTTCCAAAATTGCGTTAAAATTGATAATAAATAAATATGATGACCAATTCCGGTCAATCTTGCTATATAATCTTTGGGCACGATATTTAAATCAAACTCATCGTAAATACCAAGATTGAAATTTTATATTTGCGCCAAACGAGAGTATTTTCTACAAAATACTCACCATATTTACTTCATGAGACTTGTGTGGTATTTTGGCAGATTTCTTTAAGTTTTTGTTAAATGAAACCAAATAAAAAACGCGTTTATTCCGGCAAACAGTACACTTCGTTTTTAAACTTCTTAAATGATTTAGATGTTAATAAACTATTGTGATTTTTAGTGGAGAAGTACAAAAAGTTTCTGTACTACCTTTCCTAGCTTATATGAGAGAAAAAAAATAAAATGTTTTTTACAATAACTAGAGAAAACTCCAAATTATATTAAACAAGTGTAACTGTGAGCTACTGCTAACTGATGATACCCCCGCCGCAAGTGGATAATGTCAATAGTGTAAAAATATGTAAGTGTTCGGTAAACAGGAAGTTGTCAAGTGATGAATCTGAAAACGTATCACACGGTATTGCTGACTTATATAAACCCTGAAACCAAATTTCAGAAATCCTGGCATTGTAGTTCCTGAGAAAAATACGACGAAGAATTTTCAACTTGGCCATCATGTGTAAAATGATATAAGTGTTCGGTAAATAGGAAGTTGTCGAGTGATGAATCTGAAAATGCATCACACGGTATAGCTGACTTATATAAACCCTGAAACCAAATTTCAGAAATCCTGGCATTGTAATTCCTGAGAAAAATGTGACGAAAATATTCATGGGACGGACGGACTGACTGACAGACTGACGGACTGATGGACTGACGGACTGACGGAAAGACAGACAGAGGTAAAACAGTATACCCCCTTTGTTTCAAAGCGGGGGTATAAAAAAGACAATTGAGTATACTGTACTTTGACTTAATCTAATTTTGCTTTTTGTTTTTTTCTATGACGGATAATCTGAAAATGCGGAGTTGAAAACACTTTGATGATTTGGGCACGAAGATAGAACGGTCTTTTTATGGCTAACCGAATTCAAATGACTACTGATCACTACTTCAATCTGACGTTACTACGAATAATGAAATGAAGAATAAGCCATGTAAGGCTATGCACATTGATAACAGCTGAAAGGCGAAATATACTAAGGCATATTCAAACTCATAAGTTGACAACAAACTAGCAAAGCAAAAATCCACGAAAAGACAAACAACAGTTGACAAAACAAAACATAAAAAACTAAACACTAAACATCACATTCACGTGTATGTACTGTTTAAATCTGACAGGAAAAAATATGTTGTGGTTAATTTTGCTTGCATTGAAATCACTTCTCACACAATTCCATCAGTGTTTCATCAATCTCCGGCGCAGAGCTCACTACCGTTCCGCAATCACTACATTGGGTAACACTCCACAGTGAGTTGTGAAGTTTCGAATTTTGGCACCTGTGGATTTTTCAAATATGAGAGTCTATATGAGCATCAAAATTATGTATGTATGTAATATAGTTAGTTATCAAAAGTACCAGGATTATAATTTTATACGCCAGACGCGCGTTTCGTCTACATAAGACGCATCAGTGACGCTCAGATCAAAATAGTTAAAAAGCCAAATCAATACAAAGTTGAAGAGCATTGAGGATCCATATAGGCTATATTCTGTATGACAGTCCATATTTGCATATCCATACCATACCATACATTGGTCCGGCAATTATTGTAAGTTTTTTTTTTATGTCGCACGAACTTTGTGATTAAATTTTATGAAAAAATGAGGATAAAGACACTCATTTTTATTTGCTCATTAGAGAGGTTTCTAAGAAGGTATCACTAAAATGCATTAACATTCTAGTTTGGTCCAATTTTGGGACATATGTGACATTTTCTCCCTCTTTTTTGCAATATTTAATGGTAAATAAATGCAGAATGTTGCCATGAATACAAATAAAAGAATTACATTTCACCCTTTTATCTTTTGAAAATTCAATGTATGGAAGATACTGATTACATATATATGCACATGTACAACACAAACAGTTAGGATAATGTATTAAAAATTCAGAAATAGGAGATGATAAAACATTTTATAGTTCATTTTTAATTTCATATGCATCGTAGTCTTCGCTCATGATGATCCATCATTCGTTGAAATAACACCGTTTTATACATTTACAAAGAGTATTTTTATAATTACATTTAATAATTTACCTCTTCGTATAATTGTAAAGGGTATGTAGACCTTGTTAGGAAGAAAGTGTTCATTCATTGTATTTCGTTGTTAATGATGACACTTAAAAAGGCCGTGAAGTTTCATTCTTTTTCTTTTTCAGGTGACGGAATGAAATATTTCAACGGAATGAAGTTCACGACATCGGATCAAGATAACGACAAACATGGTAGTACCAACTGTGCTAGTCATTCCTACTTTAAAGGTGGATGGTGGTACAAAGACTGTTTGGATTTAAGTAAACACGCTATGCTAAATGGCCATTACACCCATAGAAATAATACGTTGCAGGGTATTATGTATAAATCGTTTAAAAAAACCTCTCTGAAAAAATCTACTATGAAGATTCGGAAA
Organism: Mytilus edulis; assembly: GCA_019925275.1. Classification (NCBI taxonomy): domain Eukaryota; kingdom Metazoa; phylum Mollusca; class Bivalvia; order Mytilida; family Mytilidae; genus Mytilus; species Mytilus edulis. The sequence goes on from CM034350.1 coordinate 88,082,816, forward strand.
GTGTAACTACAAGTCTTACTATCAATAAATGAAAGCTAAAACTGTTTTTCTAGATGATGAAAATATTACAATTCATAAGTTTCGTGTGTCAGTAACACTTATCTAGCTTTACCTTTATCAAATATGCTCAAAACCCAAACATCTGAAAGCAAAATAAGTATATATACATGTATTCGTAAGGATCTTATCAACTAGACTGAACATAAAAAAAACTAATGAAGTGGTATTCAGTTGGGAATCTGTAAAGTTGAAAAATACATCACTTTTGACTGAATGCAACATTAAAATACATAAAAACATACATTTCATATAAATTTTACAAACTTTAAAAAAAGATTACGTCATTTCAAAACACCAAATTTGTAATGAATTTAACCTTATTGCTCATATTATTGATTAATTCAGTTTCTGTTGAATTTAATATATTACTTTTACATCCTGAATTACCACTTTCCTTGTCCGCAAATCTAGGAAACAGAAAAAAACAATCTTAAAATAGCAACCGTCCAGAGTGTTATTTGGTTTGATCAAGTTATTTCTAATTCATTTTAGACTAGAAAAAAAAATAGGAAATCGCGGTACAAGTAGACAAGCGTTGAAACAAAGATATTGGACACGATTAATAACTAAGGATTTCCTTACCCCAGGAGTACCTTAGCCGTATTTGGCACAACTTTTGGGAATTTTGGGTCCTCAATGCTCTTCAACTTTGTATTTGTTTGGCTTTGTAACTATTTTGATCTGAGCGTCACCGATGAGTCTTATATAGACGAAACGCGCGTCTGGCGTATAAAATTATAATCCTGGTAATTTTGATAACTATTTACACCACTGGGTCGATGCCACTGCTGGTGGACGTTTCGTCCCCGAGGGTATCACCAGCCCAGTAGTCAGCACTTCGGTGTTGACATGAATATCAATTATATGGTCTTTTTTATAAATTTTCTGTTTACAAAACTTTTGAATTTTTCGAAAAACTAAGGATTTCCTTACCCCAGGAGTAGATTACCTTAGCCGTATTTGGCACAACTTTTGGGAATTTTGGGTCCTCAATGCTCTTCAACTTTGTATTTGTTTGGCTTTTTAACTATTTTGATCTGAGCGTCACTGATAAGTCTTAGTAGAGAATTTTAGGTTTTTGGCGTACGTAATACGTAACATACCTTAACATTTAAAAAAAGGTTCATTGTTATCTCCCGTTGGCCATTTATTTTGTAAATTAAACAAAAATCATATAGTTTGACGTACGTAATACACCTTAACTTGGTCGTTGTAAAATTGTGTTTGTCTCCCTTTTTCCATTGAGTTCAATTCTATTTAAAATAGCGCATCCACGAGCGAGGGTTTGCACTTCATACGTAACGAAAAAGGCAAACTTTGCTCGTAGGGGACACAGGTATATTTTGAATGATATACAGTTAACAAGTTTCCTATTTTCGTAAAAGAATAGTTTTTTTCAACTAATTTATGAATATGGCGTGCCAGAGAGTATACAGGAAAATGAGTTTTTGAACATATTTATTCTAAAAATGATAAAGTTGATCAAAGATTAAGGACCCAGTAAAAGTTCAGTAGTTTAGGTAAATATATACATGTAGGTTGCAGTGTCTTTATAATATTTAGGCATATTAAAATACCTGGATTATTTGATCATCAAATTGTTTTGGATGTCATTTTATTTGATTGCCATTTACTTGAGAAAGGGCTTTTGTTAATATTTGTAAGAATACCATATACCCGAAAAAAAGAAAACAAACAATTTTTGTCTCCTTTACCGTAATATTTACATTTTTTTTTTTTATTTTCGAAAAAAAAAGGTAAGATCCAATCACAGACCCCACCCCTGGTACAGCCACTGAGTAAATTATTTGTAAATTTTTATCTGTTGTACATAGTTCGCTTGCATGGTCTGCAGGCAAACTTCCGAGTATTACCAACGATATTTGACTTTCTTTTGATTGACTGAAATTGATGCGCAGAATTCCATAATTGATGACCCTGACATTTGGCTTTTTTAGTTGGTTTTTAAGTTCATTTTCTTTTCTGATTCATATATTTTTTTTAAATGTATAAATAATATATTATTATTGTTCAGTATAACTATTTTCCACGATGTATATATAACAGTTATTGTGTTTCGAGTCATATAATCATGATACAAACGTTTAAGTTATTAAATTTGTTTATTTGAAATTAAACTTGATGCACTGTAATTTGAAAAATAGACTGAAAAGGTTTTTAAATATTGACAATTTTATCTTATAAGAACGAAAAAAAAAACAAATCTTGCATGGCCCTATCGAGCAACAATAGGAACATCTTGTTCTTCATCAAGATCATTTATAAATTCAGCCCTTCTCTTTGCAAGTCCAACACATCATTCAACAATACACGAGAGTCAACCTTAACACTTGTTAACCTGTCGACCTATGTCTGTTAACCTTTACACTTGTAAACCTGTCGACCTATGCATTTATCGACTTTTCAACATGTCGACCTGTCAGCCTAGGCCTGTTAACTTTTAGTTTTACACTTGTCAACCTGTCGACCTATGCATTTATCGACTTTTCAACATGTCGACCTGTCAACTTAAGCCTGTTAACCTTTACACTTGTTAACCTGTCGACATATGCATTTATCGACTTTTCAACATGTCGACTTGTCAATATTTTAACCTTTAACCTTTACACTTGTCAACCTGTCGACCTATGCATTTATCGACTTTTTAACATGTCGACCTATCAACGTTCTAACCTTAACACTTGTCAAACTTTGTAGACCTTTCTAATGTCAACTTGTCCACCTTTCTAGTGTAAACCTGTCAACCTGTTACTCTGTCAACTTATGTACAAACATGACTAAGCCGATCTACTTCTTTAGTTAAACCGATGGAACTACAGTACCTTTATCATAATTGAACTCCTTAAAGTCTCCTTTCTGTCAGATCGATAGAACGCCTACCATGCATGCAGACCGATGTTTATTCTGGTATAGTGAGGTCGATAATTCCCTCAGTCACGAGAAGACGGAAGACGAAAATAAAGGAATGGAAAATATTGACATTCAAATACCAAAAACGTTTGTGGTAAATTATTTTTCTGTAAATGTGTTATTTTCAATTTTTTGTACAAATTTTACTTTCGTTTAGCTAAATAAATGTCCATTGTTTTTGATAAGGATGCAATCAATTTATTTTAAGGGGAGGGAGTGCATGGATAAACTTTGAAGGCGAATTTTCGATTGAGCCTATTTTGTCCAAGCTTGCCAACATTTTTCTTTACTCCAATCATCTCGTTTTGCAGCCATTTTTGGGTTCTGCCTTTCGATTTTGTAAATACTCTTCCACAATTGGTTTCATCATAAATTCAAGGGTCCTGCCTTTTTTTTCAAATTTGATCTAGACCCCTCCCAGATAGAAATGATTGTATTAAAAGACCCCTCCCAGATAGAAATGATTGTATTAAAAAAAACGTATAATTAACGCAGAAATATATAGAATAACCATATTGTCTCGAAATATCAATGCTTAGAAACAGCCTCAATTCTACCTGTTTCTATGCCTTGTATAAATAACATTGGTATTTCGAGACAATTTTACGGTTATACTGTATTTAATTTTTAATGAAGTCATCGATCATTTACATTTTTTAGGGTGGGGAGACTCTGACGTGGAAATTTTGTTTTAAAAATTATCTAATGGGCAGAAATGTCTTCATTTTAAATTCCCAGCATACCCACCCTCCCCCCCCCCCCCCCCTCGAAAATCGAATGGTCCGTGTCTGTAACATGAATGTTTTTTTAGAATTAAAACAATATCATAACTATATTCGGTTGCAATCTGAAATACAGAAACCGGCGAAAAGAGACAACCAGAATTTATATTATGTATTATAAGTCCGTATAATTGTAAGCCTAAGTTTCTTGCGTTAACGTACGTAAGTTTCGTTTGAAACATAAAATTCTCTATGTAGACGAAACGCGCGTCTGGCGTATAAAATTATAATCCTGGTACTTTTGATAACTATTAATACATACAATTCTATTTATTTGGAGAGATGATTTTAGTGGTATTTTTAACTGATTTAACTCAATAACTATATAAGGTACGTTAAATCCGTTGACATTGCCGAAAGGGATCAAAATGAGTATTACAATGGAAAATATTCGATCTAAATCGGATGAAAAATTAAATATTAAACGCTTCATCAGAAATCAGAGACCAATGACCCTTCTCCCAATCTGTTGACATAATCAAGTTGCAGAATCGTATTGGCAATAAAAATAAATCTACATTCAAGTACGTAAAAAAATAATCTGTGTTTGTCGACTGAGTATGGTCGAAAGTGTATATGACACGCACCGATAACAGTCTCCGAAATTGAATATTTTCTCATAAATTGTCGTTTTATGCAGTAAAAAATTATTTCAGAGTACAAAACACTACTTTGATACGTCATATCACAAGTATGTCTGACTTTGAATGGTTCAGCGGAATTACGGCTCAATGAAATCGGTCACTTATTTTAGTAGTATAGATACCATACCAACTATGTTCCTCTTCTTGTTGTTTTCTTTTTCGTTTAGACGGACTTCTTACAACTAATTTAAAAATGGAGGATATATAAAAAAGAAGATGTGGTATGATTGCCAATGAGACAACTGTGCACAAAAGACCAAAATGACACAGACATTAACAACTATAGGTCACCGTACGGCCTTCAACAATGAGCAAATCCCATACCGCATAGTCAGCTATAAAAGGCCCCGATAAGACAATGTAAAGACGTTACGCGCGATGTTCGTACATGTAAGCGTAACACAACGTCGCGAATATTTCGTAACGTTCAAACCAAAACTTCGACTGAAACGTTGTTTTAAGCATGTGCGACATTCTTGTAAGACTCCGCAAAATCGACGGTGCTTTTTAACTTCTTATTGAAAATTGATGTATTTTAGATTTTTGAAAAATTAAGAAAAATAACATTTTAAAAAATCATATAATTCTACCATTATAAGAGCACTGATAAGCAAACAATTGACGTAAATTTGAGTTGAATTCGTTTTTACGTCAAAAAATGGCGGTGCGACAACCTTGTAAGCCTTTGAAAAATTGCTCATAAATTACCATATATAATTTATCAGGATATTTGTCTTTAAATTCATAAAATTAAGCAAATCAACATTGATGTAGTAAATACAAATACTAAACTTTTTCCAGTTTAGATAAATGTTTTTGGATTCTCAAATCTGGAATCCCAATTTTTTTCACGGTGGGACGGATTTTCCCTTGTAGTATTTTTTTTTTCCTATGACGTCATCATAATGTCATGAAAAATGCATTAAAGACTGAAGGAACCTTTCTGTTGAATAATGGAAAAAAACGTTTTTCAAAATATTAAATAGTTTAGACGAAAATCATAGTTTATTGGTTACAACAAATGAAATATGTTACGCGGGACAGCCAAAAAATAGCCGTTTTTTTTAAAGATGAAGCTTGTCACCTGCAGCATAAAACATAGTTTCAACAATTATTTATTTCGTTTTTATTTAAAAAAAAACATTATTTTTTAAAATACGTACAATAGCAATGAATATGATATAACACAATTAGATATTTTTGACTTGCATCTTGCCAACTACAACGATTTTCTAATGAGGTACGAACATCGCGCGTAACGTCAAAACAATTCAAACGAGAAAACTAACGGCCTTATTTATAAAAAATGAACGAAAAACAAATATGTAACACATAAACAAACGACAACCACTGAATTACAGGCTCCTGACTTGGGAGAGGCACATACTTAAATAATGTGGCGGGGTTAAACATGTTAGCGGAATCCCAATCCTCCCCCTAACCTGCGACAGTGGTATAACAGTACAACATAAGAACGAACTATACAAATCAGTTGAAAAAGGCCTAACTCATCAGATGGACAAAAATACAAGTGGACGTGGCCGGGTACTTGTACATGCCGACAAAAAAAAGACACTAGGAACAGATCTGAGAGTACTCGCAGTTATCTGACTGCTAGTTCAAAGCCACTAACAACTAATAAAACAAATCATGCATCTAAGACTAAACTATCAATCCGTACACATCCAACATCCAATAGATTTAGTGTAAAGACGTCATAAACAGCCAGAGAAAAAAATGACCTTGTGCAATGTCAAGTTACAGGTATCGACAGATTGTAGATCCATGAATGTGTACATGTATATAACATACTAGTAATATTTAGTTTGCTTTTAATTTACTGATAACAAAATCAATATTTATACCAATAAAAACAATATTCAATGATCTTATTACAGTGTTGAATTGGTAACCTTTTAGAATAAAAAATGGAAAACAACACGTTTAATAACTTACTGTAAATAAGTTTATTTAAAGGAGCGATAAGTTCACATGGATCATTTCGAAATTTCCGGGCACGGTTAACAACATTTCCGTAAAAATGAGGATGTGCTATCCCGTTTGAAATTAGTTTTCTACAAGTACAACCAAACTTTAAAACCAAATCTTTATATCTATGGAAAAATTTAGTAAAGGTTTTAAACTTTTGATTTTTCTACGCTATATACTACTATTCCCCATACTCAGTTGAAAGATGGACTTCACCATCTCATAAAACAGAGCTTTTTCTATAAAAATGGGAATCGTAGATACAAATTTCTTGTTTTGGGTTACAATAATTCATATTATGTGAAGAATCACACTGAATCTTCCAGAAAATATACTGAAGATGATATTATCAAAATGCTGGACTTTTTGATCGACAATATATTTGTTGAGTTTGGAGGATTAATATTTCAACAGACAATCGGTATTCCAATGGGAACTAATTGTGCACCCCTGCTGGCTGATTTGTTTTTGTACTCGTATGAAGCAGAGTTCATTCAAAACCTTCTAAAAGACAAAAAGAAAAAACACCTTGCGAAATTCTTTAATTTTACTTTCCGATATATTGATGATGTTCTATCATTGAATAACCCATACTTCAGCCAATACTTACATCTCATATATCCCAGTGAACTTGAAATTAAGGATACTACTGATACTAGAAGGACTGCTTCATACCTTGATCTTTTCCTCAATATTGACTTAGATGGACGACTTCACACGAAAATCGATGACAAACGGGACGATTTCAACTTCCCAATTATCAATTTCCCATTTCTCAGCAGTAACATACCATCTGCCCTTTCGTATGGTGTTTACATATCACAATTGATACGTTATTCACGTGCTTGTTCACACTATACGGACTTCATATACAGGAGTGTGCTACTTACGCAAAAACTTCTCCAACAAAGTTATGACGAGGACAGATTAAAATTGACACTCCGTAAATTTTATGGACACCATCACGAATTGGTGGATCCATACGATGTGTGTTTAACCAAACTAGCTAAGGACATTTTTACCACATGGTAGATTGTGGTTTGTCATTATGTCGTCTAATCTTTTAATTACCAAACGTGACTTATTCCCGATTGTGACTGTTTTGCTGAGTGTGAATTCGCATTACTATAAGACGTGTTACGGTACTTGTCTATCCCAAACTCATGTATTTAGTTTAAATGTTTAATGTTATATTTGTAATTCTCATCGGATTTTGTCAAATGTGTTGACGTCTTTTCTATTATATTTATATGTTATGGAAACAAAAATTAATCACCGCCGTCATTTATTAGATTTAATTTTGGTCAACATAATCTGTACGATAATTTAAGTTTGAAGTTGGATTCATAACAAACTGCACATATACATATTATAGTTAATTGCTATTAATAAGTATTGCAATATGCATTGTGTTTAAATGCAATATCAGTGTTTAGTTCTATTTTAATCTTTAATCAATCCTAATTCTATCTTACTTTTGAGATAAAGTTTTTCATATGTGACGTAATTTTTCTGCTGTTTCAGAAATTTCATATGTTCAAATTTTTAATGCCTTTTCACCATCGTATGTGACGTAATTTTTAATGCCTTTTCACCGTCGTATGTGACGTCATTTTCATAATTTACTGCGTTGAGGCCTGGACTGAGTCGGGTGTGTCTATTCTGTGTTGGTCATTCATTATGTATTCGTGTTTGTTTTATGTAATGAGTTAATACTTCAGTTTCAGTATGTATATCTGTTATATTCATTTGATAAAATTTACTGTTTGCAATAGCATTAATTGTTCTAAATAATTAGGATGTTCTTATCCCAAGTATAAACTTAGCCGTATTTGACACAACCTTTTTCAACTTTTGATCTTCAGTGCTGTACAACTTTGTACTTTTTTTCGCTTTCGATCTTTTATATCTGGGCGTCACTGGTGAGTCTTGTGTGGACGAGGCGCGTTTTTGGCGTATTAAATTTTTAAACCTGATGCTTTTTGTTATTCATTAATCATATGTTTCTTTGTCTAATGCATTTTCCTATTTGTTTGTATTGTAGTCCTGTAATATTCTGTTGTCATTTCTATGTTATATTTAACATTGCCATTAAAGTGCGAGGTTTGGCATGCCACAAAAACAAGGTTCAACCCACCATTTTTTCCTTTAAAAATGTCCTGTACCAAGTCAGGAATATGGCCATTGTTATATTATAGTTCGTTTCTGTGTGTGTTACAATTTAACGTTGTGTCGTTTGTTTTCTCTTATTTTTGAGTGTAAATTGACATTGCGATAAGACGTGTCACGGTACTTGTCTATCCCAAATTCATGTATTTGGTTTTGATGTTATATTTGTTGTTCTCGTGGGATTTTATCTGATGCTTGGTCCGTTTCTGTGTGTGTTAGTTACATTGTGGTGTTGTGTCGTTGTTCTCCTCTTATATTTATGCGTTTCCGTCAGTTTTAGTTTGTTACCCCGATTTTGTTTTTTGTCCATGGATTTATGAGTTTGAACAGCGGTATACTACTGTTGCCTTTATTTAAGTAATTTATGGTAACGATATCCCTGGTTTAATAATTTACCAGTAATACATAGATTACGTTCGTTAAAAAAACCATCAAAAACGTCACAACAGACACGGGCATAGCGAACGAGCTGTGAAATATAAACACCGTAAGATGGTGCCAAAGGAATGCATGTTTCTTGAATATAATATTGAGGTTTATACATGTAATTGATGCCCTTTTAATGCATAATTCGATAACGTTTACACATCATCTTTATTGTATTGAATAAACTTATCATTGATACCTGGATTGAAATTTTGTACGCCAGACACGTGTTTTGTCTATAAATGACTCATCAGTTACGCTCGAATCAAGTAAGGAATACCAAAAAACAAAGAAAGTTCATCCTTCAAAACCAGTTAGAAACAGGAGTAATTGCAAGGTTTGGCCAATTACAAACCAAAGACAATGTATTGTTATGACACATTTTTATGTAGGGGTCAGCCGAGGACCGCCTCCGGATGCAGTATTTTCTCGCTGCGTTGATGACCCATTGTTGGCCTTCGGCTGTTATTTACTCTATGGTCGGGTTGTTGTCTCTTTGCAAACTTCCCCGTTTCCATTCTCAATTTTATGGTTGTTCTCGTTATAACTCGTAAATATACTTATGGTGAAAATCAACGATTTTGAATTTGTTTTCGACATTACAGGTACACATCCTAAGGTACTTTGTTGTCCCGGAACAGAAACAAATTTCATCATCACTTCATAAACTATAAAAACACAAAACACAAAACATAGGGAAATATAAGCACTGAACATCACAATATCCAGTTACTTTATTCATTTTTAAGAGGAATTGGTGTTAATAGATTTAATCTCTATAGGAAAATCCACATCAGATATATATATGGTGATTAGATTCCCGTAAACTTTTTCTAATATATTTTTTTTGTGAGGTTGGGGGGAATCTTAGAACACTCATTTGCAAAAACGTTTATATGCAGCAAAATTCCGACCAATGCGTTATTCAATTCATTTATTATTTCATTCAGACCAAAAAGTAAAGAATAAGTTAAACCAGAACTTTTAACATTAAGCTACTTAAAATGACATGAATGTACATGTAAAAATGGCGGCGAATTTAATACACAGAAAGCTTTTGGCTTAAAATTATTTCTACCTAAAGTCACTCTAGTGACTCTCCTAGTATGGCTGCCGGGTAAACATAACTTCTCTCGTTGATGATGAAGTGTGATTACTCTTAAGTAATTGGATTGACCAAAAGAGTAAATTATCATCCAAACAGAACCTTATACACAGCAAAATTTAATGAACCAACAAAAGTTTTGTTCACTCGGGTCTCTGACAAGAATAGAAAATTTGGAATACATTTTTTTACATATCTTCAAGAAAAAAGTATTTATGACTACATTCTCTAGTAAATTTATTATATATATTATACATGTGTCGTGGATAATTTCTATATTCTTACAAGTCACTTGGTTAAAGTGGCTTCTGTAAAAACAAAATGAGTACTGCTATATTACCCCGAGATTGACCTTCCTGAGATCTCTGTGAGGATTTTTTCTTTCTGTATTTTCCTTAAATCAACATTCCTAATGTCTCTGTAAAAACAAACATTTTTCTGTATTTCCCTTCAATTGACACTGCTTATGTCTCTGTGGGGAGTTTTTTCTTTCTGTATTTCCATTCAATTGACACTCCTTGTGTCTCTTTGAGGATTTGTTTTCTTTCTGTATTTCCCTTATATTGACACTCCTTATGTTTCTACGGGGATTTTTTTCTTCCTGCATTTCCCTTCAATTGAACACTCCTTATGTCTCTGTGAGGATTTTTTCCTTTCTATATTTCCCTTCAATTGACACTCCTTATGTTTCTACGGGGATTTTTTTCTTCCTGCATTTCCCTTCAATTGACACTCCTTATGTTTCTGTGGGGATTTTTTTCTTTCTGTATTTCCCTTCAATTGACACTCCGTATGTCTCTACGGGATTTTTTTCTTTCTGTATTTCCCTTCAATTGACTCTCCTTATGTTTCTGCGAGGATTTTGTTCTTTCTGTATTTCCATTCAATTGACACTCCTAAAGTCTCTATGAGGATTTTTTCTTTCTTTATTTCCCTTCAATTGACACTCCTTATGTCTCTGTGAGGATTTTTTTCTTTCTGTATTTCCCTTTAATTGACACTCCTTATGTTTCTACGGGGATTTTTTTCTTTCTGCATTTCCCTTCAATTGACACTCCTTATGTCTCTGCGAGGATTTTTTTCTTTCTGTATTTCCCTTTAATTGACACTCCTTATGTTTTTACGGGATTTTTTCCTTTCTGTATTTCCCTTCAATTGATACTCCTTATGTCTCTGCGTGGATTTTTTCCTTTCTGTATTTCCCTTCAATTGACTCTCCTTATGTTTCTGCGAGAATTTTGTTCTTTCTGTATTTCCCTTTAATTGACACTCCTTATATTTCTGCGAGGATTTTTTTCTTTCTGTATTTCCCTTCAATTGACACTCCTTAGGCCTCTGCGAGGATTTTTTTCTTTCTGCATTTCCCTTCAATTGATACTCCTTATGTCTCTGCGAGGATTTTTTTCTTTCTGTATTTCCCTTCAATTGACACTCCTTATGTCTCTGCGAGGATTTTTTTCTTTCTGTATTTCCCTTCAATTGACACTCCTTATGTCTCTGCGAGGATTTTTTCCTTTCTATATTTCCCTTCAATTGACACTCCTTATGTCTCTGCGAGGATTTTTTCCTTTCTATATTTCCCTTCAATTGACACTCCTTATGTCTCTGCGAGGATTTTTTTCTTTCTGTATTTCCCTTCAATTGACACTCCTTATGTCTCTGCGAGGATTTTTTCCTTTCTATATTTCCCTTCAATTGACACTCCTTATGTCTCTGCGAGGATTTTTTCCTTTCTATATTTCCCTTCAATTGACACTCCTTATGTCTCTGCGAGGATTTTTTTCTTCCTGCATTTCCCTTCAATTGACACTCCTTATGTCTCTGCGAGGATTTTTTTCTTTCTGTATTTCCCTTCAATTGACACTCCTTATGTCTCTGTGAGGATTTTTTTCTTTCTGCATTTCCCTTCAATTGACACTCCTTATGTTTCTGTGGGGATTTTTTTCTTTCTATATTTCCCTTCAATTGACACTCCTTATGTCTCTGTGGGGATGTTTTTCTTTCTGTATTTCCATTCAATTGATACTCCTTATTTCTCTGCGAGGATTTTTTTTTCTTCTGTATTTCCCTTTAATTGACACTCCTTATATTTCTGCGGGGATTTTTTCCTTTCTGTATTTCCCTTTAATTGACACTCCTTATGTCTCTATGAGGATTTGTTTTCTTTCCGTATTTCCCTTCAATTGACATTCCTTATGTCTCTGCGAAGATTTTCTTTCTTTCTGTATTTGCCTTAAATTAACATTCCTTAGGGCTCTGTGATGATCTGTTTTCTTTGTGTATTTCTCTTCAATCGACACTTCTTATGTCTCTGTGAGGACTTTTTTCTGTGTAAATTACAAGAGAAAACATACATGTATCTTCAATATGACACCACATTGCCCAAAGCATGATTACAATTATGTTTTTTTTTTATTTCTTGATCTGTTGTTGTCTGTTCTATGGTCGGGTTGTTGTCTCCTTGGCACATTCCCCATTTCCATTCTCAATTTTATGTTTTTTAAAGTGTGTCTTTGTTCACTTTGACGAATCTTTTGTAAAAAAAAAACCACGTTTTGGGTAACACGCAACCTACTTTATGCATTACTAACCAATTTTTTTTTTCTTTATATTGAACCTGTTTATTGACTCATTGACGTATCTCCATATTGTTATTTATTCTTATAGTAATATGTTTAATGTATTCCAATTATTGCTAGGTTAACGGTTTAAAAAAAAAAGTCAGCTTCTGAGTTAGGTTTCAGGACTAAAAGTTATCTTCCGTGTCATCTGACGACAAGTGTTTGTACTGTTATCAGTAACTATCCATCTCGTTTTTATATAAATAGAAAGTGGGGAAGTTTTTATCAAGTGTTCTTTTTTCCTTTAAACAGGAAGGTTTTCTCTCTATTTTTGATATAAACTACAGATACTGTTATCCATTGCCATCAGTGATGAAAGATAGTAAAACCAAGCGTATTTCATTTATCAATAGAATTTATCAGACAAAATACAATATTCGTTCATGATCTCAGCGGAAATAAATCATCAAAAACAAATCGGGTCCTTCTTTTTTTTAAATTTACTATTGGTTGTTATCCCTTTTCTTTTGTATATGATGTTTGGTCTAATAAAGCCAAATAACGATCTAAGTTGGGTACGGATACGTAAAACAACGTCTATGTAGCTTTCAAAATTAGGTTTTTCAATTAGCTATGGCCTTCCACCATGTTTCTATTATTCTCCTATTTTATTTATATGCATTCAATTCTCTTTTGAAATAGATGATATTGGATCCTGATAATAACGTAGCCAATGTCAACTATATTATGTGTGTTATCTCTAGAAAATATTTGTATACATTTATGTGAAGTAGTATCAATTACTTCTTATGTCATACCAAATTCAAGAACAGCGGGAGAACTAGTGCAAAATAAATTATTGATTAGAAAGAGAGGGGGAATACACACTATCAATAATAAATTCACTGTATACAAAACTTTGAATTTTGAAATACTAAGGCCTGTATATCCAAGGAATAGATTACTGTAGGTGTATTTTGCTAACTTTTTAGGAATCTAAGGTAAGATAAATGTGTGAAATCTCTGAATAAAACTGAAAGTAAGCAAGATTCTATTTTGAATCCCCGCCGCTGTCTTTTAGAAAAAATACTGCAAGAGCTAAAAGGAGGGGGGAATAACGGGGGGGGGGGGGGGGGTCTTAACATAAAATATGACAAAAGCACTAATAAAAAACGTGATGTGATGCAAATGAAATATTTCCCTGGTTTAAATGCAAAAAAATACTTTATTTTCATAGTACATTGGAATATTTGTCACAAAAGGTCCCCAAAGGTCCCACTCTGTTTAAAACAGTATTAACAAAAATGCAACAAGGAACCGAAGAGAAGGAAATTAAGATTGACAAAATCAAACGCTGGACTATTTCAACCAACAAAAGGAAATATATCTACTGTAACATTCTAACTTGGTATAGGATTTTTTCGTAGAAAGTTTTTGAATTTAATAGATTCAATGAAATAGTCACCAACAAAGTTTCCATTTTGATGTGAAAATACAAACGAAAAAAAATGTAATAAATGTAATTCATTGTTTACAGCAACATAAGATATTTTTCATTGCTCTTAAGGGAACGGGGCATGTAGCAGGAGACGCTTACCCTGTCGAAACATTCGCTTACCCTATCGAAACATTCGGTCTAGTTTCTTATGGAAATCAGGCAGTAATTCCCTCATGTTTTGTTCAGTTTGTCTTGAGACATAACCTTTTATGGTAAATTAACTCATCATAGATACGAGGATTGAAATATTGTATTTGAGGCAAACGCGTGTTTCGTCTACAAAAGACTCACCAGTGACGCTCGAATAAAAAAAAGTTAAAAGTGCCAAAAAAAAATACGATGTTGAAAAGCATTGTGGAGCAAAACTTCCTAAATGTTTTGCCAAATACACCTAATGTAATCTTTTCCTGAGGTAAAAAAAACCCTTAGTATTTCATAAATTCAATGTTTTGTTAACAGATTAATTTATAATTATAACCATATCAATGATAGTTCTTGTCGACCCAGTGGTTGTAAATACACTCATCATAGATACCAGTGTCGAAAGTGTGTATGCATGTTTAAGAAGGGAACCTGTTTGACTATGTAGTACTATGAATTGACAGTATTTCTAATTCGGTACATTTAATCTGATGCCCAAACTCAGAAGAGACTGTGGAAACTATTTGTCTTTCTGCAAGCATAACAAAAAAATTATAAAATTGCTATCGCAAAAACAGAGTGAGTACATAGAAAAACTCAAAAAAATGTAGTTATAGACACAAAAACTTTCCCAGCTGATATTTGAAAAACAAACTTAACTTGACTGAATCATTAATTTTTGTTCCAACATGTTGTGTTTTGGTTATATGTATGTCAATGATATCTTGTGTCTACAAATTACCATAACTGAACAGGCAATTCGTTGAATTCTGCTTAAAAATTTCAGTCAGATGTATCTCAATGATATCTTTTTTTTCTACAAATTACCTGAATCAGGCAATTTGTTGAATTTTGTTATTTTTAGTAGTTTATATAGTGACTAGCAAGATAAGGCTTTTTAGAAAATGCCTTAAGAAAATGCCTGTAAAATGTCAATGGGGTGCTCTTACTTTTAGAAGGCGGTACTACGACCCATTGTTGCTACCATTTACGTCATTTGGACTGTGGTGGATAACTGTCGCATTGGCAATTATATCAAATCTCATAAGTAATACATATATGTTTTACATATTAATTTAGTAAAATTACTAAAATTAGACTGCCTGTAGTAATCTTGAGTATTATATTATCAGTGCAAACTATTGACAAACAAATTATCTACAGCCAGCTGACACATTTTCAAACTGATAGAAGTCATAAATCCGCCTATATTACCATTACACATTTGTACCTGTTGGGTCTGTTTGTTTTATTAACACATTCTTGTCAATATAATGGATTTTTACGGTCATACAAGTAAGAGATTTAACTAGCTATGCAACCAGGTTTTATAAACTCATTTTTAAAATAAATGATTTACCAATCAGAAACTTGACAGATATTTTCCATTCGTTTGATGTAAAATTGAGAATGGAAATGGGGAATGTGTCAAAGAGACAACAACCCGACCAAATAAAAAACAACAGCAGAGGGTCACCAACAGGTCTTCAATGTAGCGAGAAATTCCCGCACCCGGAGGCGTCCCTCAGCTGGCCCCTAAACAAATATATACTAGTCCAGTGATAATGAACGCCATACTAATTTCCAAATTGTACAAAAGAAACTAAAATTTAAATAATACAATACTAACAAAGGCCAGAGGCTCCTGACTTGGGACAGGCGCAAAAATACGGCGGGGTTTAAACATGTTTGTGAGATCTCAACCCTCCCCCTATACCTCTAACCAATGTAGAAAAGTAAACGCATAACAATACGCACATTAAAATTCAGTTCAAGACAAGTCCGAGTCTGATGTCAGAAGATGTAACCAAAGAAAATAAACAATATGACAATAATACATAAATAACAACAGACTACTAGCAGTTAACTGACATGCCAGCTCCAGACTTCAATTAAACTGACTGAAAGATTATGATTCCATCATATGAACATCAGGCACAATCCTTCCCGTTATGATGTGTATGAGCTTGAGATTTTGCCGTTGGATATTAAAGAGACTTTTCGTTTTCTGTTATTCTTTCAGTTAGATATTTTTGTATTTTAATTTTTAGCATCATATCAATATGTAATGCCAACCATGTAAGATAGACATTTCAACATTAATTAACTATCACTACAAACTGCTCAGAGTCTGAATTGACCAGTTTTTGTGCTCGACCAGTAAAATCGAGCACATATTTTACTCGACCAGTCTCGACATTGTCTCGACTTTACTTAACTGTACTAAAGTGTACTCGACTAGGTCTCGACTTTACTTAATTAGTCTGATTCAGTACTTGATGATCTTTGTGTAGTCTGAAATGGTCTTGACCAAGGCTCGACCTGTCTCGACCTGTCTTGACTAGTCTCGACCTGTCTCGACTAGTCTCGACTCAGTCTCAACCAGTCTCGACCTGTCTCAACTAGTCTTGACCTTCAAATTTAGTTTTGACTGGTGTAAATCAGCTAATTTAACTAAATTAAACATTTATCTTACAAAATTCAAACTTATTAGGTAGTTTGATTTATTTCTGTGAAATGAAAGAATTTAATTTTATGATAGGTACAAAATAAAAATTATTATATAAATTCAGATCTATAGGCATCTTTAATTTTTTTTATAACTTTTTCAAATCAACTTGGATTTTCCTCAAACTATGCAGCTGTCTTACATATATATTAAGTTACTAAATCCCAGGTCATTTTGTTTTTTGTTGTATTGCTGTCAAATTCAAGAATTAAATTAATCTATGTCAAAAAAGCTAGGATTTGCAATTCGGACAAAATAGAGATAGTACACTTTAATTTTTTTAATAACTTTTTCAAATCAACTTGCATTTTCATCAAACTTTGCAGCTGTCTTACATATATATCAAGCTTACTGAATCCCAGGTCATTTTGTTTTTTGTTGTATTGCTGTCAAATTCAAGAATTAAATTAATCTATGTCAAAAAAGCTAGAATTTGCAATTTGGACAAAATAGAGATAGTACACTTTAATTTTTTTAATAATTTTTTCAAATCAACTTGGATTTTCATCAAACTATGCAGCTGTCTTTGATATATATTAAGCTTACTGAATCCCATGTCATTTATTTTTTGTTGACTGTTGTCAAATTTAAGAATTAATTAATCTAGGTCAAATAAGCTAAAATTTGCAGTTCGAACAAAATAGAGATAGTACACTTTAAATTTAATAACTTTGTCAAATCAATTTGGATTTTCATCAAACTTATAATACAGCTGTCTTACATATATATTAAGCTTACTGAATCCAAGGTCATTTAGTTTTTTGTTGTATTTCTGTAAAATTTAAGAATTTAATTAATCTTGGTAAAAAAAGCTAGGATTTGCAATTCAGACAAAATAGAGATAGTACACTTTAATCTTTTTAATAACTTTTTCAAATCAACTTGGATTTTCATCAAACTATGCAGCTGTCTTACATATATATTAAGCTTACTGAATCCCAGGTCATTTTGTTTTCTGTTGTATTGCTGTCAAATTCAAGAATTAAATTAATCTATGTCAAAAAAGCTAGGATTTGCAATTCGGACAAAATAGAGATAGTACACTTTAATTTTTTTAATAACTTTTTCAAATCAACTTGGATTTTCATCAAACTATGCAGCTGTCTTACATATATATTAAGCTTACTGAATCCCAGGTCATTTTGTTTTTTGTTGTATTGCTGTCAAATTCAAGAATCAAATTAATCTATGTCAAAAGAGCTAGAATTTGCAGTTCAAACAAAATAGAGATAGTACACTTTAATTTTTTTAATAACTTTTTCAAATCAACTTGGATTTTCATCAAACTATGCAGCTGTCTTACATATATATTAAGTTACTTAATCCCAGGTCATTTTGTTTTTTGTTGTATTGCTGTCAAATTCAAGAATTAAATTAATCTATGTCAAAAAAGCTAGGATTTGCAATTCGGACAAAATAGAGATAGTACAGTTTAATTTTTTAATAACTTTTTCAAATCAACTTGCATTTTCATCAAACTATGCAGCTGTCTTACATATATATTAAGCTTACTGAATCCCAGGTCATTTTGTTTTTTGTTGTATTGCTGTCAAATTCAAGAATTAAATTAATCTATGTCAAAAAAGCTAGAATTTGCAATTTGGACAAAATAGAGATAGTACACTTTAATTTTTTTAATAACTTTTTCAAATCAACTTGGATTTTCATCAAACTATGCAGCTGTCTTTGATATATATTAAGCTTACTGAATCCCATGTCATTTATTTTTGTTGACTATTGTCAAATTTAAGAATTAATTAATCTAGGTCAAAAAAGCTAAAATTTGCAGTTCAAACAAAATAGAGATAGTACACTTTAAATTTAATTACTTTTTCAAATCAATTTGGATTTTCATCAAACTATACAGCTGTCTTACATATATATTAAGCTTACTGAATCCCGATTCAGTAAGCTTAATTTATATGTAAGACAGCTGCATAGTTTGATGAAAATCCAAGTTGATTTGAAAAAGTTATAAAAAAAATTAAAAATGCCTATCTGAATTCATATAATAATTTTTTTTTTTACCTATTGTAAAATTAAATTCTTTCATTTCACAGCAATAAATCAAACTACCTAATAAGCTTGAATTTTGTAAGATAAATATTTAATTTAGTTAGATTAGCTAATTTACACCAGTCAAAACTAAATTTGAAGGTCAAGACTAGTTGAGACAGGTCGAGACTGGTTGAGACTGAGTCGAGACTAGTCGAGACAGGTCGAGACTAGTCAAGACAGGTCGAGACAGGTCGAGCCTTGGTCAAGACCATTTCAGACTACACAAAGATCATCAAGTACTGAATCAGACTAATTAAGTAAAGTCGAGACCTAGTCGAGTACACTTAAGTACAGTTAAGTACAGTCGAGACAATGTCGAGACTGGTCGAGTAAAATGTGTGCTCGATTTTACTGGTCGAGCACAAAAACTGGTCAATTCAGACTCTGAGCAGTTTGTAGTGTATTTCAAAAATAATGGATGACTGTGTTTAGTTATCCTGGCAATGCGTTTCTTTTAAAAGCTGTACCATCAAATGATAAAAATTAGCAATTTTTTTATGGTAAATATTATTCACCTATTGACTGGGTGCGAGGGTAAAAGCAAGGTGTTGTCCATGAGATACAATTGCTCGAGGCAAAGCCGAGAACATTTGTTGGTAAGCGAAGGGACTACTTTTATCCGCACTATCAGTCATTCGGTGTTTTATTATACTGAATAACACAGTCATTAAATGTTTGTATATACCAAATTAACCAATTTTCCTAAAGTGTACATATATCATCTAAAAAAAAAAGAAAAATGTTTCATAATTTGACATGCAAAAGATGAGCTATACGGGTTTTTTTATAGTTCGTGTTGTATTTGTAAATATTTCAACTGCAATCAAAACTAGAAATAAACTTTCTGTGCCTATAATAAATTCTAGCTTAAGTACACCAAACGCAAATACAGTTTTAGAATATGACGATCAATCCGTATTATAAAAAGGTAGTTCTATATTCTATAAAAAATGCGCGCGAAGGTTTTCTTTCTCTGTTATAGGTTGCATTTCTTTAAAATCTGTGAAATAAAGCAAATTTGGTTAAATTCTGAATGTTCCCCTTTTTCACCCTATATAGGTTGCATTTCTGTAAATATTGACAATGCAATTTCCCATAGGAACTCCTTTTACGGCTAAAACTGTACCACTTTTACTATGAAGTTTTAAAAAAAATCTTATCCTAGAATTGAAAGTTCATATGCACCACATTTTTTTTCAAAGGTCAAAATATAGGGCTGTGCGGCATATTTTCAACGTTTATATGCCCTGAACTTCTCAGAGTTTAAACTTACACTAATTTTCTTAACTACCCCTACCTCGAATGAAAGGTTACCACAGATTTCAATGTAAACAATATGCACGTGTTTATTTACTGGTAACATTCCCAAGTTCTGTCTCTGCGATATGGAACACAGAGAGCATAACTGGGAACCAGTATGTAAACAAAATGAATTTTCTATGAATATTCAATTACTCCCCAAAAGAGGCGTGTTTTGAGAAACAGCTGTATTTACAAAGTGCAACCTATAGTTGCTTTTTGTGTGTTAATTACAATCGACACAAACAGATTATATCATTTACGATATTAGAGTTTGACGTTGTCAAGCACACAAGTCCAAGCAGAATAGTCCATGACATCATTATTGTCCAATGAAAAATAAGCATGAAAAAGTACGGGAAAGATGATTATAAAACTATTAACCAGGGTAATAGTCTTTGAAACTATTGACTGGCAAATACTCTGTGGAATGAAATAGCACAACAATTTCATTATATTTTAAATAGAAAAAAACATACTGAGATACAATTAAAAATTTTAGTATCATGACGAGTGAACGAACTTCACATTATTACTTCAAACGTGAAATGTTTTTATTAGTTTATATGTTATTCTTCCTTATTGTAACTATAAATATATAGGAAGCTGGAAATACAGTTTCCTTCACTTTACATGTTATAATTGCGATATCATATTGTATTGTTTATATGGCATCCATTGAAATGTCTGCGTATGAGGACATTAAACGGGAAGACCATACATACGACGTTATTAAGAAACAAATTGAAACAAAACATGAATTCAAACCATCGTTGAAGCAATGTTTATTTTTATTTATTTTAATACTGACATTGTTAGTGTTGTCAGGTGTTGTAGTTTGGACGGTGACATATTTTACGGTTCGTGGTAAGTCAAAATGTATAGCATTAAATGTCCGTCATGTCTTACATAAATTTTATCCATTTGTTTAGCTATTTCACTCATTTTCAATAACTCTTGATGCATAAATGATATTTAGCCATTTATATTTTTTTTTATATTTAGATGCAGATGAACGAGTACTTATAGCAAAATTCAAAACAGGTCGCCAATCAAATGGGGAAAAATTCAAAAGCACTAACATATCAAACGAATAGATAATTTCATTCTGTTGATTTGGGTTTATTTTATTTTTTGTTTTACCTTTAGTACACAGGGACCGTTTGCCTTCCGTCAAACCTTTTAGTGGTCAAATATTATTGAAAACGATCCCTTATTCTTAGTTTTGACATTTCGTGACATAAAATCAATAATCAGCCATATTGCGATAGTGTATCTTTTTAATATAAGCAAAACCTCAAATAAGATTTAGCAATTGCTCGAAATGGAACATACATCATACTAATTCCGATCTATGTTGCATAATAGAATATATACGGGATATTTTTTATTAACTTAAAATTTAACAATGTTTATATTAGTAGTTAATCTTTGTTTTCACTCAGATATATATGAGCATTGGCTTATTCTTGCTTCATCACATTTTCATCTTCAGTAACATAACTATTTTTCTGAATATTATTATATCCTTCGCCCTGTATTTTTTCGTCTCAAGATATCTGGTATATGATTTGTACTAATAAACAACTTTAGTAAAACAATTTCTAAGTGAAAATATCGATTTATCTTTTAACTTTATGTTTTATTAATATTCAACCAACAATGTTGATTTGATTCCAGACAGTTATACTGGGGTCAAAATTGAAAGTAGCATTCTTTACATGATTTTGCATATTGTTTTGTTAAAAAACAAAGTGCATACAACGCATTGAATTGATTACATACATGTATGAACAAAACCTTACATCTCCCTCCCAAAACAAGATAAAGAAAGAAGTATAAAAATGATGTAGTGTGATATATAACTCATTTACTTTACATAGTATATGCGTATGATCAAAAGATTTTAAGTCCTTGTATTATGTTATTGAAAGTGAGGTTGTGACCGAAGGTAATTTTGACGTTTTAGATTTCGACCGTTGCTATACATTGATATTGGTACATTATTATTCATGGGGAATCTCTAATTAAGGTTTCAATTAATATGATCTTGAAATTTTTAACTAGGAGTGTCATTGTGTAATCCGGAGGTTGCATTTTTTTTGGATTGACTGGAATAAGTTCGAGATCATTTTTTTTCTGACAATAAAGGTCCGTTTTTTTTATCAAAATTTTCTAATCAAAAGTGGATGTGATTATTGTTAAAAGACCACGAATTGTTATTGGACTTGTGGTATCTGATAAGGTCATTCTACTCTTTGTTAAAAGACATTTTAATAAAAAAAAAAATGCGATTATTATCGATATTTTCTTCAGGAAAAATGCTTTGCTTTTGCTGCTTTTTTTGTTTTTCAACTTTTCTAATAGTACCTCCCTGTATTTTCTTGTAATCAGTATGTTTCCACAATAGTAATAGACATTGAAAATAATATTCTCCATAATTGTTCGTTGCATCGTCCTGACAGAGAAATGCGGAGACTAAATATGAGGGCTAAATACCTTTATGTATTCAATAGAAGTGAGATGCAATTTTTTCCCAAACCATAAGTGTAGAAACCTTAAGTCTTTTTCATTTGAGGTCCTTGGTAAAAAAAAAACATAACGAGGATAAGGTCACAGTCAAGGCCATGTTTATTTTTTTTGTTTGTTTGAACATATCTTTAAGGACAACATTAAGGTTACAATGACGTTGGAGAAGAAACGCGAGTCTGGCGTATAACATTTAAAATATGGTATTTATAATGAGTCTTTTTAAAGAAAGGTATCAGAATCATGCAAAGGGGGATTCATCTCAAAACATGAATTAATGACATCTTTGTTTTAAATGATGCAAAACAACAAACTTTTGGGTATTCGATCATTGCATACTGTATATTATATTTTGTTATAAAGATAAACAAGTTCATAGCAACACATATTTTGACATTCAAACATGTCTCACTCCTTGGTTGACAGGCATGTTTTTTCTGAGCAACCACTTACTAGAAAATTTGAAACAAAAAAATAAAAGGTACTAAAACAATTCCAATATAATCCTTAATAATAATACAAAATCATTGTTATGTCTGAACAGCTTAAATACAATACATTTTTCTAAAAAAAAATGTACCAGATGCATATACATAAATTTCTCCAGAAAATACCATGGAAATTTACCAAATTTTCAAAACGCACATTTTTAGTAGTATTTGCCATGTAATATTGATAAAGCTCTTGGTAAATGGTCTCTTGTTATTTATTTGAAGATCATTTAAAACTTTTCATATATCTATGGTCGAGTTCAAAGATAATTTTTACCTAAAAGACATTTTGATACTGATCAAATGATCTTTGTAGAGATTGTAGACACACTAATTGCCCAAGTTGTCCATACATTTTCTAATGTGAATGAGAGCCTCTGAATCGGATTTACTGTTCTTATCTTAATAAAGGAATGGGTAAAAGTGCCTGTCCTAAACAAGGGACCTGTAATCCAGATTTTTTCATTGGTTAATATCTGCCATTAGAGCATTTTTTACATTTTCAATTGTTTAAAATTTAAAAATTCATTAGTCTTTTTCAGATTATTTTGTCGCAAGGTTTAGACTCATTGTTAAACTACCCAATGGCCTGTAATTGATATTTATATTGTCATATTACAAGGACAGTTGTCTCACTGGAACATCATTATTATTATATAATAACTATTGATTCTGGTGTCCTAAACTAAAATTGCATAAGATTATGCTGCTTACCAATTACTATTGCCCTTGTTATCAAAAACAATATATCATGTTAAAGCTGACAAAACCAACATGACCACCATTGCTATAAATGAAATATCAGCTTACAACAATTAGCCAATGTTTAAAAGATCAGAGAGCTTAAACAGTTAAATTCGAAGTGATGGTATATATGCATTACGAGAGGTTTGGCATGCCACAAAACCAGATTCAACCCACCATTTGTTTTTCTTAAAACGTCCTGTACCAAGTCACGAAAATGGCCATTGTTATATTATAGTTCGTTTCTGTGTGAGGTGCATTTTAATGTTGTGTTTCTGTTGTGTCGTTGTTTTCTTATATTTGATGTGTTTTATTCAGTTTAAGTTTGTAACCCGGATATGTTTTTTTCTCAATCGATTTATGAATTTCGAACAGCGGTATATTACTGTTGTTTTTATTTATATACTCAACAAAACAAGTAAAACGCAACGTCTTCCTATCTACAGTAACTTCCATAATTTCTTTGTTTTGCTAAAAAATAAAATATAACTTTTTATCTGTGTTAATATCATATAAGTACAGTCGGAAACCCGGTTGAAATAGAACAACAGAATCGAAGCTCTTTGTTAGAGAAGGCGATAAATGCTTACTGTAATGTTTACTATAGTGACAAAAATTTTAAAAGTTAATAGAAACAAACAAATTACAATTTTCTTCTCAATTACGAAGTGGTTTTTTTAAAAACACCATTTGCATAAGTTTTCAATTTATTTAGTACATAGTTAAGCAGAACAATTAAATATCAAGTCGATCACATGGGTATCTTTCAAGTTGGATGTAGAAAATGAATAACCTCCGATTTAAATTTTTTTTTACCACGGACGGAAAACATATCAATCTATTAGTTCAGTAATTTTCGTGTCTGCCCTTCAATTATGTGACTCAAGAAAAAATTCCAAAAAATGGGTAACAATTGTATCGAAAAGAGAAGATCGAGTGCACCTTTTTATGTAAGGGCGTGTTTGAGTTGAATATTTTGTCTTGATATCTTACAAAGCAAGAATATTTCATACATCTTTTCGCTTCAGATTCTATCAGTTTTATATATCAAAGCTACAGGTTGACTTTTTAACATAAAAATATCACAGTACTGTACTAAATGATGAAATATATATAATATCAAGTGAAATACCTATCTAATGAATAACAAAAACAGAGTAGGTGTGTTCGAATAGCTATTTTTTTTACTGAAACTACTTGACGACAGTCTTTTAAGTTGGATGATGAAAGTGCATATCTTCGAAAAATTATAATTTTTTTGTGTGTGGTAACTAGGATTTATAGTCTTCAACCACTAAAAAAATGTAGTCTGCCCTTCCACGAAATGTTTAATTAGAATTTTTTTAATGTTTATGAATTTTCGAAAATTCCACCTGACAACCGATCAGACAATAATTTTAAATTGAATCAATGCAAACAAGATCATTAACTTATGCTCATTAGATAGTTGATACATTTGTCTTTTAAAATACAACTGACATATAAGGATCGTAATGGTGCAATGTGGATAAATTGTTCGGTTTCCAAGAGCAAAATTTGCAGCGTGTCATCCCTACAATGGCTTCCATTTCTACGATTGTGAAAATGAACTGGCATAATGGGGAGATAATTTTGACGAAGTAGAATCCTGACTGAGTATATGCGTGAAACATTGAAATGAATCTACAGGTTTACCGTGATATTTTCGTTTTAATTGTCTCAATTGGTTTTTTTTAAGTCAGTACCAAATTGTCAAAAAAAAATGATTAATAGACATAAGTTAGGTTACTTTGTTTTCACATAAAATATACACTCTACTTCTGACAGGTGTCAATAATTTAGTAAATAAAATAGATTTTGTTTGAAAATGTGAAAACTAAATTGTAAAAATCATTTTCACAGAACTAGATTTAGTAATATTGTGTCAAAATTTTACTAATTTCAATCCCTTTTTTAAAAAGTTGGTGCTTTTTTGTTGTTGTTGAGAACATAGTTCTTATGCAATATCATTTGTATTAAGGTAGATCACAAATTTATATTTTTTTAGACAGAATTTTTTTATAATTTGCAAAAATGAAGATTTTACTATGCTCTTTTCAAAAATTTAATAAAAAGTATGGGTCACCGTGCTATTTTTTAAGCTATGAGTCGTTGATCATGAAAAAACACATTAGTGTGCATGCAAAAAATTTTATGAGATAGAATTTTGAAATAAATTGTGAGAAGAAAATAAATTGTTTTTAGAAAATAAAAAGAAAACATGGTCACCGAACTTGTTTTCTTGCTACAAGTAAAAATAAAAATATTCCCTATTAGCCCAGTGTAAATTTTGTACTAAAAGAGTTATCTTCCCTTAAATGGCTCATTTAAAAAAAATGATTTTAAAACCAAAAAAAATCATATTTGTTAAAATATGTTGTATAAAACGATAAATTAACAAGTGTTCGTTAAATAGAAAACACAGTCTAACCATTGAATTACAAATCTATCTCTAAATTTGCAGATTTAGGCAAATAACAAGACCGATATTGTACTGTGATTGTACAATCCAAGATGGCGGTATACCATTAATCTACCTTAAGGAAATTATGTACATTCTTATGCAAATTATGAGTTTAAAACATCCATAGCCTCTAGAGCGTCAATTAAATAAAGGGCCAGCTCCAAGTCTTCATCCTCAATTGTTTGCGGTTTTGTATTTCGGGACATAACACAGACGAGAAAAAAAAAAAAAGCAATCATTATCTGACCAGGTTGAAGGCATCCCTCTTGAATCATTTTCAGCGCTGTTCTTGGTTGTGT
Source organism: Mytilus edulis (assembly GCA_019925275.1). Taxonomy (NCBI): domain Eukaryota; kingdom Metazoa; phylum Mollusca; class Bivalvia; order Mytilida; family Mytilidae; genus Mytilus; species Mytilus edulis. The sequence continues at coordinate 88,109,533 of CM034350.1, forward strand.
ATCTGTCTATGCAAAGTAGTCATCATTCTGTGAGAAAATGTTCTATAAAACAAATAATCCTTAATACAAAACATTTATCAATTCATGTTTGCTTGCTTAATATCTAGTGGAAAATAGCTCATGCATGCATATTCAGGATGAGAAAAATATATGACATTAACTTTTTGTTTAGTTACCTTAAATCAGTAAGGATTATCATTTAAGAATCATATTTGCCACTGTTTGTTATACAACATATTTTATACTGTATTTGAAAAGTGCCGTTTAGCTATGTTTTTATTGGCGGGTACTATCAAATACAATTTTGTTCATTTTATCATTTTATCAAATTTTATTAATGTGTTTTTGATTTTAATGAACATAGCTTTATATGAATAACTGATAATTAAGTCAGGGGTTTTATTACCACAAATTAATTAAATCCAATACCAAATTATTTCATAGATGTAACCATTTGGCTTTGAACTTCTATTTAGTAACTGCAAGTAGTTTTATACTACTGTTTTAAAGTCAGTAACTTTGGTGCATTGCAGAGATCTTTTGAGACAAGCCCATTGCAATTAGGTATTACAGTTTCTTTTTTATGTTGGGCTATCACACCACTGTCCTGGATTAACACATTATACTTGCCACCTTCTTGGTATGTCTGTCTTACGTCAGGACCCTGTAATTCAGTGGTTGTTTGTTCATGTCTGTTATATATATTTATTTCATCCTAAATTTTTATGATATAAATCTCTCTTTCTTAATAAATTTTTTCTTATTTTTCACATAATGGCCTTTATAGCCCACTTTATGATATGGATTTTTTTTCTCATTGTTGAAGGCTGTACAAATGCTGACATCAATTTCATTTGAATTTTTTTGGATATATGTCTTATTGTCATACAATCTCATCTCCTTACTTTTATACTTACATCTTGACTGAATGTCAGGTGTCAGTTTCAGCTGTACTTTGTTGTACATATGTCTTTGCAGAGGATTCATAGTCCTGTAAGAAAAAGTTTCATTAAACAAATTATCCTTAATATTTTGATGTTGTTCAAGTTGAGAAAAATCCAAATAATAAGCCAATATCAATATTTATAAAACAGTTATGGGGATCAACTGGGGAATGTAGTCAGTAATTATACAACTATTTGAACCAGTGTACTTGATTTACTTTAAAATGCACTCACAAAACATGTGTAACCCTATCACATTAGTTATGTGCATGTACCAAGCCAGAATCATGTCATCCATTAGTTGTAGGTCTTTGTTTACCATAATAATTTTATTGTCTTTTGAAAAGCTAATTTTTTTTCTCTTCAAGGCCTTTTATCTAATAAGTATTTGTCTATTGTCAAAGAATGTATAACAAGATATTCAAATTTGACGTTTGGGCTGTCATGAATATTAATATTATAGGCAATGTATTGTACCACTAGATCTCTTACATGCATATCTTAGAGATGAGTTTGTTATCAACTAATAAATGTGTTCACTTATCAGGGTAAAAAGGTATTGTTTGTGTTTCAACTTTTCGGATTTTTAATAAAATTATCATTAATACATTAATTTTTTCCATTACCTTAATTCAGCAGAAGAAATTGGAACATAGACATATTTTACTTACAATATTCAGTATGCTAAAACAGCTAGATGTTCTGGGTTTTTTTTCTTTCTCTGTTGTGTCCAAACCTAGATGCAGAAATAAATGAGAAATATTTAAATCTTAAAGTAAATACAAATAGGATTTACAAAAAAAATCAACATACGAATGAATAACAATATGAAACATCTCAAATTCTTTTTCAACAATTGTGTATTTGTTTGGCTCTTAAAATATTTTGATATGAGCGTCACTGATGAGTCTTATGTAAACGAAACGCGCGTCTGGCGTGCTAAATTATAATCCTGGTACCTTTGATAGCTAGTTCGTTACATTCTCAGGAACTTTTGGCATATTTGGATCGAAGCGATTTGATGAAATTTTATAGGAGTTATCTACCTTTACCAATTAAACTTGTCGGTATGTTTTTGTAATTCATAAACCGTTAACTCTATAACCCTGGAATCTTTTTGTTGGAAACCTATGTCCTAACTAAGAAAATAAGGTCAAAGGACAAAGTCAAGTTCTTAATTTTGACTTTTATTGGGTTTTTTTTCATTTACTCCAAGACTTTTTAAAGATATATATATAGAAGAACAAGTGCAAAAAGCTTGTTTTATTGTAATGTAGATATGTTACATTTGGTCTGAAACAATTTCATGACATCTTATAGGAGTTAGTGCCCCTGAAATGTCTTATTATAAGGTTAATTGATCATTACTCCAACTTAGTTCATTATAAAGCCTTATGACCTTTAACAGCTATGGTGACATATGACCTTGACAAATGAATACCGGAAGTCATTTTGGGAAAACCGGAAGTAGCCATTTTTGCACTTTTTTCTTGAAAATTACTCAGAATCCATATAATTTGTATTTTACATACATGAACCTAAGACCTACAGTCTTAAAGTGACTTTCGATAAACCAGAAGTGGCCAAATATCTCCTGGTTTACAGGCAAAAGTATATACAAACTTTATTGTTTTGGCATCAGTGTGAAAAAAAACATCATATGAGACCTAAAGTGACATTAATTTTAACGGAAGGAGCACATTATCTCCCTTATTTCACTCAAAAGTATATAGAATCCATTAATTTATCACATCAGTATAAAGAAACTTATGATTGGATGCCAATTCTAACTTCGAGTTAAAGTCATGAAACGAGTGACTGGTGAAAAATAATTTTTATCCAATTCTTGAACCAATGCATGTATATATCATAAACTTAGTCTCTTGTGCTGGTTTTATAATTTTTTACGCATATATATCGTACAATCGTCTTTTTTTTTCTATCTGTCTGTTATGAGGTGAAATATGGCAGCTACTTAATTGTCGTGTTTTGAAGCCGTAGTTTACCGATTGTCACCTTATAGTAAACAAACAACAAAAAAAACATGGATATTGAGCACGTCTTTAACATGTACAATCAGATAAATTTTCTGCTTTTTCACCAAAATGGGTTGAATACTACAATGTGTATGCGAGAATAACGTTGAAGTTTTAAAACGGTTATTATGTGATATTGTTAACTGGAAATTGAATCCAATTACTCAATATTTGAAAAAGTTAAAACAAATAATAGTTTCCAGAGATCTGTGATTTTGTTTGATTTTTTTAAACTCCCCCCCCCCCCCCTCCCCCAATGAGATTAAAACTATAAATTGGAACTCAGCCTTAGTTTTCAGACACGTTATTTTTTGTTGAAATTCTCTCCAAAATTAATTCAAAAAAGTTATAGATATTTTCCAGAAATCAGTGATTTTTGAATATTTTCCCTAACTTTCCCTCCACAAATGAAGTTAGATACCACAATATTTATGAAAAGTGTGCCTCAATTTTTGGCAGGTATTTTTTTTATAATGTTCACTTAACATGAATTCATAGTAGTCAATATTTTCCAGAAATCTGTGATTTTTTTTTTTTTTGACTTTTACCACTTTCCCCAAAAAAATGAGATACAATTCCCAAATCAGTCCAAAAATTGAGTCTGAATAGTTTGTATTAATTTTACCTAACAATTAATTATCAAAATTAAATATTTTAAAACATACAAATATTTTCAAGAAACCAAAGACTCATCAGTGACGCTTGAATCCAAAAAAGTTAAAAAGGCCAAATAAAGTACGAAGTTGAAGAGCATTGAGGACCCAAATTCCTAAAATTTTTGCCAAATACAGCTAAGGTAATCTACGCCTGAGGTAGAAAAGCCTTAGTATTCCAAAAATTCTAAATTTTGTAATCAGTTGATTTATAAATATAACCATATCAATGATAATTCATGTCAGCCCAAAAAGTGCTGACTACTGGGCTGGTGATACCCTCGGGGAAATAAATCTCCACCAGCAGTGGCATGAGATACCAAAAAGAATATCAGTGAGAAAAAATGGATGGTAGAATTTTAAGTGGGATAGGCATGCAAGGAGTAATAGCATTTTTCATATCACATAATTTATATTTTTCACTTTTTGCGTTGAGGCCTTGACTAAGTCGGTGGTGTGTCTATTTTTTGTGTTGGTTTATGTAATGTATCCGGGTTTTGTTTTCTGTAATTAGTTAATACTTGAGTTTTATCATGTATATCTTTTATGGACAAGGAGAGCTTCTGGCGTATTGAATTCTAAACCTGATGCCTTTTGTTAGCTATTATTCATGTGTTTCTTTGTCTAATATGTTCTACTATTTATTTGCATTGTAGTCCTATAATGTTATGTTGTCCTTTTAATGTTATATTTAACATTGCCATTAAAGCGCGATGTTTGGCATGCCACAAAACCAGGTTCAACCCACCATTGTTTTCTCTTTAAAAAATGTCCTGTACCAAGTCAGGAATATGGCCACTGTTATATTATAGTTCGTTTCTGTGTGTGTTACATTTAAACATTTTAACGTTGTGTCGTTCGTTTTCTCTTATATTTGAGTGTGAATTCACATTACTATAAGACGTGTCACGGTACTTTTCTATCCCAAGTTCATGTATTTGGTTTTGATGTTATATTTGTTATTCTCATCGGATTTTGTCTAATGTTTAGTCCGTTTCTGTGTTTACTGTTTGCAATAGCACAAATTGTTCTAAATAATAAGGATGTTCTTATCCCAAGCAGAAAACCCTAGCTGTATTTGGCACAACCTTTTTGAACTTTTGATCCTCAGTGCTGTACAACTTTGTACTTGTTTTGACTTTCGAACTTTTATATCTGGGCGTCACTGGTAAGTCTTGTGTTGACAAGGCCAGCTTCTGGCGTATTGAATTCTAAACCTGATGCCTTTTGTTAGCTATTATTCATGTGTTTCTTTGTCTAATATGTTCTACTATTTATTTGTATTGTAGTCCTATAATGTTATGTTGTCATTTTAATGTTATATTTAACATTGCCATTAAAGCGCGATGTTTGGCATGCCACAAAACCAGGTTCAACCCACCATTTTTTTCTCTTTAAAAATGTCCTGTACCAAGTCAGGAATATGGCCACTGTTATATTATAGTTCGTTTCTGTGTGTGTTACATTTAAACATTTTAACGTTGTGTCGTTCGTTTTCTCTTTTATTTGAGTGTGAATTCACATTACTATAAGACGTGTCACGGTACTTTTCTATCCCAAGTTCATGTATTTGGTTTTGATGTTATATTTGTTATTCTCATCGGATTTTGTCTAATGCTTAGTCCGTTTCTGTGTGTGTTACATTTTAATGTTGTGTCGTTGTTCTCCTCTTATATTTAATGCGTTTCCCTCAGTTTCAGTTTGTTTCCCCGATTTTGTTTTTTGTCCATCGATTTACGAGTTTTGAACAGCGGTATACTACTGTTGCCTTTATTTATCACATCGACCGAAACAAATCAACATATTCATAGTAAATATTTCATAATAAAAACCACAAAAAATCTTACCTGAAGTATATTGTACATAGATTCCACACTTGATAAAAAATCTCAAATGTTTAATCAATATTTCTGAAACATGATAAAAACAGCTGTTATTTTTCATATGAAAACAAAATCAAGTAATTTCTGTTTTGCTAAATAAATCATCACGTATTTGTCCAAAAAAAATATTACAAAGGATATATATTAAATTTTTAACATACAAAGCAAGTATGCTCCTTCAAATCCTAATGATTATTTTACAAAACGTTAGGTTTAATTTGATTGTTTACAAATGTAGGGTTTTATTTTGTTTTCCAAGATAAAATGTTTTATTTTTTATTCCAACGTAAATTTTTGTGAATTACAAGTAAAATTTGATTTTTTCATGATTTTTCAAATGAATTTACGGGTATTCAAATTAATAAACATATACTAATGTATATGCTTGGTGATAAACCATTTTGTTCCTACGAATACAAATGAAGTTTTGTCAATTTCACAAACAATAAAACATCCTTCTTTTTCATTTTGACTGCTTGTAGATAAGTCATCCACAGTAATGGGAATTGATACAACTGTCATACAGGTTAAAGGTTTAGTGTGCTATAAAATCAGGTTTAACCACAAATTTCTACATAAGGAATGCCTTTACTAAGTCGTTTTTCCATTCGTTGGTATTTTTGAGCTTTTTATTTTGTCATTTGTTAAAGGATTTTCCGTTTTGATTTTACTTAAATTCAATATTTTTGTTATTTACTTTTCAGGTAATTTTTCATATCTTTCTGACATACTTTGTATGCATTCATTACTCCTTATGAAATTTAACATGCAAATTTGTTTATTAAAACATTATCAAAGCTACATATAACGTTTGCACAACCAAGTTTATGAGCGAGTATAAATGCAGCTTTGTGATTACTTAATTTCTTTATTAAAATGGTATCGAAGGATCTTTATTTCTGTACATACTAGGTTATGTCTAGATTCCACTTTTAACAGGCTATTATTTGAACTTGGAATTATTTTTAATTATGGAATTTGCATAATTTCTTGTGCTTGAATTTTTTTTATAGATTCCATGTTTATTCTGTACTATAATGTTCTGTGCTGCGCACAACACTTTCTATCACAAAGAAGATAGTACATTTTCAATAGAATGTACTGTGCCGCACACAACACTATCTATACAAAACATTTTGTATGGAAAGTGTTATGAACAGCTCAAAACAATATAATAACAAATAAACATGGAATTTATTAAAAAATTCAAGAACAAGAAATTATGCAAATTCCATAATTAAAAATAATTCCAAGTTCAAATAATGGCCTGTTTTTTACAAGTTGTCTACTGTTGGATGTTCTGGCATATTTTGACTTCTTTTATCAAATAACATTTTAAGGTTTATGTTGATATCATAAGAGTGTCAGTTTATTTAATTCCAAATTTTACCAACCGTCAGGACAATTATATATATACGTCTTAATTACAGTAAAACACATTAAAATGAAAATGATACCGGAATCAAATTCATCACGCTTTTTTTCTCTATATATTCTATACGCTATGCGGCACATTTGACATTTCATGCTTTTTCTGCAAAGCATCAACGATGAAGATTTCTGTTTATTTATTGTTTATATATACGTTTGTAACCAAAGTCATTTGGTGTGATACAGAAGCAAAGATGAAAATCTTGGGAAATCTTACTGCCACTGGTATGTATCGAATATTTGTTTTTTTTTCTTTTGAAGTCATTTTAAAATTTTATGTTCTTGTACATGTGTTGACTCTGGCGTTTAAGTTTTAGGAATTTTTTTTATCTTTATGATAAAAGTTACTTTTCCAGTAACAAAAACAATGTAACACTATCGTTTTAGATACTGGTGAAGTTTGGTACCTAATAAAGCCTTTAGGCCACTGCGTTTGTTTGCATCTGTCCTGATTCAGGAACTGATGATAAGTGGTTGTCGTTTGTTGATGTGGTTCATAATTGTTTCTCGTTTCTAGTATTTTATACAGATTAGACCATTGGTTTTCTCGTATGAATGGTTTTACACTAGTCATTTTGGGGTCTTTAACAGTTTGCTGTTCGGTGTAGGCCAAGACTCCGTGTTGAAGACCGTACTTTGACCTATAATAGTTTACTTTTTACATTTTGGATGGAGAGTTGTCTCAATGACACTCATACTACATCTTCTTAAATCCACCAAATAACTAATGCAAAATAATATTCAAATTAAAGACAATAATATTACCATTCACATTTTAATATAACTATTTTTTTATACAGGTACTATGAAAAACTTTGCGAAGGACACCAGCAAAACAGTCAAGCTTGCCACCGAAATTAAGAATATGCTGCACGGTTTGTATTTTGCTTTATTATTGAATGTTTGTTCACCACTAAAATTGTTTTCTAGGTATTAGCCCAGTAGTCAACATTTAGGTGTTGACTTGAGTTTTCATTGATATGTTCATAATTGTTAATTAACTGTTAACAATATTTTGAATTTCTGAAATTCTAAGGCTTTTCTACCTCAGGAATAGATTACCTGGCTTCGCTGTATTTCGAAAAGCTTTTTCGAAATTTTTGGTCCACAAAGCTCTTCAACTTCGTACTTTATTTGGCCTTTTAGCATTGTTTGATTCGAGCATCTTTTGTAGACGAAACAAGGTGTTTGGCGTTAATATAAAATTTCAATCCTGGTATCTATGATGAGTTTATTTACAGAATCTTTGCATCTTTAAAAACGATGTGAGAAGTGTATATGATGCAATATATTTTTATGTTTATAAATCACGTGGCGGATGAAAGTGCTAACCTTTGAAACATTTTGTCAAAGTGGGTTATTTCTGGATACTCTGTAGTCTACTATCACCTGACTTTATGTGATAGTGAAGCTTGTTAGGATTTTGCGGGATCCAATCTTAAATTAAACACCTAAATCTTCATTTCACTATGTCGAAATGATATTAACACCTAAACCACAGCAAACATACATCACTTTACATAATGATATAATAAACAAAAGTGCACACACATTAATTCATCGCAACTTTTTTGATATTTATGTCACAGACGCTTGGGTATTTGGGAAAAGAGTAGTATTTCATTTTTCTAGCATTAGGTTGGCCTTTTGTGTACCCAAGACAGGTGAAGGAAGTCAACTTAGGAGCGCCGTGATTGGATGTAAGGGTACAATATATTTTTTTATTTATCTATGAATAACTGCAGTGTTTATATTTACAATATAGATTTTAAAATCTATTGAAATATTTTCTAAAGAATTATTCGAAAAGGCTTTTAAAATTTTATAAATTTGCTGCAAAATGACGGTGGGCATGGATAACATAAACAAGCTCCGTTGGAAATTGGTCATGATACTATTTGGCTTCAATTTTTAAAATAGAGTAATAAAGTACTAACACCACACATAACTGTTTTATCCAGGTTTTTGTTATAAAAAGTGGTAAAATTAGAAAATGTTAGTATTGTCGCCTATGGTAGAATAAATAGTACCGTTTTCCCATATATCTAACCTAAGTTTCGAGTGATTTTAACGACTCAGAGACGAACCCGAATTTTACTTTTACTAAAAAAAATATGGATAGAAAAAGTCGGGTAAACTAGGTGAGCAGTGGCAGATAAGTAATTTAAATATAGAAAACTGAATATTTTGAATCAACAGCAAAACAAAATAAAAAAAAAACAAAATATCTGCATCATACACCCAAGCGCCCGTGATTTATCTGCCTGAAAAAGAAAACTTGTATTGACATTCACTCTTAATAAAAGCAATCAAATGTCATAATACTCATGATATACTATCGAAACATCGAAACAACATCGACCCATCGAAACAACATCTGATAAACAAATTAAATAATACTTTTAGATATTTGGATGATATTTTGACTCTCAATAATGACGACTTCAGTATGTATATTAATGAAATTTATCCTGTTGAACTTACTTTAAATAAAGCTAATACTAACAATGACCACTGCCCTTTTCTCGATCTTGATATCTATATCACTAATGGAAAGCTGAATACTAAAATTTATGATAAAAGGGATGATTTTTCATTTCCTATCGTTAATTATCCGTTTTTAGATGATGACGTTCCCTTGTCACCATCTTACGGTGTTTATATATCTCAACTTGTACGATTCGCTCGTGTATGTAACAATGTTTTAGATTTTAACGAGAGAAATTTATGTATTACTGAAAAAAATTATTACACCAGGGTTTTCGATATCACAAACTAGTCAAAACATTTACTAAATTTTATCATCGGTAAAAAGACATCATTCGTAAATATAGCTCAACATGCAGACTTCTAATACGTTCAGGTATTTCACATCCATTTTTTTATGGAAATATTCTTTATAAAGCACAAGGTGTCAGTATTCACCTCAGAAACTTACAAAACCTTTGAATAGACTTATTAAGAAGGGATATAATTACGATACTGTTGTCAAGTCATTAAAGATTGCATATTTTGGCGTTAATATTGAGTCACTGATAAGTCTTTGCATCGGAACTAAACACATTTATTCTAAAAACAGTTGTTGGCAAGACACGGGTTATGTTCTTCTCATATATGCTATGATGGTATGATACTAAACCCCTAACGGGAAGGATTGTGCCTGATGTTCATATGATGAAATCATAATCTTTCAGTCAGTTTAATTGAAGTCTGGAGCTGGCATGTCAGTTAACTGCTAGTAGTCTGTTGTTATTTATGTATTATTGTCATTTTGTTTATTTTCTTTGGTTACATCTTCTGACATCAGACTCGGACTTCTCTTAAACTGAATTTTAATGTGCGTATTGTTATGCGTTTACTTTTCTACATTGGTTAGAGGTATTGGGGGAGGATTGAGATCTCACAAACATGTTTAACCCCGCCGCATTTTTGCGCCTGTCCCAAGTCAGGAGCCTCTGGCCTTTGTTAGTCTTGTATTATTTTAATTTTAGTTTCTTGTGTACAATTTGGAAATTAGTATGGCGTTCATTATCACTGGACTAGTATATATTTGTTTAGGGGCCAGCTGAAGGACGCCTCCGGGTGCGGGAATTTCTCGCTACATTGAAGACCTGTTGTTGACCCTCTGCTGTTGTTTTTTTATTTGGTCGGGTTGTTGTCTCTTTGACACATTCCCCATTTCCATTCTCAATTTTATGATACACAAACAGAGGTAAAATTGTATATTCATTGTGGATCATTTATTATCAGAATTAAGCTCCTTCAAAATGGGGAAAAACGCACATCTCAATTTGCATAGCACATGTTTTTTCTTATAGGTTGTAGTAAAGGCATTCCTAACACTCAAATACATTTTATCTTTTTTTAAACATTTTCTTTTTAAAGAAAGGCCTTAGGGGGTGCTTGGGGCGTAAGGTACTTGTATTTTTATCATATATATACTATTTATATCTATATGTTGTGTTAAATCAGCTGTACCAAACGTTTTCTTTGCCTGTGGTTTGGGTTTCTTCTCTTTTCTTTTTTTTTTGGGGGGAGAGGTGAATTTCTCCTCCTTTTTGCTGTTATTGGCGTTTTCTGTTGTTTTTTTCATTGTGGCTGATCATTTTATATTTTGTCATAGGGTTTCGAGAGTTAACTTTGCTTACTGGAAAAGAAATATCTTCAACTATTCGAAGGAAGTAAATCTAAAAAAAAAAAACTTTTAACTATATCAATTAAAAGTGTTTTATTTTTCATGAATATCAAACATTTTTACAGGGTTGTTAGTTGTTCTATTTTTTTCACACAATATACGTTTACTTTTTAGACATGGAGGTGATCAAAGAAAAACTTGACAAAATACCGAACTTAGTCAGTAACATTAAATGTGAGTAAAGCTTTTACACAGTTCGCCAATATATTTGGTATCTTTAATCCCCCTTATTTTACAAAATATCAATATTTTTTATAAATATAATGTGTTCACTGTTCATGACATTTAAATAAACATCAAAAGAAAGCTTATCATATGGAAATGACAACAAAAATAAAACTAAATTTATCAGATTTATTATTTGAATAATTTTAATAAAAATAAAACGCCAATTTTATTAATATCGTCTAGAAAACTGCAATATTTCAAAATCTTCGAATAATACCTTCAAGTTAAAGTTGAAATAATTAAACATATTTACTGTTAAAGAGAAGAGCCTTTCAGAAAGTTTCTTTTTTTTATGTAGGCAATCTACCTGATGAATGGACTGTAAGTATAGACTGAAATGTGTGTATGTGTCAAAGTAGTAGTATTCAATTATATGATTTCGAGTTTACTATGACGTCCAGTATCACTGAACTAGTAAACATTTTTGTTTACGGTCCAGCTGAAGCACGCCTCCGGTTGCAGGATTTTCTCGATGTGTTGAAGAAAAAGGGAAAATCACAAAAATACTAAACTCAAAAGAAAGTTTTAAACTGAAAGTCCCTATTCAAATGGCAAAGCTCTTTGGTCTTTTAAATTTGGTGATGTACATATAAACGAACCAATCTTGGGGGAAATCTGGTCAATTTATATTCATATTTATCACTAGAAAATATATAATTTGACTTCCAAAATTCAGAACTATTCAAGAAAAAATAAACTATCCACACAATGGTTTTATCTATCACTAATTGTTTGTCTTTTTTTATCAGAGCTCCTTACATATTTTTTAATTCTTTAATTTGGAAATTATGTTCAAATTTATAAGTTACATTTCAGATTCATTAGCTACAATTTCAGATTCATTAGCTACAATTTCAGATTCATTAGCTACAATTTCAGATTCATTATCTACAATTCAGATATGTTGACAACAGAAAATAAAATGATCGGATTTGTTTATATGGACAATAACGGATTTTCTTTTGTTAAATGTGTTAGGTTATACAAAGACGGTATGATGGTAGTGTTGAATTCCACAGAAATTGGACGGATTATGAGAATGGATTTGGAGACAAACCAGGGGAGTTCTGGCTAGGTAAGACAGATATAACTTTATATAAATTTCAAAGCCTGTGGGATAGTTATTCTTCAATTGTTCGTAATATAACGTTTAACTTACAAATACACATCATTGCTGAAATACTTAATTAGCCAATCAAAATATTTCAATGGAAGATATAAAAAATACCTCACATACACACAATCCTCATATTCTGAAAACGATCTGCGCATCAGACAATTTTTTTCCATTACATTTATTTGTGTCCGAAGCGCTTTTCTTGATACACCATCTTGACCGCACCAGGCCGAATATTTAAAGATAAGAATTTATAAGGACCGAAGGTGTAGATAGATGTATGATAAATATATTATCAACAAGAGCAATAGACTTTCCCTGCGAAACAGGGTACTTTCAATGCAATGGTTAGTATACGAAAGCCAGCAAAAATATTTTTCAGAGGATACTCTACAAACTGTTCCATTTGAAATAGTTACGTTTGTGTCGTTTTTGTTATGCACGATAACAACTTTGTATCCGTAACTGTTGTCTTGCCGAAAATTTTGATTTTTTAACAATTTCTTCTCGCCTGCTACACTTTTGCATTTGTTGGTCTTTGTTATTCCTAAAACTAAAACTGAATAGATTTGCGATTAAACTTTGTAGTTGAATTGAACAACGTTGCAGTGAGAGATCACGGGCTGTTCCGGGGACTGGAACACTTTTTTTCTTGCCGATCAATACTTTTCAAAAGGAACATATCGTCGACCCCCACCCCACCCCCCTTTTATCTTGGATTGGAATTCCATTTTGAAAATGGCTGGATCGACCCATGCGTTTTCAGTGCACTCTATATTACAATTCCGTGAAAATAGTACCAGTCTCGGAACAGGAGTTAAAGCTCATGTTTCGAGCATACCAGTCCAAACCCAGGTTTATTGGGCAGGGGATAATTATCGACACCGCAAAAAAAAAAAACAATCATACTTAATGATTCCCATGATCTCTATTATACTAATTAGATAAAAGGAAAAACAACTTGGAACTCGTTATTCTCACATTTCAACTGAGTCTGACGAACAGTCAAAAATATATTTCCGACAAAAAAGAAGATGGTTGATAAATGGTTATTTTTAATATTTGTGAAATTTCATGAAGAATAAATAGCTCAAAACACCTTTCCGCTGTATTTCCTCATTCTCTTTAAAACAGAATGAAAGAGAAAAAGTATGCCTTAGCATAAACATGCTTACATGCTGCATGGTCGGTTGCACCTTCCCTAACACGAAGTATTGCCGAATTTTTTTTCAGCAATTCTCACAATCTAGGTACTGCAACGACAATTGCGATATTTTGTGTGTCTCGTGTTAAATTTATTTTTAAAATAATGTTAGTTCATTCTATCATAGTTCGTACAATTACATCATTTTCAACCTGAATAACACTGTATACAATAATTAATTCATCTACATAAGAACATCACTATTACATTAATTTATGGTTAATACATATCTTTAGTTAGAATTTTGTAATTTGTTGTAGTCATCTATATACACACATACATTTCAGGCAACAAGAATATAGCGCAACTTACATCAGAGGGGAATCATGAACTTAGGATTGATGTGGAGGACTGGGACGGAAACAAGCGTTATGCAGTTTATAGAGACTTTTCAATAGGCGGCGCATCTACAAAATACAGATTGACCATTAGCAATTACTCAGGAAACGCAGGTATATATAATAAAATATGTCGTGGTGCTAAAGAGCAAGTGCCCTGTCTATCCTTCTCCAGGAAACATTGCATAATTTGAAAATTCAAACTTTTAAATTAAGGTATATAGAATGATGATTCCCATGCACAATGTGCTTTTTTGTGTTGCGTACTAAAACAAAACTCTTCGACTTCCCAATTGTGATTTTTCTATTTCCATGTAGCAACATTCCAGCAGCGCCTGCATACGGAGTATGCATCTCCCAAATGATACGATATTCCCGGGCTTGTATTTCCTATCATGATTTCCTTGATAGAGTGTTGCTGCTCGCAAGGAGGCCATTAAACCTAGAGTAACAAATCGTGAAGTTGAAGTCTTCCTTTCGTAAATCTTACGGACGCTATCATAAGTTGGTTGGCTGTCATTGAATATCCGTTTCACCAAATATGCGATAGATTACTAATTTCCTAACTACAATTCCGTTCCCTTTTCACGAATATGATATATCGAATTAGACTTTACCGGGTTTGTAATAACATGAGCAACACGACGGGTGCCACATGTTGAGCAGGATCTGCTTACCCTTCCTGAGTACATGAGATCACCCCAAGTTTTGGGTAGGATTCACTTTGCTTTGTCTGTAATATTCTTTGTTGTGTTTTGTGTACTTTTGTTTTTTTGTTTATTTTTAATCCATGGCGTTATCAGTTTGTTTTCGATCTATGAGCTTAAATGTCCCTCTGGTATCTTTCGTCCCTCTTTTTTCTAATGGACATGCCCCATCAACATATTTTTACAGTTTTAAAGATTTTGTCATAGAGATAGACATGTGTTTGGATTTTTTTTTTAGTTTAAAAGGTGTATGTGTGGTTTTGGTTCATGATCATTGCATCAAATAATAAATGGTAAAGATGACTTCTAAAATTAACTGTCACAACTCCAGGTAAAGAGTGGTCTTCTTTTATAAGAATGATTAGCTTCTGTGTAATTTTCATAAAACCGTCATCGCCAATCAAAATAACGTTAAAATTGATAATAAATTGTTATATTGACCAATTCTGGTCAATCTTATATACCATCAGAATCTATTTGTACGATATCTAAATAAACTCATCATATAAACGTAATGAGGCTGATGTAGTAATTTAACGGATTTTTAACGTTTTCGTTTAATGACGACAAAATGAAAAACGCGTATTTACTGACTTTGTTTCTCAAACAACTTATGGTTTCGATAATTTCTAGTGCAGAAGTACAAAATGTGACCGGATTTTTTTTTCTCGTAGGAATAATTTTATAAAATTAAGAAGTTTTTAAAGGCCTTTATTATTACAGCTAGAGAAACACTAAAATCAATTTAAAAGGCACTTGAGTATATTGTACTTTAATATCCTTTAATTTTGGTATGGGTTATTCTTTTATGCCGAAGCATCAAATCTAAAAAAAAATATTCAGCAGAAAATGCGGAGTTGAATACACTTTGATGTGTTGGCCATTTTGCATTTATATCTAACATTCAAAGGACAAGGTACGATAAGGCCTGTTTTTGGCTCCCCTTTTTTCTCATTTTTCGAATTCTGTTTTGGAAAGCTACTTATTATGTTAAAACATTCCCTAAGGTTTGAAGTTTGTATATCTGAACTTCAAAACCACTAATTTTCGCAATTGGGTGATGTGAGGGGGGTAACTTTCTGTTATTATTCAAATATTGTAATTATTATTAATTTTGCAGGTGATTTTACAACAATTTTTTATTTTTTTAGTGCCTGCGCCAACGTGACCCAGGAATATGTTTTTATTCCAATGTCATGAGAACTGTTTTCGCTGTCTTAATCGCCATAATTTCCTCCGGGTCACGTAGGCGCACGCTATTAAATTTTATAAACAATGGCCAAAAATCGTATTTTTTCACTCTTTTGACGTTTTTGATGCCCTTTTACCCCCTAACCTCACCAATTTTCTGAAATTAATGGTTTTGAAGTTCATCAAAACAAACTTCAAACCTTTTAACATGATAAGTACCTTTCCAAAACAAAATTTAGAAAATGAGAAAATAGGGGGGGGGGCAAAAATGGGCCTCATCGTACCTTGTCCTTTATATCAGGGTCTTATGTATCTTTTTAATCAAAATCAATCCCAAACTAAATAAATGATTGACCTATGAACCAAATATCTCAAAAAGGAATTTAATAACCCATCAATATTTTTAGCTTATTTTGTTTCATTATACTAATTCACTACTGACTTAAAATATCAATTTACAAATTCTATATTTTTATAATTTCTCCTAAGTTCATCATTAAGAAACATTATCACCTACTATTATTAACCTTCACACAAGGGAAGAGCTGAAATCGGTCTTTTAACGCTTCTCATCGATACATGTACCTAACCATATTCAAATAACTGCCTCGTTACTTTGAATAACGAAATTAAGAATAAACCATTTAAAGCCGTGTCCATTGATACAAAACTGAGAGGCAAAATATACAAGAGGGATATTCAAACTCATAAGTCGAAAACATACTACTGATGACAAAGCAAAACACAAAAAAGGACCAAAAGACAAATAGAAGTTACCAAAACAAAACATAGAAACTTAACGACTGAACATCACGAACAAGTATATGTATTGTTTAAATCTTGCAGGAAAAACATGCCGTACGTGGTTAATATTTCATACATTGAAATCTCGTCTCACACAATTCAATCAGTGTTCACTTGTATATTTTCTTCACTCCAATCTATGGCGCAGAGTTCACCACCGTTCCGTTCGTACTTCGTATCACTATACTAAATATGTATTGTAGTGTACTAAGTGTACGGAAAGGAAACGATCGCTGTACGGAGATTTTCTTCACTCATGATGATCCACCACTTGTTGGCATAACACCGCATATAGACAAAGAGTTACAAAGATTACATTTAATAAGTTAACATTATACTTTCTTCTTCGTAGATTTGTATAGGTTATGTAGGACGTATTAAAAAAGCCTCGGTTCGTTGTATTCTGATGTTAGGGATGATTCGGCCGATCAGTTTCTTGCTTTCTTTTTCTTTTTCAGGTGACGGAATGAGCCAATTTAATGGAATGAAGTTCACAACATATGATCAATATAACTTCATGTTTCAATATAACTGTGATGGTGGATGGTGGTACACTAACTGTTGGAATTATTCATCTGTTGTCGCCATTCTAAATGGCCAATCCACAGAGAGAAAACATCCTAATCGGGGTATTATATATCGCCCATTCGGAAAATCCTCTCTGAAAAAATCCTCTATGAAGATTCGGAGATTGTAATAACAAGTCTTACTATCAATAAATGCAAGCAAAATAATGTATTTTTAGTGTTGTTTTTTTCTCTACATTATTTTATTAAATACGTGTGGAATGATTATATTGATGAAAATATAATTTTATAAAAGAGGGGCGAAAGGTACAGTAAAACTCATAAATCGACAATAAACTGACAATACCATGGCTAAAAACAAACAGACAAACAAAAGTGTACACAAAATACAACATAAAAAAAAACAAGCAACATGAACCCCATCAAAACCTGGGGTGATTTTAAGGAAACATGATAGAAATTTCGACATAAGGAACATTTATAGCGCATTCAAAGAGCTTACCTGGTCACACTCTTTATGTTAGTGATTGTTTCAGTTTATGTTGCTTGCTGTGGTCTTTCAAAAATGACCGCTCCCCTGTCAGTAATTGAGAAAGGAAAAATATCCTGTGGGTTCGGTCTTGTTGTTTACTATTCACATTGGATACTAACTTTGTTACTCTACTTGATTTCTTTTTTTTTCCTTTTTCTTATTTACAAGCTTCTACTGTATATTCTAATGGAAAATACAATGGAGCAAGAATTATTCTTGGGCTCAACTTTGTGATACTCCTTCATAAAAAATTGGGTGACTTTGGTTTAAGCAGCAACTATCCTATTTAAATGGGTTGATATCTTAAAAAAATAATATTTCCCCGGAAACACATGTTTACGCAAGAGACGATGTCAAAGTATTACTAGATATATTTCACTTGACTGGGCTGGGTTTAACCGGTTCGCTTATAACAAACCAGTCCATCTATAGACAGGTGTTTTAGGATAAACTCATCAATGAAGTCATTCTTTTGTAAAATCCTTTGATGACACTGATAGGTGATTAGAAATCAATAATAATTAAAACGGCAATCATCCTTATCACACACATCTTCAAATAGACTGTCCTTATGTAAATTAAAACTTAAGCTCCGCCCGATCAGTTGAAATAACATTGGTAATAAATCAGTCTATAAACGTCATTAATCTCGAGATGAACTCTTTAGATAACTATATCGGTTATGTTGACAGTTAATAATGTGCACATTCTGTAATTCATTTTTGGGGATTGTAAACCCTTTTTCTGGAATAATCGTCATGCGTAGATATGATAAAGAATTATGTGTTTACATCAAATATATCGGGACTCAAAGTCGTATTCCTCGGCTTTACATTCTTATTTGATGTAATGCATTCATTGCAGCTAGTGTTTTCTATTTTAACAAATGTTTCTGCATACTTTGACCTTTCTTATCCAGTAATTTTTAGTTCTCATCTATAAACCTTCTGAAGAAAACAAAATACAGAGACATTGATATGTTGTGTTGCATAAACTTTCCTATCACGGTAGTTAATATTAAAACAGGGAAATGTTGTATGGTAGACAATTATTCATCAGACTCCAATAACGGGGATATAAATATATATAAGAGGGTGTGGTATTAGTGCCAATGAGACATCTCTCAATCCAAGTCACAACCATTATAGGTCAAAGAACAATCTTTAAAACGGAGACTTGGCTCACAACGAACAGCAAGCTGCAACGGGCCTCAAAAATTACTATTGTAAATTGTAAAACACTTCAAACGAGAATACCAACGGTCTTATCTATATAAAACACTAGAAACGAGAAACTTGTCTGTGACCGTTCAACCCACCAAATCCTTGAACATTAGTTTGATATCGAACAAACTACTCGGTTGAAAATGCTTTGATTCATTAAGTCGGTTTAAAACACGTAAGCATCTAACATGAAGACAAACAACACTTACTAGTAATACCGATCTAAGGGTAATTGGAGTTGTAAAAGCTTGTCCGAGGTTAATAAATCTAATAAATAGATCATATTTTCTCTGACAAAATCAAAGTGCCAAAAATTAGAACTCAAAACGTCTTCTTTTATTTCATCGCATGGGTCAATCAGGTCAAGGTTCTGCGTTTTACCAAAACATATTTAATGATGATAGATTGGTCGGCCAGGGAAAACATTACAAGTATATCAGGACGAAAAAACGTTAGTGTGATATGAATATGGATGCGCTTAAATACCTGTGCTGTCTATCTAGAACAATTAAAAACGGTGAAAACATACTTGTCATATCTAAATTAACTGCTTATCTGTCGATTGATATGTTTTACAAGTGACAAAAAGCTATGGTAGCTACAATATACCTGATTTTTATACTTAACATTACGTAGGTCCGTTCATCATTCTGGCCTTTCCAGGGTGAGAATCATATAATATGATTAAGAAGATGAAAATAAATATAACAAGTAAAATCTCAGTTACTGAAGTCTTAAATGAGTAAGACCGGGGCATCTACGGGAGAATCATTTCTTGCACCAATCTCTAAGCATATTCACACTCAATCAAAATGTCACAATTGGTAAAATTATAGATCAAAGAACTGTATCACATGTGGAGCAAGATATGCTTACTCTTCCGTTGCACCTGATATCAGCCCCAGTTTTTGGTGGGGTTCGTGTTGCTCAGTCTTTAGTTTCTATGTTTTGGCTTGTGTACTATTGTTTTTCTGTTGGTCTTTTTCTTGTTTAGCCATGGCGTTGACCGTTTGTTTTCAGCGTACGAGTTTGTATGTCCCTCTGGCATCTTTCGCCTTTTTTTCAAAGACCTTAGACTGTGAAAGCATGTATTTCCTTGTTGATTAAAAAAAACTAATTCATGATGGTAAAGGCTCATTTCGCTGTTTGAGATGTTTTTTGTAAGAACTATATCTCTGTTTATGAAGTCTGAAAAATGTGAACTTGCATGAGCATAACGTGGTTATGAGTGATATATGTAAACGCCATACGATGAAGCAGAAGGTTTGTGACTGCTGAGAAATTGGAAGTTGACCATTAAAAGGTGTAGTCAATACGTTTGTCATTTAGTCTTGTTTGGAGTCATCAATATCGAAGAAACTTTCAATATATGACGCTTGCAATCCTACTAGTTACGGCTGTATCCTTAATCACTAAGTTCATTGGGCACATATATGACACAAGCACTCACTTAAATGTGGATTATTGATAGAATAGAATTTATGAATATATCTATCATCTGAGAGTTAAACTTAGGAACCGTTTGAGATGCTTTTTTTCGTCTTTCAGAAGGTTATGTATGAGTTCTGAATCTTATGACCAAAACGTAAGGTTGCAACTCACTCAGGCAAAGTTTTGAAATTTGTAGTATGCCACATTCACTTTGTCGGACATTTCAAATGTTTGATCTCTAGCGTACCTCGTGAACATTATTTTAGAACAAGTTTTGGTTAATGGAGACATTTTTTAGGGTACCAAAAAGATCAAAATCCTGACAATACACCTTGTTTTGAGTCCCCGAGGGTATCGCATTCAAGTAGCTATAAGTATTAAAGAGACATACGGGTAAATGTTTATTTTTTTGGGAAAAACCGTTAGAATATCAGGAAAGCTTCTCCCTCATGCATAGCTCCGGTTCCTTTATTGGATGTGGCCCAATTTTGATTCCGTTCTGTTATATCAGCTCTTCGTGTTTACACTCATTCGAATCAAGCATCAATGAAAAGAAAAAGTTGTCGACATGTGTATATGCTGTCGTAGATGCTGTGGTAGATGCTGTACTGTTTTTGGTACATGTATTACGAAGTTAAATGAATTTCTAGGTAGAAACACATTATAAGCCATACATCATTTAAGACTCATTGTAGTTCGATAAACTAGTTTCGATTTGAAAAACATGTCTCACAATCTAAAATCTAATCCCACTCGGTGTTCTGTATAAAAAGACATTGTTTTCTGTTTTATCAATCTGGAACCTTAACAAGAAACACCATGCTCAGATTGATATATGTCAAAAGACATTTAAAGTTCAACCAATGTATTATATACTAAAGATGACGCCAATCAGTCACACGAATTAGACGTCAATGATTGAGGCGGAGCTCCCTTTAAGGCTTTTTAAAGATTGCAAAGTAAAACAAAAAAACATACAGCTAATTTCATTTCTGATTAATGAAAATGCAATTAAATCATATGTAATTTAACAGACTGAACAATTTATAAAATAAGGTGACTCCATTCAGCGACCGATTTGAAGAGCGATCATTCTAGAATAAGTAAAAACGATTAATGAATAGCCTTTTATCGATGCTTGTAACAATTTCATTATAACATACTGATAGGAATATGTAAGTTTACAGATTATAAGGTCTTAATGGTAAATTATCTCAAAAACAAAAATTAACTCTCTAGCATAGACGCCTCATTCATAAATGAGTCTGGGTATAAATTGAAACCAACGTTTTACTTCATGTATTTTGTTCCAAGTATTCATAATGAATGTACTTTTATTCTTATTGTTAATTTATGCCTTCGCAAACAATATGATTCTATGTGACAATGAAGTAAGAATGCGCATCCACGGGAGCATAACTGCCACAGGTACGTATATTTTTAGATATATACAACTTTCTTTTTATTTGGGCATTTCATAATTTCTAATTGCAAAATGTTTTATGTTCTAAAAAGTTAAAATTTCAAAGAACTATTAATATTATATTTTCTAATGCGATATCAAGAAAATGCATACTAAGTCAGGAATAGTACAGTAGTTATCCATTCGTTTTATATGTTTGAGCTTTCGATTTTGTCATTTGATAAGGGATCATCCGTTTCGAATTTTCCTCGGAGTTAAGTGATTTTGTGATTTGACTTTTTTACAAAAGAACCCGGGAATTGGAACACTTTGAATCAACAAAAAATAGATAAACATGAGAAATTTATGTTTTGGACTGATTGAGACACACTATAAAAGGATATGAATATTTTCTTTAAATAATCCAGAACCTGAATTAATATCTTTAATTGGAATCACACCGTTCAACCTATTTTGATAGGATGTTAAGTTTTTTGGGTTCTTGAAGAAATTCAAAAATATAATATTATTTGTTTATATTTGTCTATTGATAACAGTTTTTATTAGACCTTAGACGATTGGTTTTTGGCCGACTTACTAAAAATATATCTATTGAAATGTTATGCATGTTTTTAGTTCTCCTACCCTAAAGAGCCATGAAATATTCTGTATGATATCCTATATAGAGGATATTGTCACTTAAGGAAGCACAATACAAAGATTTTATACCTCCAATTCCCCAGTTTCAAAATGCTGTAACTTTCTTTATAATGCTTGAAAATTTATAAAAGGGGTATTTATGAATAGCTAACATATTACTCTTTCAAATTAATGCAATTTTAGTATTTCTTTTCTAATTATTTAAGCTTTCAAAATGTTTGTAAAATATTTTACAGTCTGCTTCGCCTGTTATAGTAATCAATCTAATTGCAAATGTTCAAATCATCGAATTCGCTTTCAACAGGTACAATGGGAAACATAACTGAAAACTCCAGAAAAACAGTCAAGCTTGCCACCGAAATCAAGAATATGCTGAACGGTTTGTACATATACATACATTGATTAAATTGTTTATCAAAAATATAAATTTATGCAAGATCGACTTATGTTTTCTTGTAGTAATACATGGTTTGATTTTAAGGGCTAATATCAGGCTTTCGTGGCAATGTTCTGTGTACATGAATGCTATAAAAGCATTGATAAAGCTCGCTTTTCTTAATGCATTATATATTTAATAAGATATCTCCGCATTATCTCCAATTGTAAAATTCAGTGTCAACTGTTGCAGCACTGTACTAGGAAGAAGGTGTTTTAAAAGTATGCTACAAAAATTTAAATAAACAAATCAAGTTTTAAACCTTTTTCAAAACTCTAAATACTGCAATATCAGGTTACAAGAAATACGCAAAATTGCTAGCATAAAATATTCAAGAGGAATGAAAAATGTGTGTTTACTTGAATTGATAACATTGTGGGTTTTTTTTCTTGTTAACAACAACTTGGTTATTTAAGAGATATTGAAACTCACTTTCTTGTATGTGCTTTTTTGTTATTAAAGTTTTGATAAGCAATTGAACGGAATAAGTGTGGGTGGTGTTTTTTATAAGTTCGTTTAACAAGGATTTGAAAAAAATCCAGCATTGTGCACTACAAATGTTAAAATCGCGATTTATTTTGCCCACAGGTACGATGGAAAACCTTACTGAAGACTCCAACAAAGCAGTCAAACTAGCCACCGGAATTAAGAACATGCTTAACGGTTTGTGTACTTCTTTTCATTTCGTCGTATTATTTATTATTTATCTTATAAATGTTATTTGGGTTTGGAAAAACGTCAGTTATTTGAATTAAAATCTTATCATTTTTATTCTTTGTAAATTCTGTGTTGTCTGCTTGTAATTATTCATTTCCATATTTTTGAAAGTCTTATTCCTACTCAAATCGTCATCAAAACTGAATACTACAGCCTAACTAATTTATTAATTATTTACAAAGAATTGAGATCGTCATGGGTACACTATTTCATACGAAATGCAAACCAGTATTTAGCACTATGTGTAAGACTGTTCAAATTCACACCATTACAATACATAGCATAGGCGTTGAACATAGATAAAAGAACATAACGCACAGATTGAGGCAAAAGTAGTTTACCAATGTTCAAATCTTATAAATCTATCAGGAAAAGATAAATCACCCCAGATTGACATGCATTAACGCCAACACAAATTAAGCATATCACATAAAGGTAGGTTTTACTCAGCGTATTGCTATGTGTTTGATTATTCTCCATTGAATAGGTATGGCGGAACAGTTGAGTTCACACCAAACATGTTAAATCCTACCGCATTGTTGCGCCTGTCCCAATCAGGAACCTTTGACCTTTGTTAGTCTTTCTTTTAATTTGGTTAATTTATACATATGTTGAGGAGTTTTTTGTTACGTCTGTTTTTTTCTGAACTATTACTATACCATTTTGTTAAGGGCCCAGCTAAATCCCGCCTCCGGATGGGACTTTCTGGCTGTGTTGTAAACCCGTTTTTGCAAATTATGGCCTTGAGCTTTAGTCGAGGTTTTGTCCCTTTGACACATTCCCCGTTTCCATTCTTAGTTTTAAAATGACTGATCGGACAACTGGTATGATTGTGCACACATATCTTTAGTGAGTTTGTGCAGAGAGCACACTCATGATAATGAAGTATGTATAGTTTGAACATGCTCGAATGTAACGTATTTCATGAGATATGTAAACTCTTTACGATGCTGAGAAATAGTTAGTTGACAACTCGGGGGGTTATATCATAACGTTGTCTATATATTTTAGTTGAAGACGTCCATGTAGATCAATTTTGAGGAAAACATCAAGTTTCTGCAGGATACTTATTAATCTTAAGTTCAACACTCCGTTTGTCATAGATTCTTGTTTGATAATCTTTGCTTATATGTGTCAGCTTCTTAGTAACGTAGAATACAAGTACTTCAATTCTGTGTCTTATGAATGTTTAAATAAATCAATACACATATCCATATCCACCTCACTATTGATTAAAAAAGATATCTCACGTAGTCTATGACTTACCTCCGTATATAAGGAACGTGGGGACAGTTTCATGATTGTAAAAGTATTATAGAAAGATCTTTTATACGTTTTTATACAATTTGCTTAAAGGTTCCACTTTGTCGATACAGCTGTTTCTCAAACCACGCGTCTTTTGGGGAGATAATTAATTATGTCTGCGCACTGGTTCCCATATGTGATCTCTATGTTTTATCTCGTAGAGACATAACTTGACTGTCCCTCTGGTATCTTTCGTCCCTCTTTAGTAATTTAACCCGCAAATATGCATATACATTTTAGTCAAATTGAAATTTTGTAGGAACCCTATAATCAAGGAAGGGGTTGTAAAGCATTTTAGTGTAAGTTTAAATTCTTATAGTCGGGGCATATAAACGTTGAAAATATGCCGCACAGCCTATATATTTTGAACTTTTAAGAAAATACTTTCTATTCTGGGATATATTTTTTTTTTCAGTAAAAGTAGTACAGTTTTAGCCAAAAAGGAGTTCCTATGGGAAATTGTCTTACAGATTACAGAAATGCAACCTAACAAATCAGAATAGAATAGGATTTTAAATGCAGTCTTTATGTTTTTGTTCTGTTTGATTGATATAGAACTTTTATCAACTCGAGAAGAATTAGAGCATGCCATATTACACTAAAGCCTCATCAGTATATATTATTGAAGCCTGTTTGCAACCATTTCGAATTTTATGAGTATTTTCGTTGGAGTTGCTGTCTAATTCACATTCCCTCAGACGTCTTACATCTTATTTGATTCACATATAATACTGTGGATTCATTATTAATCGTTTTACACCGATTTTCATAGATTTTGTGGGTACAGTTAAACCACGAAATTAAATGTTCAACAAATGACAAGTTTTCCATAGGCGTGTGTTCAAACCTCGGCAAAGTCATGAAATTAAGTATCCACGAACATACAACTTTTTATTTATCCACTAAAATTGGTACCCACGAATATAAATGAATCCACAGTATAAGAAAGAACTCTCTCGTCATCATATAGCCTTTCTGTGCTATTAACCAAATCAATAAGTTTTATATTTTGAACAAAAAAACCGGGACACTCAAATAGTTACTTACTATTAAACCTCATTAAAATTCTTCTGATTTTGTTTGATCCTCATATGTTTACATTTAATGTATATGTTCAAATTTCGGTATTTCAACACAGATGTTCATGTTAGGATTTCTTTTCAACAGATACAATTGAAAATATATCTGAGGACTCCAAAAGTACAGCTAGACTTGCCACTGGTATTAAGAATATGCTGAACGGTTCGTTTATTTCTTTTTTTTTTTATTAAAACAATGTATAAATGTTTAACCCGCCACATGCTTTGGAGTTCAGTGGTTGTTGTTTGTCCATATTTTTATAGTTGTTTTTAGTAAACTGCGTTGTAATACATCAGGTCGCTAGTTTTCTCAATTGAATTGTTTTATATTTTCAATGTCGGGGCCTTTTGAAGCCGATAATACGATATGTTTTCTCATTGATGAAGACCGTACGTTTGCCTATAACTGCTTACATCCACTTCATTTGAACTTTGGTAGATAGTTGTCGCATAGGCAACCATACCACATATCTAATTACATAAGTATATTTTGCGCTTTTGTTGTTGTTAGGTATGTGTTTGTATAGCGAAAGCCAACAGAGCTATGAGAAGATTGTAAAAGAGATGCAGCAGGTTACTGCAGGTATTTAGTACATAAACTTATTAAAACTGCAAGTAATGCACATTTTAAAAAATAAATTCATATGAAGTATTAACATTTGAATTAAAACGCTTTTAAAAAAATTTAAAATTAATTATATTTTGTTTCTTGATTCTTTTGATGTATTATATTCTACCCCAAAGATCACCTTAAATTAATTTTCTTCTGTTCCTTTTCTTCTTCTTGTTTTGTTATAATTGATACAAACGTAAAAATTGTCACCAAAAAGTAAATTGCTCGAAAATAAAATGAAAAATCATATTACTTAACTGATTATAAATCTTCATTTTGAATAATGCATCAAAGCATATCTTAATTAGGAGTAAATGCCAATTTATATTTCGATTAGGCCAGTTTATTCTTATTTAACTTTCATCCTTCAATGTTTATTCAATTATTTAGAAATGGATTCGATCAAAGAAAAACTTGACAAAATACTGAGTATTGTTAGTGATATAAAATGTAAGTAGATAGTTTTGCTAACCAAAAAAGAGAAGAACTATTCATTATATAAAGCATTCGTGATTGCAAAGAATCTTCAGCTATTCTTGAAATGATATGTTGTTTAAATAAAGACTATAATGAACAAATTCAAGTTATTCTATCGCTGAAAAATATCGTTCAATTATTTTATTTTGTTTGAAAATAAAATATCGCCTGTTTAAAAAAAAAGTGTAGGTTTCTTCAATTAATCCAATAGAACGAAAAAGGTACAATGTAGTTGAAATTCAGACTTTACTATTTCTGTACTAAAAGTTTGTAGTACTGGAAATCTACTTTTAAAATTCAGTACTATTTTGTTACTCTAAAATTATTGTAATATTCAGGTACCTGTATTTTACAGTACTTTATTCGTACTTGAAATTTAGGTACTACAGATTTTTTGTTACTACCGTTACATTTCCAGCATTTTGAAAGTTTTTCTATTTCTAATATCTTAAAGTAATGGATTTAAAACATGGAATATTGTATTATTTCTGTACCAAAATATTGAGTACAAATCAAGTACTGTAAATTACAAGTACCTTAATATTACAATAATTTTAAAGTAAAGAAATAGTACTAAATATTAAAAGTAAATTTCCAATGCAAAAGTAGCTGTGTAAGAAAGTATATATATTTTATCTAGCCAATGACCATGAGTATCTGCCAAAAGAATGTACAGATATCACACACAGAGTCGCTGGATTAGAAATAGTTTACCCTGATGGTCACAGAAATGTGTCAGTGCAATGTGAGGAAGAAGGATGGACTGTAAGTAGATTAGAATTGCCTATATAAGTTATAGGTGTGAAAGAAAAATCATTTAAAATGCTGTATGATTATTAGAATGGCTTATAGGTGTAAATGAAAAATCGTATAAAATGCATGTTGCAAATTTTTCATTTTCTATTCATTGTTGATATTAGTAGTTTTCATAGTAGTACTGTTGGTAATAGACATTTACAAAACTGTATGACACCAGCCAAACTCCGAAAACAAAAAAGAATAAGAGTGACAAATATGGGGCGATCTCAAAATTATAAAAGCATTTTAAATTCAATTACTGAAGGCCTCTGAGGTGTCCGACGACTTTATAGTATTTAAGTTCACTAAATACTTGTTCAGGAGAGACTATGTATTCTTTTATAAGTCTTTGTGTTTTATGTTTTATTAACTTAAGTTTATATAATTATTATTTTTTTTTTATCTCAAACGTAACCACTATCTCCATCACAAACACACTCCTGTGGCTAGTAAAAGTAATCTAATATAAAATGCTTTTAACCCAAAGACAAAGAAACTGGAATGAGTTAAAGGAGTAGGTCCGGTAAGGACCGATTTTGGCCTCAAATTTCAGGTTCATCTGACGAAAGATTTTGACCACTTTTTAAACACTTAAGTGTCTATTTTATTTGAATTAATTAGTTTATGTGAAAGATTTTAACAGATATAGTCATTAAAAACGATCCGATTCAAGCTCAAATATGAAAAATCTACCTAGTATGCCGAAAAATGTCACTTTTCAGATGTTTTTTTGGTCAAAATGAAAGTGGCCGCATCCGTGTTCATCCTCAACCTTTATATATGTTATGTATTATCATCAAATACAACTGACATTTCAATATTAAGGATGAACACGAATGCGGCCACTTTCGTTTTACACGAAAACCGTCTAAAATTTAACTAAAATGCTAGAATTATGAGGATTTCAGTAATTTAGCATGACTTAATGGTGCCAGTACCGGATATATGTGCATTGTATTGTCAAAAACAGCCCATATTTATGTAGCAGAAGCATTCTACTGTCCAATGAATAACTAAAGGTTTACATTTTAACAATTTTGTAAAACTGCTATATTTTTGGGCCAAAAAGGGGTCTTACTGAACCTACTCCTTTGTCGCTCAACGTTGTTTTAAAATGTATATCAAAGACGGCGTGACGTCATCGTGGGTCATTTTCATAGATAGGTCAGTTGTCTAATTTATGACAATGTGGCAGCTAATCAAGTTATTCATTCAGTATATTTCAGCATCCCGATACGGTCCCTTTTTTAAGTCGATATAAAGTGTGGTGGTGGTAGAAGAGAATTACGGAAAGTTTGACACTTACATGTACAGGTCCCATTCGGGGTAAAAGGGACGAAACTGTAGTAACAACTATTGAAACATATATGCCGTCATCTGAGAAACAGATATTATATAACGGTCAACCAGTTCATGATCATTAAACCATGAGATTAGAATCGATTAAGATCCCTTTCATGACAGTCGCGCACACGTCTTTGACAACAATGTGTGAACAAAACAAACATACATAATTGGTTGAGAAACTATAAGCTACACATCAAAATGTTGAGAACAGAAAAACAATCGGTATATGCATATGGGGAGTTCACTCTATTTCTTTTTTATGTGTTAGCTTATACAAAAACGGTATAATGGCAGTGTTGAATTCCACAGAAATTGGAATGATTATGAAAATGGATTTGGAGACTTACATGGGGAGTTCTGGTTGGGTAAGACAGATATTATTTTATAAAAATTTCAAAGGTTTTTTTCTCTGTGTAATAAGTTAAATGTTTTGTAATATAAAGTTTTACCAGTAAGTTTACATCTTGTTTGAATACCTTGCTAGCAAACCATAAGATGTTAATACAGGTTTAAAAAAAGACCACACCTCATAATATTTTGAAAATATTCTGTGTCTCAAATATTTTTGCTCTTGCATTTCATCAATTTGTGGATAATATAGAGCTTTAGTTCAAATATTCGTGTTCTGTTTGTTATAGTCATCAATATACACACATATATCTCAGGCAACAAGAATATAGCGCAACTAACATCAGATGGAAATCATGAACTTAGGATTGATGTGGAGGATTGGGACGGCAACAAGCGTTATGCAGTTTATAGTAACTTCTCAATAGGTGACGCATCTACAAAATACAGGTTAAGTATCAGCAAATACTCAGGAAACGCAGGTAAATATAATAAAATAGTTTGTGGTGCTAAAGAATATAGGTCATATAAAACATTGCATAAATGACCCTGGCACAACTTCTTGTAATTTTGGGTCCTCAATGCTCTTTCACTTTATATTTGTTTTGCTATTTTAACTGTTTTGTTCTGATCGTCACTGATAACTTAAGGTAAAGGGTTGTTTTATTTTATAAGAATGCTACCGTGTAATTTTCAAAACAAAACATTGCTTATTTGTTCAGTCCCACCAAAACTGCGAAAAATTTGATAATAAATGAATATGAAGACCAAATTTGGTCAACCTTGATATCAAAATTATTGGGTACGCTATATAAATAAACTTCTCATAGATACTTAATGAGGCTTATGACGTATTTTGGAAATTTTTAACGTTTTCGTTTAAATGAAGCAATGAAAAACGCATGTATCCTGACAAACGTTAGACTTCGCTTTTTAACATCTTAAATGATTCGGATATTTATAAAATATTGTGATTTCTAGTGCAAAAGTACAAAAAGTGTCCGTATTTCATTTTCTCGTAAGAATAATTTAATAAAATTGAGAAAAAAATAAAGCGTTTTTACAATACTTAGAGAAAACACAAAATAAATTTAAACGTGAGTATATTGTACTTAAACATCATTTACTCTTGGATTGGGTTGTTCTTTCATGCCGACGAATCATATCTAAAAAATAAAAAAAAATCATTCATCAGTAAATGCGGAGTTGAATATACTATGATAGTTGGGGCATTTGCATTTATATCTCTTACCTAACATTCAAATTTATACCAGGGCTCTTGTGGGTTTTTTAATCACAATTATTCCGAACAAAATAAATGTTTGTCCTGTGAACCAGATATCTCCAAAAGGAGTTCCATAACCCATCAATATTTTAGCTTATTTTGTCCCTTAATCCCTTAATAATTATCAACTGACTTAAAGTGTAAAAACATGAAACATTATCACCTTCTTTTATCATCCTTCACACAAGGGAAGAGCTGAAAAGGTCTTTTGACGCTTCCCACCCCTAAACAAATTCAAAAGACTTCTTCAATCTGATTTAACTACGGATAACGAAATTAAGAATAAACCATTTAAAGCCGTGTTCATTGATACAAAACAGAGAGTTGAAATATACCAAAGGGATATACAAACTCATTAGTCGAAAACATACTACTTATGCCAAAGCAAAACAAACAACGATCAAAAGACAAAAAACAGTTACCAAAAACAAAACATAGAAAACTAAAGACAGAACAACACGAACAAGTGTAAAAACTGTTTAAATCTTGCAAAAAAAGGGGGGGTATTTTGTTGAAAATATTGCTTGCATTGAAATTTCGTTTCACACAATTCCATCAGTGTTCACTTTTATGTTTTCTTTACTGCTGATGATCCAGCATTCATTGTCACACCACCGTCTTAAATATAGACAATATTCTTCTGACTACATTTGATAAGTTAACATTATACTTACTTCTCCGTAGAATTGTATAGATTATGTAGGTATAAAGTTTATTATTCGGCAGAGAGTTTTCGTTTGTTGCATTCCGTTGTTTAAGATAATCCTTTTTCACGGCCGCGAAGTTTCATGCTTTTTTTTTTTTCAGGTGACGGAATGAGCTATTTTAATAGGATGAAGTTCTCAACATATGATCAAGATAACGACAAAACTAGTATCAACTGTGCTGATTATCCCACCTTTAAAGGTGGATGGTGGTACAATGGCTGTTGGACATATAAAGAAGCCATGCTAAATGGGCATTATACACGAAATAATCATAAACAGGGTATTATTTATCGCACGCTTGAACAGAATTCTCTGAAAAAATCTACCATGAAGATCAGAAGATTGTAATTTTCAGTAAATGTCATTGCACTCATACCACATCTTCCTGTATCTATAACAATGCAGACTAAACAAGGTTTTTCTTGTTATTTATTCATTTATTTACATCATACAGTAGAAGACAAGTAAAACACGTGATTTTGTGTGAGTTAACCCGAACAATCTAGTCGTTATATTCCAATAACTCCTCGAGAAACGGTAATCGATAGATGGGCTGGATTATTTGAGTTAGGTGTGAGTTGAAAACGTCATTGCAATATAATCTCACCGCTCATCTTGTAATCTAATTCTTAATTGTCTTAAGAAAACAAGGTTACTCAAAGTTCAGCTACATAATTGAATAAATTCATCTTAGATACCAGGATTGAAATTTTATGTTTGCGCCAAACGCGCTTTTTGTCTACAAAAGACTCATTAGTGACGCTTGAATAAAAAAATGTTAAAAAGGCCAAATAAAGTACGAAGTAGAAGAGCATTGAGCACAAAAAATGTCCTACAAGTTTTGGCAAGTTTTGGCAAATACAGCTAAGGTAATCTATTCATGAGGTAGACAAGCCTTAGTATTTAAAAATTTCAAAGTTTTGTAAATATCTAATTTATAACTATGAACATATCAATTTCAGCTCAAGTCAACACAGAAGTGCTGATACTCCTTTATGTATTATCGCTTAATTTGGCTTCAGCATAATCTATCATATTGCAATAACATGAATAAGGGATACCAAAGATGAAGTAAGTTCATCTTCAAATTATTTGTTTTCGTAATATAAGATAATCAAGGCTAAATGATTTATTGGAATTGTATGCGATTATCGTTCAAGTGAGAGGTTAAGCTTAGTATAAAACCAGGTTAAGTCCACATTTTTCTACATAAAGAAATGCCTGTACCAAGTCAGGAATATGACAGTTGATTTCCGTTCGTATGATGTGTTTGAGCTTTTGATTTTGCGATTTGATCATGGACTCTCCGTTTTGGATTTTCCAGTATTTGGAGTCCAGTATTTTTGTTATTTTTACTTTTTTCTAAACATTACATATACTAATATACAAGAAATTTTATTTCATTTACAATATGCATGGTTTACTTACTTCTACTCTTTGAGTAGCCATGACACTACCAAGTGCCTGAGTTAGAGGCGCACCAATTTAGAGATATTGGTGAGGTGTTTAACATCCATTGATCTCTAACCATAGTAGTTGGTATCCTTGACATGCGTGGTAGTATATGTTCTAATAATCAAAGGCTAGATTGAATGTATTGAATATTTCAGATTCCATCGATAATCTGACAACTTGAAACAAATATCTGTTATCTGGTATTATATTTGGCTAATTTGTCGGAATATTGCGATTGAACGCTGTCAAATCTTTAAAAGACCAAGGCATGAAAAAGTGTGAAACAATTCAAACCAGAAACAAAAGACTTGATATAGGACATAACAAAAAAATAAAAAAATATGACAGGAAGCGAACAAAGATAACCAGTGAACTACAGGACCCTGACTTGAGACAGACACATTAAAAATGTTACGGGGTTAATCATTTTTGTGAGCGCACAGCCCTCCAAATCCTGGGACAATGGTTGAACAACATAACTTCAGAATAAAACTATTAAAATCAGTTGAAAATGGTTTGATTCATTTGGTGGGTTTACAACACAAAAGCATCTAGGATGAAGACAAAAACATGTACTATTGAGCTAAGGGTACTAGCAGTCATTCAAAGTTAATATATAGCTAATTCAATCTAATAAACAAATCATGTTCTCTCAGACAAAATTAGTCTCAAAAATTAGAAACCAAAATGTTATAATCTTTTATTTTATTCCATGGGTCAATCAGGTCAAGGTTCAACGATTTGCACAAAACGTGTGATAATGATAGATTAGTTTCCCAATAGCTTACATTACATGTATATATATATCAGGACGAGAAAATGTTATTGTGATACAATTATGGAAGCTATTTATACATAATTGACATATAAAGATGGATATTAACGAATTCACAAGAAAACAGGCCCACATAATAATCCTTTGAGTTGAGTTGACCAGTGTATGATTATACTACTAAATACCGTATACTATCAACAGTTAACTTGAAAACGGTTCAACATCCTTGTTATATCTAAAATTAATTGCTTAACCGTCGATTAATTTGTTTTACAATTAAAAAAGCTATGATAGCTGACTTGTATACTTTCATTTGCTGAAGTCCGTTCGGCATTCTGACCTTGCAAGGGCGAGTATATTTTGTGAATTGATTAAAAGGATGCAAATCAATATAACAGACAAAATATAACAATAACAACTTTATATAAAAATCATAAAATTCTCAGTTCTCATCCTAAGGAAGCGTCAGAAATTTTCAAAAAAGTTTTTGGTGGGGGTTGTGTTCTCAGTCTTAAGTTTTCTATGTTGTTATTTGTGTACTATTGTTTGTTGGTCTTTTTTTTCTTTTTCATCCATGACGTTCTCAGTTTATTTTCAACTTATGAGTTTGAATGTCCCTCTAGTATCTTTCGCTCCTCTTTGTTGAATATAAAAGACCTCGAAAACATGTTGTTCGTGAATTGAGACCAAGACAACTAATTAATGATGGTAACAGCTCAAACCTCAATTTGATCAATTTTAAAAAAAGTAACAAGTTTTCTGTTTATGAAAGTCTGACAAGTGTAAACATGCACGAGCATAACGCATTGTGTTATATAAACAAGTCCCATACGATGGAGCAGAAGGTTGGTTCTGTTGAATAAAATTGAACGTTCACCAATAGAAATGTGTAATCAATACGTATTCAGAATGTTGGATAGTCAAATGTTTGATCTCTAAAATTGAGATTGGAAATGGGGAATGTGTCAAATAAACAACAACCCGACCATAGAACAGAAAACAGCAGAAGTTCACCAACAGGTCTTCAATGCAGCGAGAAATTCTTGCACCGGAGGCTTCCTTCAGCTGGCACCTAAACAAATATATATATACTCCAGCGTTCCTGGTCAACGTTATTTTAGAACAAGTGTTGTGATTGGATAATGATGTCATTTCCTATGGTACCGAAAAGATAAAAATCATGACAATACACCATTGTTTGAGTCCCGAGGGTATTTCCAGCCAAGTAGCTTAGTATTTAAAAAGAAATACGGATAAATATTTTACCGAAATTTCGGAAATCATTAGAATATCAGGAAAGCTTCTCCCTCATGCATAACTTCGATTCCTTTTTTGGATGTGTCTAAATGTTTATTCCGTTCAGTTATATCAGCTCTTTGACATTGGTTTTGTTAAAACTTTGGAATCAAGCATCAATGAAAAGAATAATTTGTCGACATGTGCATATGCAGTGGTAATTGCTGTACTGTTTGGTATTACGAGGTAAAATGAATTTAGAGGTAGAAACATAATTTTAACCATACATCATTTAATACGCATGGTAAGTCGATAAACTTATTTTGATTTGAATAAAAATGTCTCACAATCTAAAATCTAATCCCACTCGGTTTACTGTATAAAAACCCACTGTTTTCTGTTTTATAAACCTGGAGCCATGATCAGGCTGATATATATCCAAAGACATTTAAAGTTCAACCAATGTATTATATACTAAAGATGACGTCAATCAGTCACACGAATCAGACGTCAAAGAGGGGAGGAAGATGGAGCTCTCTTTTAGGCCAGATAAAGATTGCAAAGGGAAAAACCAAACAAAATTCATCCAATTTAATTTGTGAACAAAGAATGTGTAACTAAATGATATGTAATTGAACACACTGAACAATTTGAAATATAATAAGGTGACTCTTTTCAGCGGCCTATTTGAAAAGCGATCATTCTAGAATAAGTACACGGTAAATGAGTAGCCTTTTATCAATGCCTGTAACAATTTCATTATGACATACTGATAGGAATATGTTAGTTTACAGATTATAAAGTCTTAATAGTCAATTATCTCAAAAACAAAAATTAACTTTCTAACCTAGACGACTTATTCATCAATGAGTCTGGGTATAAATTGAAACCAACGTTATACTTCATGTATTTTGTTGCAAGTATTCATAATGAATGTACCTTTATTTTTATTGTTACTTTATGCCTTCGCAATCAATATAATTCTATGTGACAATGAAGTAAGAATGCGCATCCAAGGGAGCATAACTGCCACAGGTACGTGTATTTTCAGATATATACAACTTTCTTTTTATTTGGGCATTTCATCATTTCTAATTGCAAAATGTTTTATGTTCTATAAAGTTCGAATCTCAAAGATCAATTAATATCATATTTTCTAATGCGATATCAAGATAATACATACTAAGTCAGGAATATGACAGTTGTTATCCATTCGTTTTATTTAAGGAGGTAGACCTAGGATAAGGGAAATAACTCTTAAAATCATCTGTACGTTTGTGTCAACCATTTTCAAAAATATATTCGAGGCTTCTAGGTTACAGATTATTTTCAATCTGTTTCAGGTAAATGCTTAAAATACATTAATGAACTTAACTTTTACAAACGCTTAACTGATTTAAAGAGTTATTTCCCTGAACCAAGGTCTACCCCCTTAATTGAGGTTTTGATTTTGTCATTTGATTACGGATCATCCGTTTTGAATTTTCCATGGAGTTTAGTGTTTTTGTGATTTGACTTTTTTCAAAAGGAACCCGGGAATTGGAAAATTTCGAATCAACAAAAAAAGATAAACATGAGAATTTTATGTTTGGGGCTGAATGAGACACACTATAAAGGGAACCCGAATTTACATTTTTAATTGGAATCACATCGTTCAACATATTTTGAAAGGACGTTAAGTTTTTAGGATTCTTGAAGAAATTCAAAAAAATATTTATTATTGGTTTATAGTTGTCTATTAACAGTTTTTTATTAGACCTTAGACGAATGATCTTTGGCCGACTTACTAAAACTATACCTATTGAAATGTTAAGTATGTTTTTAATTCTCCTACCCTAAAGAGCCAAGTTAGGTATTCTGTATTAAATCCTATATAGAGGAAATAGTCACTAAATGACTTTTTTCACAGTTGTTTTATAACATTTTGCATAGTAAGTAAATAAAGAAAAACCTGTAAATAGTAAAGAAAATCAGGAAGATAAGATCAACAAAAAAGGGACTTTAGTTATAAATTAAAGTGAGGTTACATAATTCATGGTTAGCGATACAAATTATTGATAGACTAGTTTCAAAATCTGAAATAGAACTGTAATGGTAAAAGATCACAAAAGAAAAAAATGAAATTGTAACAGGTTTTTTTTTGTTGCTGGTTTTTTAAATTATATTCTCAATTACGATATATTTGTGTTTTATTGCACATTTTATTATTTATAGTAAATAGTTATCAAAGGTACAAGGATTATAATTTAGTACGCCATACGCACGTTTCGTCCACATACATGTAAGACTCATCGGTGACTCTCATATCAAAATAGTTGTAAAGCCAAACAAATATAAAGTTGAAGAGCATAGGGGATCCACAATTCGAAAACGTTGTGCCAAATACGGTTAAGGAAATCTATTCCTGGGATAAGAAAATCCTTAGGTTTTTTTTCGTGTACTGTTTTGTTTTTGATTTGATGCTTGATTGTTCGATTGTCGCTTCGTCTATCTAGATCCAGATTATAAATTGAAAGGAATAAAATTTAAAACAATAATAGTTAACCTCTTTCAAACCTAACATGGATTTTTATAATATTTTCAAAAATTGCTTTTAAAATTATATTTAATAACATTATGAAAGAAAAGAAGCGGTTAAAAGGGAATTATTTTTTGACAGTATATGGATAAACCACAGGATTTGCGCATTTCTGACAAAAATTCAAAACAATAGTAGCGAACAACCATAAGTCAGGAACCTCATCAGCACTTGAAATGTCTTAATATTTTGGATATTTTCCTTTTTATTGACAGATAAAAGTTGATTGTTTTTATGTTGATTAAGAAGTTATAATATACCGATCAAACTTCCGATGTGTTTATGACGTTATTTTTGTAAGACATCAATATTTAGAATTTTTCAATTTTACATATTTGCAACATGGTTTAAATATTCTTGAATTGAGTGCAAAGTCTGTAATATTGCCAAAATACTAATATTCAAATCTTATTATCAATAATGATGTGTGTAAAATACCTTTTTGAGTAAAGCATTACTTCATATCTTTTCTATCCAACAATATGGAACGCCATAGCTGTCTTATGTGTCTTTTTTATTGCTTTTTAATTATAAGATGGTGGCTTTCTATTATAAGATGGTGGTTTTCTATTATAAGATGGTGGTTTTCTATTATAAGATGGTGGTTTTCTATTATACGAAGGTGCTTTTCTATTATAAGATGGTGCTTTTCTATTTTAAGATGGTGGTTTTCTATTATATGAAGGTGCTTTTCTATTATAAGATGGTGGTTTTCTATTATAAGATGGTGGTTTTCTATTATAAGATGGTGGTTTTCTATTATACGAAGGTGCCGTTCTAGTATAAGATGGTGCTTTTCTATTATAAGATGGTGGTTTTCTATTATAAGGTGCTTTTTTATTATAAGGTGCTTTTTTATTATACGATGGTGCTTTTCTATTATACGATGGTGGTTCCCGTGATTAACCGGAAGTGTGGAGTTTATTTGAAAAAAGGGACGGACCAATTGCTATTAATGAAATATGAAAAAAAATCAATCAAGAAAATCAATTAAGTCTTTAAAAGTTTTTAGGGATTATTATATTTGAAATAAAGAAAAATAATTAAACATAAATGATTTATATTAGTGAATTTATCAATATACCGGAATTCTACCACCTGCTAAAACCGGCATTGTTTTAGACGATATATATGGAGAAATGGCGGGATCTATTAAAAATGCTTTTAACCCAAGTCTAATAGTAAAAATATGTACATTCAGCTGCATACTATATATATAGCTAGTACCTCGGAGAGTTTTGAAAAGCACATTTTTTTAAACAATGGACTTGTGTACTCCCGCAATACTTGTGACACAGTAAAACCTGTCTAAACTGAACCGATTACAGTTAGTTGAAGTAGAGACATATAAAACAAGAGAGTGGAAACTCTGAATATTATACAATAGAAACTTGAAGAGGTTTCGGTCTGGAACATTTTATGACAAAATGAAGTTTTCATATTATCATGACAATATTTTGAAACTCACTAAATAACAAAGTATTTTGATACTTCTTTTACAACTTCTGTGATATATTTAGATATCTTGTTAAGTTTTGAAAAAATTAAGGAATATTTCTGAAAACTTAACTACTTTCTTTCTTTATATATATATGATTTATACATGTTATATTCTTACCAAAGCATGTGGCTGCGATATTTCTCGAGATTTCACAAAGTTGCTTATCTCTAGTATTATATGTCCCTGGTTGAAGCACTTTTTAATTTGGCAAATTGTAAGACCAATGACTTAATATTCAGGACACAATGATTTTCAGTTCAAAGAAGAACATTTAAATATTTGTTCATTATCGATCAAATTCTTTTAATGCATGTAAAAGTCACAGTTACATAAGTTTTCATTTAAAACATTATCGAAGAATTTCATTTAGCTGAACCATGTAGCCAACCTTTATATAAAAAAAATAAAGATAAAACAGGGAATGGGAATAATTCGATATAAAACATCAAACAGCACCAACACCACCAATCGAGCCATCAAAATAGAGACATACAGCGACAACACGAAAAGGAAAATATACAGAAGGAAGAGAGAATTCCCGACTTGATACAGGCACTCTGGCAAAACTTGGCAGCGTGGTGGGGTTGAACCATGTTTATGGTTACACTTACCTTGCCACTCAATCTACTCGACTTCCTATCAAGATTCGAAAGACGCGCAGCAAAAAGACTTGCACAATTCAATTGCCAACTCGGCGCCCTTATAAGTTAGAAAAATTGGTTATGTTTTTTACTTTTCTACATTGGCTAGAGGTATAGGGGGAGGGTTGAGATCTCACAAACATGTTTAACCCCGCCGCATTTTGCGCCTGTCCCAAGTCAGGAGCCTCTGGCCTTTGTTAGTCTTGTTTTATTTTATTTTAGTTTCTTGTGTACATAGTCTTGCAAATTTGCTTCTCCTTTGGTAATTCCTACGGCATTTTGAAGTTGACCTGAAGTCCACAAGCTCAATGGAGATGAATTAACAGTGCGTAGTCTATGACCAGCCCATGCCTCTGCCCAAAATTGCAGCTTCCTGTTTATTTCGTCAATGAAAACGAAAACAAAGTGAAGAGCAGCTAAGTTTGTCAGTTTTAGTGGGTCTAGATAACCTTCATCTTCCATGAAATAAAATAAGTTGTAAAAGTAACTAAGCACACCTTCACACATCTCTCCATAGTCTTTCAATCCGTTGATTATGAGTGCTTTTTCCCGTTACCATACTGTTTGGGCCTTTTTGAATCAACATGTAGTTTGCCACAGAAAGCATTTTCCAATCCTTTGTCAGACCTAACTTTATTGGGTTCCCCATACTTTGCAACACCGGAGAAGAAACAATCCAGAACTGTTCTTGATGTGTTGT
Organism: Mytilus edulis; assembly: GCA_019925275.1. Taxonomy (NCBI): domain Eukaryota; kingdom Metazoa; phylum Mollusca; class Bivalvia; order Mytilida; family Mytilidae; genus Mytilus; species Mytilus edulis. The sequence goes on from CM034350.1 coordinate 88,150,037, forward strand.
TGTCGGTACATTTTTAAAATGTTATCAATCGACTAAACCCGTCAATGTCACCTACAATTACAAATCTCCACCTTTTAGAACAGACTTTGGAATATCAAATTTCGGAGGGCCGCATTCAGAGTTTATTTTATTAGGGGCGGACGTTCCATATTTTACACATTCAGTTCTTAACTTCATCATATCTGCCCTACTAGATACACCTAATATTTCCATTTTTATGTGTCGAAAGCCTATATACAATGTCTGGAGTGATTTTCTCTCTCTCAAAGTTTGGAAATGCTTGCTGCAAGTTTAATTTCTGTAAAACATTTAAGATTTTAGTATTCACAGCCATGGCCGCCATGTTGGTTCGGTGAGATTCAAATACACGCCATGCTTCCGGTTAATCACGGGAACCACCATCGTATAATAAAAAAAGCATCTTATAATAAAAAAGCACCTTATAATAAAAAAGCATCTTATAATAAAAAAGCACCTTATAATAGAAAACCACCATCTTATAATAGAAAAGCACCATCTTATAATAGAAAAGCACCTTCGTATAATAGAAAACCACCATCTTATAATAGAAAACCACCATCTTATAATAGAAAAGCACCATCTTATAATTGAAAATCTCCTTCGTATAATAGAAAACCACCATCTTATAATAGAAATCACCATCTTATAATAAAAAAGCAATAAACAAGACACATAAGACAGCTATGGCGTTCCATACAACAACATAAAAAAACACCGTTTGAAATGGTAAATTTAAGTAAAACATATAAATTTCGACATGTAATCCACATTAGCTACCCATCACGTGTGACATTTCAACATTCAAGCAACGACCGAAGATCTTAAACTCAATAAATGAACGCAGTTCTTCTTGAAACGTTCGGAGACCCGATAATCTTGCGTCGGAGGTTGAAGACTTATCTTACGTTTGATTTCTATCTCATTAAAACATGCCCCATATATTTTTTTTATTTAAATCCAGTTTAACCACCGTTTTATACTGCCTGAAACAAATTCAAATTAAGGATTTTGTCGCGATATAAACGTTTCGGCAATATCCAGTCATTGAATTTTCAGTACCATGCACAGATTACAATGTATGCTGACAATTGTACTGTTTATATCCGGGGTAAAGCATATATGCTACTATAAAACAAAAAAGAATCAACATAACTCTTTTCTAATTATTTAAGCTTTCAAAATGTTTGTAAAATATTTTACAGGCTCCTTCGCCTGTTAAACAGTAATGTATCTTATTGCAAATGTTCAAATCATTGATTTTGTTGTCGACAGGTACAATGGAAAACATAACTGAAGACTCCAGAAAAACAGTCAAGCTAGCCACCGAAATCAAGAATATGCTGAACGGTTTGTACATATACATGTATTGATTTAAATTGTGAATTAAGCAATATAAATGCAAGGTGTTTGTTTTCTTGTTTACTTCAAAAGTTTTAAATCTATCCTACATTGAAGTATAACGAAATTGGCGTATTTCTACCCAGTCGCAATTTATTCCGAATGTAACAGAATAATTACAGTTTTCAAAGAAAAACATGGGATGCATTGGAGAGTACATTCCCTAATAAACAAGTATTCAATATGTGTTTTTCATAATTAACGTTTTGTTGAGCAACTGATCGGGATAAAATTTGGGTGGTCTTTTTTTCTGATATGTTAGATCTTAAAACAAGGATTTGAAAAATATTTACACTAGGTAAATGATAAATTCGGAAATACACCACAATCGGTAAAGGAGTCTATATTATACCAAGAACATGAATAACTGTTCTGGTATATAAATCAGATACAAAAATTTTGCTTATTTCCCACAGGTACGATGGAAAACCTTACTGAAGACTCCAACAAAGCAGTCAAGCTTGCAACCGGAATTAAGGACATGTTAAACGGTTTGTGTATTTCTTTTTCATTTCGTCGTATAATTAATTACAAATAAATGGTATTTAGAATTGGCAAAACGTCTGTTCTCCGGTATACGTAATTTGAATTAATTTTATCATTTTTACTCTTAGTAAATTGTGTGTTGTCTGCTTATAATTATTCATTTCCCTATTTTGGAAGTCTTATTCTTGTCAAATCCTCCTCAAAACTGAATATTACAGCCTACTAACTTATTATATATTTTCCAAAATGGGGATCTTTGTGGTACACTATTTCATACTAAATGCTTACCAGTATTTGGCAATTTAAGGCGGAAGTAGTTTACTTGTGTATAATTCGGAGTTTAGTATGACGTCCATTATCACTGTACTATTATGCATATTTTAGGGGCCAGCTGAAGGACACCTACGGGTGCGGGAATTCTCGCTACATTGAAGACCCATTGGTTGCCTTCGGCTGTTGTTTGCTCTATGGTCGGGTGGTTGTCGCTTTGACATATTCACCATTTCCTTTCTCAATTTTACCAATGTTCAAATCTTGTTAATGTATCAGAAAGAGGAAACACAATGCAACAAACTAAAAAAAGCAAATCTCATGAACAGCACAAAGAGGAGGACCACATGCGATGACAGATTAATCATCCAAGATGTGCATGAATCATCTGCCGTGCGAGCCCACACAAATTCAGAATATCACAAAGTGGCCAGTTTAACTGTGCATATTATCTATTCCCCGTTGGCTAGAAGTATACCAGGATGGCTGAGATCTCACAAAACATCTTTAACCCCATCGCATTTTTTTTCACCTGTCCCAAATCAGAAACCTCTGATCTTTGTTAGTATTGTCATTTTTTTCTTCACTTTTGATTTGTTTATACATATTTCGGAGTTTAGTGAGACGTCAATTTTCTGTGAACTAGTGTAAACTTTTGTTTAGGGGCCAGCTAAAGCACATCTACTGGTGTGAGATTTCTCGCTATGTTGAAGACCCATTGATGGCCTTAACTGTTTCTGCTCTGTGGCCGGGTTGTTGTCCATTTGACCCACTCCCCGTATCCATTCTCAATTTTAAGGTAACAGATCATACCACTGCGCTGGTGTCAGAAGATCTATGAGTAACATAGAGTACTAGTTATTCAATTTTGTGTCCAACAAATGCTTTAAAGAATCAATACATATGTATATCCAGCTCAATATTGATTTAAAAAGTTATCTTTAATAGTATATGACTACCTCCGTGACATTAGAAACAAGCAGTCAGTTTAATGATTGGAACACTATACTGGAAATGTATTTTATTCGTTTTATATAACCTGCTTAAAAATTTGAAAGTGGAAAGTTACACCTAAGAATATGCTGAACGATTCCTTTTTTTATTATAATTAAAACATTGTAATTAATAAAATATTAGTTAAAGTATAAAGTCTTCTTGTATATTAAGTAAGTTTTATATCTTAATGTTTTGGTTTTTGTTTGTTTTTGATAGGTATGTGTTTATATAGCGATGGCAAAAATAGCTATGAGAAGATGGAAAAAGAGACGCAGAAGGTCACTGCAGGTATTAAATATATCTATATCAACCTATATACCTATCAACACTGAGAAAAGCGCACACATGAAAGGAAATGAAATATTTACATTTACATTTAACTGTTTTATTAAAACGCGACTTCCATATAGTATATTGAGTTTTTGTAGTTCTTTTGTTGTATTATATTATACTCCAAAAACTGCAATAAATCTAGCTGTCTCTGTTCCTTTCGTCCTTGTGTTGCTATTTTTGATTCGAAGGTAAACATTGTCATCTAGAAATTAATTGCTTGAAGATTTTAAAAAATAGCATTACTTACCTGATCACAAATCGTCATTCTGATTTATGCATATTTAGTATTGAACATACGGGTAAATGGCAATTTACATTTCGATTCAGTCAGTTTACATTTGTTTTACTCTGATCAATAAATATTCATTTGATTATTTAGAAATGGATTCAATCAAAGAAAAACTTGACAAAATACTGCATATTGTTACTGACATGAAAAGTAAGTAGAAACTTTGGCTTACGTAAACTAGAGGCTCTAAAGAGGTTGTGTCGCTCACCTGGGTCTATGTGAATATTAAACAAAGGATTGAGCAGATGGATTCATGACAAAATTGTGTTTTGGTGATGGTGATGTGTTTGTACGTCTTACTTTACTGGACATTCTTGCTGCTTACAGTTATCTCTATCTATAATGAACTTGGCTCAGTAGTTTTAGTGGAAAATGTTAGTACAAATTTACAAATTTTATGAAAATTGTTAAAAATTGACTATAAAGGACAATAACTCCTTAGGGGGTCAATTGACCATTTCAGTCATGTTGACTTATTTGTAGATCTTACTTTGCTGTACATTATTGCTGTTTAAAGTTTATCTCTATCTATAATAATATTCAAGATAATAACCCAAAACAGTAAAATCTCCTACAAATTATCAATTTAGGGGCAGCAACCCAACAACGGGTTGTCCGATTCCTCTGAAAATTTCAGGGCAGATAGATCTTGACCTGACAAACAATTTTTTATCCCACGTCAGATTTGCTCTAAATGCTTTGGTTTTTACGTTATAAGCCAAAAACTGTATTTTACCCCTATGTTCTATTTTTAGCCATGGCGGCGATCTTGGTTTGATGGCTGGGTCACCGGACACATTTTTTAAACTTAACACCCCAAAGATGATTGTGGCCAAGTTTGAATTAATTTTCCCCAGTAGTTTCAGAGGAGAAGATTTTTGTAAAAGATTACTAAGATTTACGAAAAATGGTTAAAAATTGACTATAAAGGGCAATAACTCCTAAAGGGGTCAACTGACCATTTAGGTCATGTTGACTTATTTGTAAATCTTACTTTGCTGAACATTATTGCTGTTTACAGTTTATCTCTATCTATAATAATATTCTAGATAATAACCAAAAACAGTAAAATTTCCTTTAAATTACCAATTTAGGGGCAGCAACCCAACAACAAGTTGTCTGATTCATCTGAAAATTTTAGGGCAGATAGATCTTGACCCGATAAATAATTTTACCCACGTCAGATTTGCTCTAAATGCTTTGTTTTTTGAGTTATAAGCCAAAAACTGCATTTTACCCAATATGTTCTATGTTTAGCCATGGCGTCCATCTTGGTTGGTTGACCGGGTCACCGGACACATTTTTTAAACTAGATACCCTAATGATGATTGTGGCAAAGTTTGGTTTAATTTTGCCCAGTAGTTTCAGAGGAGAAGATTTTTGTAAAAGTTAACGACGACGGACGACGACGGACGCCGGACGTCGGACGCCGGACGCAAAGTGATGGGAAAAGCTCACTTGGCCCTTTGGGCCAGGTGAGCTAAAAAGGAGATCATAAATGATAAAGAGGACACGTGCTTCCCAAAAAGAAGCTTGATCTGTTCGTATATTTATATGTTCTTGAAAAAACTATAATAAAAAAAAATACAAATCAGTATTCAATCATTTTGAAAATATCAATAAATTGTTTTTAATCCAGCGTGGTTCCCAAAAAGAAGCTTGATTCGTAAAAAAATATGTTTGTTGAAATAAAAAAAATATCATCCCAAAATTCAAAGTAATAAACTACTTTGAAAATATCAATAAACTGTTTTGATTCTTGAAATATCATGTTTTGAAAAGTCAATATATTTGCAGGAATATGTTAATGGTAATTAAAATACGAAAGAAAATGTAACGCATAGAGAATGAATCTGTGAGAGATAGTTCAAAAGTAAACCAATACATTTTAGTTTCTTAGAATGTTTCTATTCTTTTTTATATTAAGACAATGGTAATGGGATTCTGCCGAAAAAATGTAAAGATATCACAGATCCTGGACTACAAACAATTTACCTTGACGATCACAGAAATATGTCAGTACAATGTGAGGAAGTAGGTTGGACTGTAAGTACATTAGAAATTTTAATGCAATTATTTTGTATCAATGGTTCTGATTGGATGACAGTAAGCGTAAAATTCTCTATATCCTTGTTTGTAACAAAAGAAGCCTACATTTTGAATTGCGGAATGTATTGACATGTAATTGCTGCAATAATAAGCAAAAAAACTCACATGTTGCACCTACAAATTTTCTTTTCATCAAATTTAATAACATTCCGGAGCCAGATAACGCCCAGTGTTAACGTTTGGCGTCAGAGGCGTACATATGACGTCACCTAGATTAGGTTCAAACATCTTTCCTCGGAATTTTCTCCGCTTAACGTCACGAGGTTTACTAAACTTGCGAGAGTAAAATTACTGATGGACGTCCGCAAAGCTTCAAATACAATACAGTTGTCTCTTAAGAAAGCTGGCTTGTCATGTTTTGGATTTTTTGTCAGATTTTCGGAATCCTCTGGTTTTATCCATTTGAATGCCTTGACAAAAAATTTGCCCGGTGACCCCCATTTTTCTTTTCGTAAATCTTTTACATGTATAATGATAAGCTATCTGTAAAAGTCTTATAAAATTTTGATTACTTTTTAATGTTTTTTGAGAACTTAAACTTATCAATGATAAGGCTATGAAAAATCAAGAGAGAATATTTTCCCGCCAAAATTACAATGGCTAATATCTTGAAAACAAGCACGGTGACCTATATATTTTTTTTGCTTTTTGGATTCCTTTATCAATCCCCTATAAATATAAACTAGTGTTTTGAAAAGTTAATTACTTTGAAACTGATAAGCGAACTCCCTTAATTGTTCCTTTGTGTAAAGAATTAACAAGAAAAAATCCTTTAATATCCATGTTTCAACTTTTTAATTTTCTAATCATTGTTGTCATTCATAGTAGATCAAGTAGTACATTTGCGGAAATTTATGTAAAATGCCAATGAGACAGCTGAAAACACATCAAACATTCTGATCGAGTTAAGCCTATTTATGTTGTAATGCTACACCACTGTTTCAGGTCAGTGATTGGTGGTGGTTCATAAGTGTTTCTAGTTTTTTAAATAGATTGGTTTTTATGTTTGAAGTGTTTTACACTATTTATTTTGACGTCCTTCATAGCTTGGTGTTCGATGTGAGTCAAAGCTCCGTGTTGAAGGTCGTACTTTGACTTATTACTGTTTCATTTTTGCATCACGTGCCTTGGACGGATAGATATATCTTATTGGCACTAATTTTTCATCTTCCTATTTGTAATGACATCAGGGCGATATATATATAAGTGTCATTTGATGTGTTTTAGGTTTGATTTTGCCATTTGATAAAGGTTGCATTTCTGTAAAAACTGACAATACATTTTCCCATAGGAACTCCCTTTACGACCAAAACTGTACCACTTTTACTATGAAGTTTTGAAAAAAATCATATCCTAGAATGGAAAGTTCATATGCACTACTATTTTTTTCAAAGGTCTAGGGTTGTGCGGCATATATATGACCCGAACTTCTAAAAAGTTTAAACTAACGCTAAATTTCTAAACTACCTCTACCTCAACTGTAGTGTTACCACAGATTTTAATATAAATAATATTCATACATAAAAAAGAAGATGTGGTATGAATGCCAATGAGACAACTATCCATTAAAGACCAAAATGACACAGACATTAACAACTATAGTTCACCGTACGGCCTTCAACAATGAGAAAAGCCCATACCGCATAGTCAGCTATAAAAGATCCCGATAAGATATGTATTGGTATTGTTCCCAAGTTATGTCTCTATGAGGTGCAACCTACAGATCAGAAATGTGAACCAGTATGTTAACAAAATTAATTATCTATGAATATTCTAAAAAAGAGGCGTGGAATGAAACAACTGTATTTACAAAGTACAACCTATAGGACTTCCCATTTTGAATTTCCATTGGAGTTCGCGATTTTTGTCATTTTACTTTTTACAGCTGGAAGGCAAACGGAGCACAAATCTGTAAAATTATTAGTACAATAGTAGTACCATACAATACCGTATATATTCTAAATTCTAAGCAACACATACTTTTTTTATTCTCTGTCCTATGAATCCTTGAAGAGGGACGAAAGATACAAGAGGGACAGTCAAACTCATAAATCGATAATAAACTGACAACGCCATGGCTAAAAATAAAAAGGACAAACAGACAAATAAAAGTACACACGACACAACATAGAAAACTAAAGAATAAACAACACGAACCCCACCAAAAACTAAGGGTGTTCTCAGGTGCTCCGGAAGGGTAAGCATATCCTGCTCCACATGTGGCATCCGTCGTGTTGCTTATGAGATAAAAAATAAAATCCGGTAAATAGTATAATTCGGTAGGTCAAATTTATGAAAGGGAAGGGAATTGTAGTTACTTAGTCATTAGATTAACTATAACTTACTCATTTAAGATTTAACGTAAGTATGGGTTCCTGACCTTAAGGCTGCCTCCTTAATATTATAACCCAATGGTCTATTTCACTGTTTTTTTTTAAGAAAGTTCATTCCAATTCATATACTAGATTTTAGAAATACAATATGTATATATGACAGTTGTTTTCCATTCGTTTGAAGTGTTTTATATTTTGCCATTTGATTAAGGACTTTCCGATTTGAATTTTCCTCGGAGTTTCCTCGGTTATTCACTTTATTTCTATTTTAATGTGTTAGCTTATACAAAAAAGATATGATGGTAGTGTTGAATTCCAAAGGAATTGGAAAGATTATGAAAATGGATTTGGAGACATACATGGAGAGTTCTGGTTAGGTAAGAAAATAGGATGTTATAAAACTTTAAAGATTTTTTTTCTCAGTGTAATGAATTAATTTGTTGTGATAAAACGTTTTACCAGTAAGTGTACATAGACAATAATAGTGCATTGACATCAACGATATAAGGACGAGGCTTAGAACCGGGGAAAGGCAAGGTTCTGCCGAGCTTTTTCCCCGTTTCGGGCCGAATCCTTATATCGTTGATATGTCAAGTCAATGCACTACTATTGTCTTTATACTGCAATCTAAACAAAACATTTTCAATTGTTGTTTAATGTGATAATTTTATTATTTGATTTAATTATTGGAAAACTTCCCCCTTTTATTTAAAGGGCTCATATAATGAAGGCGGAGAAATAAGCAACACAATGAAATGTACATTACCTGTTGAAATTCGCAATCGCTGGTGAACGAATTTGTTTGAAAATGAACTAAATTATCAACAATAAGCATAAAACATAATGATTTATAGTTTGCAGACCAAAAATATTAACAAGTGAAATATGTTTTTTTTTATATATAAATTGCAAAAGTTTAAGTTGTTGTATACATTGAAAACAAGAACAGGTTGAATAGGTCGTATGAATAATTAATTATAATTTCGGCAATTTCTATTTAAATATTCATGAGGAAAAGTGATATCATGTCAGTGACTGTATATGACATAGAAATATACGGTCAACGCATTTTGACTGCTCAAATAGAACGAGTGCAGTATAAATCTTGTTTAAAGACCTTGCTAGCATATCATAAGATGTTGATACAGGCTTGAAAATGACCACACCTCATCATATTTTTTAAATATTCTGTATATCAAATATTTTTGCTCTTGCATTTCATCAACTTGTGGATAACAAAGCTTTAATTAAAATATTCGTGTTCTGATTGTTTGTGATTATCAGTGTACACACATACATTTCAGGCAACACGAATATAGCTCAACTTACATCAGAGGGGACTCATGAACTTAGGATCGATGTGGAAGACTGGGACGGTAACAAGCGTTATGCAGTTTATAGAAACTTCTCAATAGGCGCCGCATCTACAAAATACAGATTGAGTATCAATGATTACTCAGGAAACGCAGGTAAATATGATAAAATCGTTTGTGGTGCTAAAAAGGTATATGTCTGTCTTCTTTCCAAGAAAAGATTGCATAGATTACCTTAGCCCTATTTAGCACAACCTTTTTGGAATTTTGATTTTTTAATGCTCTCCATCTTTGTACTTATTTGGCTTTTTAACTATTTTGATCTGGGCGTCACTGATGAGTCTTATGTAGACGAAACACGCGGGTCTGGTGTGTTAAGTTATAAGCTTGGTACCTTTGATAACTATTTGCACCACTGATTCGATGACACTGCTGGTTGACGTTTCGTCCCCGGGGTATCATCAGTCCAGTTGTCTAGTAGCTTAAATAAAACTTCCTTTGTCCTTGTCAGTGAATATTTTCATACTTTAAGTAATGCATTTATGCCAATCTAAGGATGATTTCCCTTTATTGGCACTTGTTGTGTCTAGTTTTTAAGGACTGCCTTACTGTGACATTTTCCGGACATTTTTCCCAACAGATTCGGAATATTTTTAACGGATTATTTAACACAATGTTAACAATGATAAATTCATTTTTTTATATCATCTCGAGATGTTCAAAATAATAAAAAAAAAAACAATGAAATTAACAACAAAGCACTTAAAATAATGTAAAGATAGATATAAACACTTGAACATGTTAAAATGAAATAAAATTAAACTATGTCAATGGCTTGCACAGTGATAGAACTGATCCGAATGAGAATTTAATAAAAAAAATAAACGGCTCGGACCGCAATTCCGGAATTACAAAGCGTTATATTATTTTCCTGTAATTAAAGGAAACCCGTAAAAATCGTGTTAACCACAACTTCTAATGTAAAACGGTTTTTAAAATGTTGAAAGTAAATATTTTAAAAATAATTATTGTCTATCTTTCTCGTCAGTGTTATTTTCTTACATTTGCATATTAAAAAAAAAGCCGTAATATTGTGATTCGTATATGATAATTAATATTTGAGTGTATCAGTTAGTTGTGTTGTATACACTACATAACGCCCTAAAAAAGCCATTTTTACGGAAATTCACCATACGATTTTCTTACGACATGTTTAAAATATAAGTTTTACATTTAGTCTTTCATTTAACGAACTTTTCAGGTGTGTGTTATTTTGGGTGCATTAAACTCCTTAACTAAGCGTTTTTTTAAGATTTCGCCGCTGCACTATATGTTGTGTTTTTAATTGTTTTGTTTTCTTGGCTTTTCTTATTCTTCTTGTGTATGTTTTATTATCGTAATCATATTAGTATATATATACAATTTATTTTGGTTTCTTGTTTACTGTTTTCGTTGAGCTTTTATGGCATGCTGTTTATGTTTATTTCTGTTTTGATATTCCTCATTTTTTTTTCTCTACTTTGGAGATGTAATTTAACAAAGGTACATTTTGCTAACTATGTGAATAACAGTTGTGTTGGTCCTGTAGCACGCATTCTTTCAACAAGAATACACAAAACTCTTACTTTACAATAAATCGAATGCACCTTTATATTTCAGTAACTGATTTCTGATAAATATAAAAAAAAATAGATAGCCGTGTTAAAGAAATATTTATCCAAAGATACTCTCGGACATGGAAATGACGCTTATGCGTACTTTCCTGGGGTTTTTGTTGCTTTATTATTTAGTCGTTCCATAGAAAGGACGTTTGGATATAATTAATTAACTATACCAAAGTTGTGTAATCTCAATCACTTTCACTGTGCTTAAACGGCTGTGGGTAACTTAAGTTACCCACAGCCCAAGATGGAGCCGCCTTGCGTCGGTTAGGGACTTCTCTTCTATAGAATAACAATACCATGGATGCATTAATTAAACCACTGAATTAAAAAGTTGTATTAATTGTTTAGGGAAACCCCTAAACTTAACAGGTGATTAAATTCTACAAAATAAACGATCACATCACGATTTGAAAAAACGCTTAGGCTGTCCGTAACTTAAAAACAACTTGTGCGTAACTTTTTTCATTATACCAATAGGAATGTCCGTAACTTTCAAAGAATCGACATACGTGGATGTAATGTTTTACTTATGATAGAGATTGTATCGAATACATAATCAGAAATGAAGTAGATCTCTAGTATGATATAATTCATTTGAATTAGAATGGAAGACAAAATTTGGAAAAATATGAAAAAAATAACGATAAATCCGTTAAACTCGGGTCTGATTTTTTATTACGTCGGGATACCCAAATCGCCAGTTCGGAGGGTGGTTTCCTACCATTGCAGATAATCTTTTTGATTTTTAATTTTTGAAAAAGTAGACTACACAAGTATTTTTTACACATGCATGTGGCATGCAGCACTAACTGATTTTCTGCCAGCAATGACAAGAGTAGATCATGCGTAAATCCGGGATTATTATATTTTTTTTTTGGGAGGGGGGGGGGGTCATAATTGCCCAATCACATGACAATTATCAAAGGTTCAGCCAAAAACAATTATATTCAAAAGACATTCATTTCCATTGATTTAAAAAAAAAAAAACTTAGTTCTAAGTCCAATGACATTATGATTCGATTAGAATTTATAGTGGCCTGGTGCATTCGATGCTCGAACTTTATAGATTTGCAGTAAATGAGAAAACTTGAAGACAGGACATTTTGTAAAAATGTATAAAACCTAGTTTTACAGCTAGCTGCATATTTCACTTGTATGCAAGTTTATAAATTTCATTAAATTAAACTAAACTAAAAGACACAATAGTTAAAATTCAGTGACATAAAAGGAATAGAGCAATCAACATAGTGTAACAATTAAAAATAGTATATGAAAATATAAATAACTAAGACAACAGGGTAATTTAATAGTTTAACAATCCCTGATAACATACAAAGAGAAATAAAAAACAAGAATGTGTCCAAAGTACACGGATGCCCCACTCAATCATTTTCCATGTTCAGTGAACCGTAAAATAGGGTAAAAATCTAATTTGGCATTAAAATTAGAAAGATCATATCATAGGGCACATGTATACTAAGTTTCAAGTTGATTGGACTTCAACTTCATCAAAAACTACCTTGACCAAAAACTTTAACCTGAAGCCAAAAACTTTAACCTGAAATTTGCACTATCATGTTCTATGTTCAGTGAACCGTAAAATTGGGGTCAAAACTCTAATTTGGCATTTAAATTAGAAAGATCATATCATAGGGCACATGTATACTAAGTTTCAAGTTGATTGGACTTCAACTTCATCAAAAACTACCTTGACCAAAAACTTTAACCTGAAGCCAAAAACTTTAACCTGAAATTTGCACTATCATTTTCTATGTTCAGTGAACCGTAAAATTGGGGTCAAAACTCTAATTTGGCATTTAAATTAGAAAGATCATATCATAGGGCACATGTATACTAAGTTTCAAGTTGATTGGACTTCAACTTCATCAAAAACTACCTTGACCAAAAACTTTAACCTGAAGCCAAAAACTTTAACCTGAAATTTGCACTATCATTTTCTATGTTCAGTGAACCGTAAAATTGGGGTCAAAACTCTAATTTGGCATTTAAATTAGAAAGATCATATCATAGGGCACATGTATACTAAGTTTCAAGTTGATTGGACTTCAACTTCATCAAAAACTACCTTGACCAAAAACTTTAACCTGAAGCCAAAAACTTTAACCTGAAATTTGCACTATCATTTTCTATGTTCAGTGAACCGTAAAATTGGGGTCAAAACTCTAATTGTGCATTTAAATTAGAAAGATCCTATCATAGGGCACATGTATACTAAGTTTCAAGTTGATTGGACTTCAACTTCATCAAAAACTACCTTGACCAAAAACTTTAACCTGAAGCGGGACAGACGGACGAACGGACGAACGAACGGACGAACGAACGGACGAACGAACGGACGAACGGACGCACAGACCAGAAAACATAATGCCCCTCTACTATCGTAGGTGGGGCATAAAAACATACTAGGAAACGTATTCAAAAGAAGATAACACTATAACTTACTGGTGGGATATATAAATACAGAGCCGCGTCAAAGAGTATTCATCAAAATACACATAAAAAGAAACAGAGGCGAAAATAAACTGCAAACAGATAATTAAACTAAAAAAATTAAAGAGTATGACAAAGCCATGGTGCGAATCGAAAACGTCGATAAGACGCACATCAGTTAATAAAAGTTCATACCGTAACCAGGATCGAGTACCACAAACCCCACATAAAACACCTCTGTGATATAAGTATGATGCGTTAATAAAATCACATTTGGTGTTGAATGAGTAGTATAAACGGCCGTGAAGGTTATAAATATGATGTTAATTGTCTTCTAATTGTTGAAATTATAATTCTTAAAATTTTAAATCAAAAGTTACCCACATCTAAAAATAAAGTTACGGACAGTCTGCTTAGTTTCGATCAAAAAGTTACGGACGTCTTATGCATTTTTTTAAGTTGGCCTTGCGCTTTAGTGAACTCTATATTAACAAATTTATGGTAATTGTTAGTTATTTCTTTATTCAATTAACCTATAAATATTTACATTCTGCAAGAAAAACGTCGCAAAAGGTACATTTTGTATGAATTAAATATCAACGAGTTTAGAGTCCGCCATCTTGGGCTGTGGGTAACTTAAGTTACCCACAGCCGTTTAAGCACAGTGAATCACTTTTCAATCCTTTACCAAACGCTAATCTTGTCGTGAACTGCATTGCATACTTGCCACTAAACGTTTAACATCAGTGAAATCAAATGCAAACAAGATCCGCTGACAACGCCATAAAAGTAAAAAAACTTTTTAAGGTCAAGGACAAGAGAATGGGCAATGTAACTTGACCTTAAATGGATAAGGGAGATAAATCGAACGAATGTATACGACATGTAAACAAAGGATCTGAACGTAAGAATACGAAACATTCAACAACAGAAAAATAATTGGAACACTGATGTTTAACCAGAACAATAAAATGCAAGGTTGCAAAAAGAATATTTAATTGTTAACTTTTGTCTTTAAACTAACTGCAATAGCGGAAGACATTTATTATGGATTTTATTATAACAAAATTATTGCTCCATAACGATACATTCGTATTTTCGTCCGTTTGTAAGGTGTTGAGAAACCTCTATTACGCTTCATGGTATACATTACTAGGTTTCATTGCGTTTTTCTAGGCATAATTACATGTCGATGCGTATTAATACGCATGTTTGTCTTCTTTAACGTATAATCAAACCACGTGTATCTATATTTCCCGCTATTTGCTAAAATATTGGTCAGTCTTAGAGCAAGATAAACAGACAACAGATGCAGTTGACAAATTATTGATTATTGTTACACAGTTATTTCAATAAATCGTTTTCAAATCCCATCACAGCTCCCCAACTCCATAAATCACAAGGTGTTTTGACCAATTAGAATAAATTAATTGACACTGACCATGGCCATCGGAAGAAGCCCAAGCCAATGCATTGTGACACTTATTTTGACAGACAGACAGACAATTTTATTCGTTAAAACCACTGTATACACATTGGTACAAAGAATGAAATAATAATACATAGTATACAAAATAAATTGTGCACATGACAAGATAGGAATGTTACAATTACTTTGCATATAATTAAATATATATATATATATACAAGAAGTTATCATAATAGAAAAACAAATAGACAAAGGCTAACCAGGAAGACCTGCTACTGAATTTATAACCTTAATAAATTTGCATATATTTTTTAACTTATTTCTATGTGTTGTTTGTAATAATTTACAAAATTTAATTATATTTACTCTGCTACAATAACAGTTATCTAAAAACAGTTTTCTTGAGTCGTCTAGGGATTTACAATTCAAAAGAAAGTGAAATTCATCACCTAATTCTTGACATTGACATAAATTACAATATCTCATTTCTCTATCTAAACCTATCCATCTTCCAGTTTCAATTGGTAATCTATGATTCCCAGTCCTAAATCTACAAAATGTAACTCTATCTCTATCTGGTAATATATCTAAATATTTTTCGAATTCAAACTTATCCTTATATAATCTATATAATAAACCTTTTGACGAATTACATATATTTGAACGCCAGTTCTGTTGAAATTGATCAAATAGCTTCTGTTTTAAACTATTACTCAGCCATTTTGTGCTAAAGCCAGTTTGTGCTAACCATATATTACTGTAACCACATGTATCAAGAATATTTTTGATAAACATAACCCATTCAGACTTACAATTATTCTGTGAATATTTTAAAAACATAAAGTTATACAAAATATGTGACAACTTATTTTCTTTGCCGTGGACAATTCTACATCAATAATTTACCATACGTAGTTTAACATAGACTACCATGGGATACACACCAAGTTCACCATATACCATAAAGTTTGGGGTTGACTTTTTCAAGTTCAGTAGTAGCTTGCAAAATTTCAAATGTACTCTCTCTATAATATCTATATTACTGAACCCCCAGATTTCACACCCATAAAGTAAAATCGGCTTCACTATCTTATCGAACAAATCATACTGACATCTCACCGAAAGGTTATGAACTCTCCCCTTCTTAAGTACATCGTACATGGCACGGTATGCCTTAGTAACTAATATCTTTTTAGTATTTGCAAAGCTACCTGTCCTTGAAAAAGTCAATCCCAAGTATGGTATTTCTTTGACAACATCTAACTCAATATTATCAAAATAAAAATGAGGATTGTGAGATAAACGTCCTCCAGAAAAAATAATAATTTTCGTTTTACTAGAATTTACACTTAGTTTCCAAAGTTTACAATATTCACTAAATGTATTAAGTTGAGATTGAAGAGATTCAGCTGATTCAGCAAATAGAACTGTATCATCTGCATATAATAAAGCAAACAGTTTAATATAAATATTCATCTCATTCTCAATTTCTTCAGATATACTACTAAGTCCCAAAACATCATGTATTTGTAAAAAAGATTCCAAATCATTCAAATATAAGGAGAATAAAAAAGGCGAAAGATTTTCTCCTTGTCTTACACCAATATCACAAGGGAAATAGTCTGATGATTGTCCATTATATACAATTCTTGATTTAATACTACTATACATATTGAATATAACATTATAAATTTTACCGTTAATTTCGTTTCCAAGCAATTTCTGAAACAATCCATTTCTCCATACACTATCAAATGCTTTAGCAAAGTCTATAAAGGCACAATACATTTTTTTTCTTTTTACTTTTCATTAAACTAAATAACATGTAAATAACAAATAAATTATCTGTAGTACTGTATCCATTCCTAAACCCTGACTGATTTTCACAAATAATCTGAATCATCAGAAAATTTGTTTAATCTTTTGTTCAAAACAGAGGTAAATAATTTGCCAAAGCAGCTAATAATAGTGATAGGCCGAAAGTTTTTGGGATCCAATTTGTCACCCTTGTTTTTATAAACTGGTATAATATTTCCCAATAACCAAATCTCGGGAATAATGCCACTGTCAAATATAATATTAAACAGCTTTACTAATATACTAGATAAAATATGGAACGAATGCTTTAAATACTCATTTATAATGATATCGTCACCAGAGGCTTTATTATTTTCAGATTTTTAACTGCTTTTTCAATTTCATCTACACTTATGGGTACATTTAATGACATGTTTAATCTATCCATATCATTTTTGTTGTTTACATTTTCACCATCTTCATTTGCGCTACCAGCATTTAATGTTTTAAAATAATCTAACAATATGTTCATAGGTATATCAGGGCTTTTCTGTTTTTTTCCACTATTCAAAATTTTCCAATATTCTTTTGGGTTAGTGGATTTCAAATTATTTATTTTATTTCTAATTTTTTTTCTATGTTTTCTCATACTTTTATCCATAGTCCTCTTATATTTTTTCTCTAACGATTTAGTTTCGGCCTCCTGAAGTTGAGATCGATTTCTTCTCAACTTTCTTTTTGATGATTTATATGTTTTCCTGGCTTCTTTACAATCATCGTCAAACCACGGTTTGGATGCCTTCTTATATTTTTGTAAATTTGGATTAAGTTTTTGCTGGGTATATGTGCCAAAGGTACTTTTAGCTGCATCGGTTAGTAAATTACTTATACTCTCAACTGCGGTATTTATGGTTGTTTCATTTATTGTTGCATTGTCAACCATATTTACTAGTTGAGTCAGTATTTCGTTTACTTTTTCTCCGTCTATATTATCAATAAAGTCTGCAGTTTTAGTACTCTCCCAGTCTTTAATCTTTTCATGCGATGGTTCATCTACAACCACTTTATTTTCAACTACTTCGGCTTTAACAGTTAATGATACCGGATTATGTATATCCGAAAATAAAGTATTCGTTTCTAATACAGAGAAATTTTCTATAAGTTTGAGAAAACATGGGGAACATATATTATAATCAACAACACTAGCATTTTTACAAGTAAAGTGTCCACTGTTAATAAGCATATTGTTGTATTTACAAAAATCTAATAAATAGTTACCGAAATTGTTCTTTTTAACATCCATACTTTTTCTCTGGATTGGTAAACATAAATTATGTAATGTATTAATACAGGTATTTTCAATATCTAACATCCCGAGAATTCATCGTATTCAAGGTCAATAAAATCTGGATCTCTGCTTGTTCTAGAATTGAAATCTCCCATAAGACAAATGTAATTATAATGCGAACAAAAGTTCAAAAACTCATTTTCCATTTCGTTATAGGGGTCCCCAATACAATACGATGAGTTTTCAGGAGGAATGTATACAATTCCAAATAAAACATTTTGATTTAGACGAAATATTTCTTTATCAACTGTGAACCACATGATATATTTACTATCTGTATCAACCATATTTATCTTATCTGCTAAATGTGTCCTAAAACATAATACTATTCCCCAGATTTTACCCTTCGCAAAGTAAATCTATTTTTCATCTTAATTTCAAAATTTGGTATATCAATTTCGTCTAAATCATCCGTTTTTGACTCTACAAAACAAAGAATATCATAATTATTAATAAGATCTAAAAACTCAGGGTATTGAACACGTCTACTTAAGCCACACACATTTAATGTAAGTATTTTTAAAATAGTTTTATTAATCACATGATTATTTGTATTGTTAAAAGTTGATTGAGCTGGAATGTTATTTTCTCTTCCAAGGTTGACCTAACTATGTCCGTCCCTGTCTGGAGTAGAACTCACTCTTGATCGTTTCTTCGGTCTGATAGGTGTCTGGTGGGGCTCTTCACGAGGCGCTTCGTCGTTGGAAACTGTCACTAACTCGTCATTAACATATAGTTTGTCACGGATGAGAACAACTTTTGAGTTGTTTTTTCGTTCGGCCTTCATAATCGGATAAAGTTTCCGTCTTTTTTCTTCAATTTCAGCTGGAAATTGCTGGTTCACTCCATAGTGTGTACCTTTAAGGTTTTTACCGGCACGTTTTATCATATCTAAATCGGAAAAGTACAGAAACCGTGCTATAATTGGTCTCGGTTTGTTCCGGTAACTCTTCCCAAAACGATGAACATTGCCAAATTCTAGTCTATGTTCAATTCTCATGTTCTGATATATGAATCGGCGGAGTTTGTCTTCACAGTCTTCATCTCGATGTTCCTCAATTCCAGAGAATATAAGATTGTATTTCATCGAACGGCATTGTATATCAATCAATTTGTCGTTCAATATACACTTATCTTCCTCTAAATTGTCTATTTTCTCTTTCATATTCTCTTGTCTGTTTTCAAAATCAGTCCTCTCCCTCTGTAAATGTTCTATATCTGAAGCTAATTTGTCTGTCTTTGTCTTAATTTCATCAAACAGATTTCCTGTACCATGCGAAGTTGCTTCCAGTTGAGTTACTCTCGATTTGACATCTACTATATCCTTTTCTGCGTCGATTACTCTTGCGGAAAGGGAATTAAATTTATCGTTCATTTGACTTAAAGTTGTTGTGTTTTTTCCTGTATTTTTCTCGATCGAGGATAGTCGTGTATCCATTCTGTTTAATAGTGTCAATACGTTATTTAAAACAGCAGGTATTTCTGTTTCTTCTCCATACAAGACATTTCTACTTTCCTTTAGAATCTGCGTTGTCGATTTGTCACCCTTTTTATCTTTTTTGTCTCCCATTTTTTGTTTGTTTTCTCTTCTAGACCCTCAGTTGAGTTAATATGTATAGTTTTTGTAAATAGTACATCGGATCGGAACGGGATCACAGGTTATCTCAAATACACAATAATCTTTGCTAACGGGCGTTGAGAGGATAAGACCCTCATCCCAAAGTCTTTAAATATGATACATACGATTTATAGTGTGAAGTCAATCATTAGATCCATAGTTATAAGAATTTATAAGAATTTATCTTGAGACCTCGAAAATTCAAAACTTCCATCTTGTCATGCGCACTCATCTAAAAATACTGTATTTTTATAAGGGACTCGACACGTCCTGATTTGTTTGACAAATAATTTTTATTATGTTTTTTATGTCTATAAATTTAACAGACACAGTATAGAATATGTTTTTATAGTTGCAAGATGTTAATTGCCTAGATGTTATAAATGGTACTGAGTCTTTCAAGTGTATATGCTTAAGGCAAGCAAAAAGAGGTCTTTTATCAAATAACGGTGTTGCCTCTTCGTCATCTATTAATTTATCCCAGTGTTTTGAAATACTGTTCTTAATGTGTGTTTTCTGTCTTGTAAACACTGTGGAGAATACCAAGGGAATCGACTGTAATAAATATTTGGATTTTACCATTAATGTGTCATTTCTTCATTGTGCAGTCACTTCCTGCATAACAGTTTTAATTTCATTTTTATCAATATCCCTTTTAAAAGGGAATTCATAAAATAAAGCATATTATTTCTGCAAATCTACTGAATCGTTCGTACATCTCTTAAAGCGAACCATTTCTCCTATAATTATGCCTGTAAGCAGAGGATGGATGGCACGAGGACATCTCTAAGTTATGATAAGGTTTTTTTTCGGAATGTCTTGATCCTTGAGGTCTAAGATATCTGTTACTCTAATCTTTGACCTTTGAATACCAACACATCTAAAACCTGCATTTTAGTTTGTGATTTCTCGTATTTAAATTTTAGTAGTGCTTGGTGTCTGTTAGTCTGTTCTAAACATTGTGCTATTTCATCAACTGTACCTTCATTGTTAATAAAGAAGCAATCGTCCCTAAACATATAGGGGCTCGTTTTTTTCTGCTTATGTTTGAAAGTCCTTAAAATACTATTTAAGACTTCATAAACTCTTAGATCAGTTATTTCAAGTAATAAACTATTTCCCATTGTAACTCAGTTGAACTTATCAGTCGATGGACTAATTTTACGGCCTCTACCACGCCATCCACGACCCCTTCCTCTGCCTCTGGTCCTCATCAGAACGATCTGTTTGAAACACACTTAAAATATAAATCAAATACCGGTAGAAGGAAAATTGAAATTAAAATGTCAATGTGCAAAGTAAAACATTTCATAAGAGCAATTAACAAAAGGAAGAGCAAGGTTCCCACCAAGGCTTTATAAGATTTTCATGATTCATGACTCAACAAAAATGTTATCATAAAAAAAAAATCTTGCTTTTGAAGTAGAAAGAAAATCATTTGTTATACCATCAAATATGAACCAAATAATCTAATCGAAATGACAGAAGTATTAAAATTAATAAAGCGTACCTCTGTTGAATTCTCTTGATTTTCTGGAGCTACTTAGTTCCCTCTCTGCATCTCTTTTCTGAATTTTATAAATTAATGACGCCGTTTCATAGATCAATGATCACAGCGTAGTGACACGTAAAACTGCTTAAAATAAACGTACAAAACCGTAGGAAAACGTGCGAAAACGTACCTCAATTGTTGTGAACCGAAATAGAAAAGTACTGACTCCTTGTAATACGTACTAAAACGTAGTAAAACCTTAGTACATCTTAAGAAACATTTATCGCCTACCATTATTCATCTTTGCACAAGTGAGGGGCTGAAATTGCTTTATTAACGCCTCCAAACTCTAAACAAATTCAAATAACTACTTCAATCTGAAATTCTGTGAAAAACGAAATTAAGAATAAACATTATAATAATTTAAGGCTGTGTCCATTAAACAAAACTGAGGGACGAGATATACCAAAAAAGGGTGAATCCAAACTCATAAGTCGAAAATATAATGGAACATATCATGATTACATCACAGCTGAACATTTGCAGGTCGTTACTTTGTATTGGTTACCTAAATAACATTGAAAAAAAACATATCAGGAAAAACTTGTGATACATTTTTGTCATGAAAAACACGAAAATTGTGAAATTAACTATTTAAATCGAACCATTCTGGCTGCTAAAAGCGAATTAATTATTTCACTTTTTCACTTTCATTAATGAGTGAACGAAAAAAGTCATATTTTAGATTTTTTTATATATCTCGTTGCTAATGTCATGGATTTCGTTACCACACATTGCTTAAAACTTTTTCTCAAGTCTTCAATAGATATAAAGATTTGGTTTTCAAGTTTTGGTTGTACCTGTAGATAACTAATTTCAAACGAGATATCACATCCTCATTTTTCATTTGCCCGGAAATTTAGAAACATTCCTAGAATTATTCTACTTGGTTGCCAATTCAACAACTGATTAGTTAAGGTTAAGGGGATGATTTGGGATATCGCTAACATGTTACACTCCGCTACATTCTGTATAAATGTGCCTGTACAAAGTCAGGAGTCTGTAATTCAGTGGTTGTCGTTTGTTTTTTGTCTTTTTTTTACCCGAATTAGGCCGTTATACGTGTTACATTTGTCATTTTTTTGGCCTGTTATAGCTGACTATGTGGTATAGGCTTCTCTAATTGTTTAAGTTCGTACGGTGATCTATGATTGTTAATGTCTGTGCCATTTTGGTCTGTTGTCTTATTGGCAATCATACCACGCCTTCTTTTTTAAATTGAATATGTCATAGCAAAAAAAAACCACAACGACTAAATAACAAACATCAGTAAACAAAACGGTACATAGAAAACTGAGCAACGCAAACATATATACATTATGATAAATTTAGCAGGAAAATTACATGTCGTGGTTGATATTGCATGTATTCAAGGGAAGCTCCATCTCGTCTAACACAATTTCATTAGTGTTCACTTATATTATACTTTATTTCCTTCACTCGTGGTGATCTAGCATTCGTTGACATACCATAGTCTTATAGACAAAATGTATTATTATAGTTACATTCAATAAGTTAATGCTTAATTTTTGAAAGACATGTATAGATTATGTAGAATTTATTAGGAAGAAAGTGATCTTTCGTTGTAATCCGTTGTAAATTATAATAATCTAAACAGTCGAGATGCTTTATTTTTATTTTTCAGGTGACGGAATGAGCTATTTTAATGGGATGAAGTTCTCAACATATGATCAAGATAACGACAAATTCAGTGGTAACTGTGCTGATGATTCCAATTTAAAAGGTGGATGGTGGTACAATAACTGCTGGAGAAGTACTGACGCCATGCTAAATGGGCATTACACCGATAGAAATAGTACTATACAGGGTATTAGATATCGCTCGCTTGGACAACGTACTCAGAAAAAATCTACTATGAAGATTCGAAAAGTGTAATAACAAGTCTTACCATCAATAAATGCAAGCAAAATAATGTATTTTTAGTGTTGTTTATTTCTCTACATAAAATCGGTAAATACTTGTGGTATTAGGATATTGATGAAAATATAATGAATATGAATATAGTACATTTTAAGCGATTTCGAGGGTTTACTTTCACAAAAAACGCTCAAATTCAAACATGTAAAAACCAAGGATGTATAGACACATGGAAATGTTTAGTGCTGTATGACCACATGGGACATAAAAAGAATTGCCAAATCAATCTAAAATTGAATTTGCTTGAGGGGGTTATCTGGTTGAAAAGAAGTAAATTTCCAAAAAAGACACATCACACACGAATAAACGCAATAGATACAAGAGACACTATTTTAGAAATCTATTTTTTACATAACTCGTCTAAACATCAACCCAACAATGTTAGATCTGTAAAATTGTTTTCGCAAATTTTTGTTCTTCCCTCGACGGGATTCGAACTCATGCTACTGAGATATCGTGACACCAAATCGAATGCACTGTATCCGGCGCGCTAGACCACTCGACCACCCGGGCTTCACTAAAATAAAGCGTTCGGTGGCCGGGTGTTACCTTTCCTCGTCAGTTTTAATCTAGCGTCGTAATACAGTACATGATATATAAGGCATGAAGATGAAATAGTTACAGATCAGCTGAAATATCTATAGTAAAGGATCCTACAAATTAATGTAAGATACAATCACAGAAATAATCATATTTAATTATATATAAATATTATATATATATAGCATTGTTCGGCTGCTATTTAGACTAGTTACTAGTTACATGTATATATATATTATCTAAATATTATTCCCTTTTCGTGTTTATCGGATTAGGTCGTATTTCATGTAAAAATTACACAACGGAAAAAAATGATCCAATATTAAAATGAACTCCCTATAGATTACTGTGACAGCGATGTTGAGAGTTAATAATGTTCACATTCCGTAACTTATTTTGAGGAATTATAAACCCCACTTATGTAATAACCGACATGCGTAAATATGATAAAAATATATGTATTTTCATCCAATATATGAACTCAAATTCATATTCCTCGGATTCAAATTCTTATTTGATGTAGTTCATACAGGTCAAGGTTCTGCGCTTTGCCAAAACATATTTAATGATGGTCAAGTGGTCGCCCAGGAAAAACCATTACAGATCTATCAGGATTAAAAAAATGTTATTGGGATATAAATATGGATGCGCTTTGTTTTAAACCGACATCTAGAGAAGGATTTCAACGAATTCACAAGGGAACTGTCAAACATATTTCTGACCAGTGTTTGATCACAATCCTAAATACCTATCCTTTCTATCTAAATCAATTAATCAAAGTGCGTGTAAGCACAGAAGGGAAAAGATTGCATTAAGTTATCAGTGGGAAGTAAAATAAAGTATTACAATGTCAATAAAGCATTGGTTGTAGTTGAATCAACTG
Source organism: Mytilus edulis (assembly GCA_019925275.1). Lineage (NCBI taxonomy): Eukaryota > Metazoa > Mollusca > Bivalvia > Mytilida > Mytilidae > Mytilus > Mytilus edulis. Next base: position 88,174,805 of record CM034350.1, read on the forward strand.
CAATTGTAGACAATTGGAGATAACTCCAATTTTTAAAAGATGAATATAACAATGACATTAATTATATTTTAGAACAGCTATTAGATTCCTGCACCTTCCAAAAATATGTAATTTTCTTGACAGGAGTAATATTGTTTTTGACTTGAATATCTGAAAATATATTACATTGATAAATTCTGGATATATAAAAAAAGAAGATGTGGTATGATTGCCAATGAGACAACTCTCCACAAGAGACCAAAATGACATAGACATTAACAACTATAGGTCACCGTACGGCCTTTGACAATGAGCAAAGCTCATACTGCATAGTCAGCTATAAATGGACCCAAAATGACAATGTAAAACAATTCAAATGAGAAAACTAACGGCTTAATCTATGTACAAAAAAATGCATCAAAACCAAATATGAAACACATAATCAAACGACAACCACTGAATTACAGGCTCCTGACTTGGGACAGGCAAATACATATAGTATGTAGCGGGGTTAAGCATGTTAGGGGGATCCAAACCCTCCCAAAACCTTAGACAGTGGTGTGAAGGCAAAACATAAGAACGAACTATTAAAATCAGTTGAAAAAGGCTTAACTCATCATGGATAAAAATACAAGTGGAAATGTTTATTGATAGGATGTTTAGAATGTTGGGATCAGTGCACTATACTTTGTGTATCAAAAAGGTACTGATAAGCCTTGGAAGATTTAGATATCAATTCATTAACATAGGATTTTGATTGCATTTCATGCAATCTTTACCCATAAACGGTAAAACATCATTGTCATATCTAAATTAACTGCCTTATTTGTAAACTGACATGAATATCAATAATGTGGTCTTTTTATAAATTTCCTGTTTACAAAATTTTAATTTTTCATAAAACTAAGGATTTTCTTATCCCAGGCATAGATTACCTTAGCCGTATTTGGCACAACTTTTTGGAATTTTGGATCCTCAATGCTCTTCAACTTTGTACTTGTTTGGCTTTATAAATGTTTTGATATGAGCGTCACTGATGAGTCTTGTGTGGACCAAACGCGCGTCTGGCGTACTAAATTATAATCCTATTAATTATAATAACTATTTACTGTCGATTTATTAATTTCACAAACAGTTATGGTGTCTACAACGATCGGACTGTTATACTTAACATTACGCTGTAGGTCCATACAGCATTCTGACTTTTCCAGGACGAGTATATCTTATAAATTGATCGAGAAGATTAAAATCAATATAACAAACAAAATCTCAGTTACTGAAATTTTATAGAGCGAGACCGGTGCAACTGCAGAAGTAATCAATCTCCATGCATATTCACACTCCATCAAAATGTCCCAATCAGTAACTAGTTATCAAAGGTACCAGGATTATAGTTTAGTACGCCAGACGCACGTTTCGTCTACATAAGACTCATCAACTGTTCTGGTATCACATGTGGGGCAGGATCTGCTTACCTTTCCGGACCACCTGAGATAAGCCCCAGTTTTTGGTGGGGTTCGTGTTGCTCAGTTTTTAGTTTTGTATGTTGTTTTTGTGTACCCCTATTCGTCTATTTATCTTTTTCTTTTTTAGCCAGAGCGTTGTCAGTTTATTTTCAACTTATAAGTTTGAATGTCCCTCTAGTATCTTTCGCCTCTCTTCTTTGAAGATATAAGACTGCGAAAACATGTTGTTGGTGAGTTAAGATTAATACAACTAATTCATGATGGTACCGCAATCGGAAATTTTATTAAGTAAGGCACACATCTCTCTTTATGAAAGTCTTACAAGTGTAAACCTGCACGGGCACAACGTATTGTGTGATATATACAATAGCCATACGATGGAGCAGAAGGCATACTATTGCTTAGAAATGGAAAGTTGACAATCAGAACGGAGAATCAATACGTTTGTCATATTTTCTGGTTTGAAGTCGTCAATATGACAATATTGAGAAAAATTTTCAAGATATCAAGCAATTTTCCTAGTTTCGGAACTATCCTTAATCTCCAAGTTTATTCGGATATATATACGATGCACGCAGTCACTGAAATGTAAGGTCATCAATGTATTTTTCTGAGATTAAAACTAAAGAACCTTTTAAGATGCTTTTTCTGTCCGTTTTTGAGAAGGTTCCGTATGAATACTGCATCCCATGACCAAATCTTTTGTCTGCAACTCAAAGAGGCAATTTTTGGAAAACTTTATGCAACTCTTTCGTTATTGTGAACAATCAGTATGACGAAGTTTCGAAATTTTAGGTCTCGATCGTACCAAATGAGCATTATATCAGTATAAGTGTTGCGTGATTGGATAATGAAGCCATTTTTTATGGTATCAAAAAGATCAAAATTCTTTGTTTGAGTCCCCGGGGGTATCGCCAGTCAAGTATCTAAGTATTCGAGAGAAAAGCGGATAAATGTTTTTTTTCGAAATTTGGTAAATCACTAAAATATAAGGCAAGCTTCTCCCTCATGCATAGCTCCGATTCCTTTTTTTGGATGTGCCTAAATTTTGATTCTGTTCAGTTATATTAGCTCTTCGGCATTCGTGTTTAAACACCTTGGAATCAAGCTTCAATGAAAAGAATAATTTGTCGACATGTGCATATGCTGTTGTATATGCTGTAGTATATGCTGTAGTAGATGATGTGGAGGATACTGTACTGTTTGGTATTACGATGCCGAACGGATAACTGTTTTTTCAATCCGTTCATGTCCGTTAGACGTCCGTTTTAATCCGTTAGACGTCCGTCCATACCCGTTTCATGTCCCTTTAGTGAACGTTTTATCCGTCGACGTCATTTTTGTCTGTTGGAAAATTTTGAGCATGTTCAAAACTTTGAACGGACCTCCAACGGAAGATAAAGTGTCCGTTGAACGTCCGGTAGGCGTCCGTTTTGTGCGGTACTCGTCTGTTTCGTTTTCCTTTTGTATCCGTTACTTGTCCGTTATACATCTGTTGGAGGTCTAGCAGACAAATTCACCAGCGGACTTTTACCGAACGTTTAACAGATAAATTGGATGTTGAACGAATGTAAAACGGACTTCTACCGGGTGTATAACAGATAAAACGGATGATGAACGGATCTGAAATGGAGAAATGCGAATTGAAAATTTCTTGTCAGAAATGCCAATTATTGGTATGTCAAATTTCTTGAGTGTCATGAATTCTTATTATTCCTAATCAATCTTAGAGTTAGAGCACGTCTTCACTATCAAGCAGCTCTTATTCAGGCCAGACACTACCGTTTGGTGGCATCTTGAAGAACAAACCAAAACCAGTTATACAGAAACCTTTTGCATATTTATTCGATTTACATGTATTATTATTGTCGCCTTTAACTTTTCCGTATATTTAATCCGGTACGCTTCCGTTAGGTGTCCGTTTTATGCGACACTCGTCCGTTGGATGTACGTTCGACATCCGTTCTGTCCGGTACGTTTCCGTTTCTCGTACGTTGCATATCCGGTGTGTGTCCGTTATGCATTCGTTAAGTGTCCGTTTTATTTGTTCAGTACATCAACGGACTCCCAAAGGATAACAATTTTGTCAATGGACAGCTTTTATTTGCATCCGTTAGTCGTCTGTTTGTGCTATCCGGTAAGGTGTGACAGCGGCTTTAGAAATTAATAAGGTGACTCCATTTTAGCGATCATTCTGTAGTAAGTAATTACGGAATATGCATTGCTTTTGATTATACCTTAAATGTTTTATTTCAGCATAACATCATGATAGCAATATATACATTTACAGATTATTTATCCATTCGTTTGATATGTTTTAGCTTTTGATTTTGCCATTTGATTAATAGGGACTTTCCGTTTTGAATATTCATCGGAGTTAAGTTTTTTTGTGATTTTTCTTTTGAACATAAATTTTAAGTAATTAGATAAAGAAAAAACAAATTTCAGGGGATATCTTTATAGACATGTAGTATTAACAAACTTACAAAAGAATTAACTAATTTAACAAAAGTTATGGCCATACAAACGCTAGCAGTAAAGACAACACATGTGACAAGATGATATGGATTATTCACAACAGTCAACATACGACTAAACATTATTCTAAAAGAGGCATAGGAACATAAGAGTTGTCTTTCTTCTTCTAAACGCTTGAATTAAAACTCAAACTGGGCTAATATGAGACTTGTTCCTGATTGCATTATTCATTATATTACACAGTGCATGGCTATCAGCATAGAAATTGCTTTACGGCTGAAACTGTGCCACTTAATGAAGTTTCTAAAAGAGGCGTGGTCTGTGAAACAGCTGTATTTACACATTGTATAATCTATACGCCTTGTACTTTACATTACGTATAACTGATGTATGGTCGTGGGTCTGTATTGAGTAACTGTATGTCGTTCATGTAAATGTCAGTGTATTAACAGTTTTAATCAGTAAAACAGCTATTGGGGCGAAAGCTTTGTATTCGAGACATTTAATTTGACTAACAAAAACGAATATGACTTGTATTTTAAAACACTACACAAAAAAAACTAGAATGTATCCAGAGTACACGGATGCCCCACTCGCACTATCAATTTCTATGTTTAGTGGACCATGCAATTGTGGTATCAACTCTAATTTGGCATTAAAATTAGAAAGATAATATCATAGGGAACATTGTATACAAAGTTTCAAGTTGATTGGATTTCACCTTCATCAAAAACTTCCTTGACCAAAAAATTTAACCTGAAGCGGGACGAATGGACGAACGGACGAACAGACGAACGAACGAACGAACGGACGAAAGGACGGACGCACAGACCAGAAAACATAATGCCCCTCTACTATCGTAGGTGGGGCATAAAAAGAACATTCCCTAGAACGAAGGCAACAGCTAAAATGAGGAAAGCATATATACAGACAGAATTTGAAGGTTTTATATTAAAATAAGCATGATGTGAAAGAGAGGAGAAAGATACCGGGGGACATTCAAAGTCGAAAATTAACTGAAAACGACGTGGGTAAAAAAGAAAGAAACACAAACCCCACAAAAATCTCGATATGATATCAAGTAAATTATCGCGAAATCTTATGTCATTACATAATTATCATCCGCTTCGAATAATAGGTATGTAAATGGTATGATACTAAACACCTAACGGGAGGGATTGTGCTTGATTTTCATTGGATGCAGACATAATCTTTCTATCAGTTTAATTGGGGTCTGGAGCTGGCATGTTTGTAACTACTACACTACCAATAATTTACCCACACTTTTTTGGTACATTTCTACCCTCGTGCATATCAGTACTGTTAGGAAAGACTGAAAACTTATAATGTTATACTTTCAATGAAATCAGTACTGATTTTGTCAGTACTGTTTCAGTACTGATTTTGACAGTACTGTTTTAGTACTGATTTTGACAGTACTGTTTCAGTACTGATTTTGTCAGTACTGTTTCAGTACTGTTTTGACAGTTCTGTTTTAGTACTGATTTTGACAGTACTGTTTTAGTACTGATTTTGACAGTACTGTTTCAGTACTGATTTTGACAGTACTGTTTTAGTACTGATTTTGACAGTACTGTTTCAGTACTGATTTCGCCAGTAATGATTCAGTACTGATTTCGTAAGTAGTGTTTCGTTACAGATTTCTTCAGTACTGTTTCATTATAACACTTTTTAAATCAGACTGTATCTGTATAGTGATGCCTAGTTGTTTTGTATATTTGGGGTGGGTTAATTGTTCTCTTTGACACTAACCCCATTTCCATTCATTTTCTATATCGTGACATGTTAATGTTTTCGTTAAGTTTTTTTTTTATTTCTCTGATTTTTGTTGTCCTGAAGTGGTTTTGCTTTAGATCCAGCTCTTCGACAGTTACTTTAGCCTTCTTTTTTTTTAAATATTCTGGCTTTATGTCATATTTATTGTCAGAATTGCATCTGTGTGGTCTATAAGGTTTATGTTTTTAATACTTATTAATACTTCTATTTGACAATACCATATTACATGTATTTATATCTTGCTTGAGTCAAATCAGAACATATTGAACATTGGAACTCGGTATATAACTTTTGAGAAGATGGGTGGATGGATTGATGTTATGTGATCCAGTGGCAAGTTAAGTGCAGGAAGAGGACATGATACTCAGATATAAATACAATGTAATTAACATACTTTGTACAGAACTAGACCAATAATGCACTGAGCTCCTTTTTAACATGCTAGTTCACCACAAGGAGAGAATCTGCTATAAGACATGTCCCCCTACATGAACAGGTACCTTCAGACTGAACAGTGTATGTTTTTCTCCTTTTACTGTGAGCTGAGCGAATATTCAGAATACGACCACTTTTTTAGTCTAATTTCTCATAAATAAATTTCCAATCATATGCTCATTGTAAGATTTTTAATGGTTAAATACATTTATTGACAGATTTCTTTTTTTTTGTATACATTAATCATGCTGCAATTTCATTCACTTGTAATGAGTGTATTGTGAATAGTAACTTAAATACATGTATGCATAACTCTTGTTCTCTTTCCTATAAAACTGCAGAGCGTATTTTAAGAAAAGAATATATGAAATTTGGTGTTACAATATTTAGGCATCCCGTTAACGGGGGGTTGAAAGGGTGAGAACTACATTACTCAGTATAGCATGTTCACATGAGGACTGATGACTTTCAGAAACTCTTGGTTTGTAGTTCCTCAGAAATCTCTGATGGATTTGAATCTTACAGACATACAAACAGAGGTACATTTTGTAAAATAAGTATAAAAATTTAAAGAAAGATTTCCAACAGACTGATTTATGTCTGACGGAGGTCATTTGGTACATAATTAACCTTTTTGATTTTTGAACATATATGGTTTGCTTTTCAAAATTTATTTTTATTGACTGAATAAAAACAAGCTGAAGAACTCAAATTTTTAGTTCTATCTTCTTATCAACTGCAATAACTTCCATTGCAAATACAATAAACAGTAATCTTAAGAATGAACAGCATTAAAAAGTAAAAAAATGTGTTTTTCTCTCTCTCAATTTAATGTTTTTTAAAATAACTGTTTCATAATTCTGCTTCAATGTTATTTTCCACTGCTCTTCCTATGCATGTGATATATATCTTTGCCAACTTGTTTCTGGAAAGGAAAAAGTGGATTATAACATTTATCATTTTGTTAAAGTCCAATAATAAGATTAAACATGGGTCAACCATGACATAAGGTGAATCAGTGTACATGCATTGCTAAAGGTGGTATAACGTTAATTATACAAGGTTTATATTATACAGGGAGAAAAATGAAAGAAAAAAAATGGAACAATGTTTGATTTACCTACTTGAAAACTGGCCTTGAAGTCATTAAACTTTCGAGTCAGTTATTTACTCAAACTCCAAAATCAACAAATTAACCAATCAAAATGCTGGATTTCAATTTTCGACCACGATTTTTTTTCTCCGGGCATTGAGAAAATTTTTTTATGACTTCAGGGCCTGATCTTATACGATTTGGGGAAGAATTTTAGCGTCCCAAGTCTGGGTTCATGGCAAATCTCCATGTTTTCAATACGGGCTGCACTTTTAACATTTTTAATTTGTTTTTTTTATAAATTAGGTCGTTAATTTTTCTAAATTAAATTGTTTCATATATTGTTTATGTCATGGTCTTTTGTAGCCGACAATACGGTATGGGTTTTCTCATTGTTAAAGTCTGCACAGTTGTATATTATTGTTCACATTCACATCGTCTCAAATTTGGTGGATAGTTGTCTCAGTGACAATCCTACAACTTTTTATTATTTTATACACTATGCAATAGTTTAAAAAAATAATAAAAGTATTCTTTTTATGAATTTTTTCATTATTAGTACCAGTGGAAATTCTCATTAATGATTATAATATATTACTATTTTTTAAATCTGTTATTCGGTTACAGAGAAGGAGATGTTTGTTTATATTTCCTTTAGGTTTCTAAGTTCAACTATGTCCTGCTGTAACACTCTGACATCTTTGGATCGGCACCAAAACACATATGTATTAATATAATCTGATTATTCGAGCACAATATCAATGCAATCTGTGAAACAGTTATATGAGAAGTTGTGTGTACGAATATGTACTTCCCGTAGACTTTTTTGTTAACTTTAATGATATCTTTCAATTGATGAAGAATTGTATTTCTACTCTTTATTCTTTTGAATTTGCTCGTTGTTGGTTTGTTGTCATATGAACACACTACAACATTTCATGATATTGAAATAAAATTATAGGAATAATTGCAAATACTTACTTTAAAAAAATCATAATTGAGTGTAAAACTATATATAATATACCTACCTTTCAAATTATGTCAATATTCTACTGTCACCTTTCATACCAGTTCTATCTCTATCTCATATTTTATCTGTTCATGACAATTTTTAGTCGTTGATCTAAAACTTTATTTTCCTCATAGACTTAGTCTTTGTGTTCTGGTGGGATCCATTTTTAGATACCTATAACAATAGATCATACTGCATCAAATACTTTGCATGCATTTATAAAAAAGTTGTTTTTCCCAACATGCATGTTATGGTATTAATTATAGACGTAACACTTTGTAAATTGTCCTTTGAAAAAATACATCATGAGATAAAGATTGTATCGATGATTTACAAAATTCTGTAAAGTGGTTCAGGAGTAATTGATGACACTTACGTGGGACATAAGAACAAGATTTGTTCCATATGTGAACACATTCTCACTAAGAAAATGTCACCAGAAGTGCAAGTCTGTCATCACAACGGATAATGTTTATGTGATACAGTAAAAACAGTAAAAACATTGGTAGTAAAATTGTGCTGGATGTTTAATTTTCAACAAATGTTAGATTGGTCACCTTTAATCGGATGCCTCATATAGCATGTATAGAAAGAGAGTGCCATGATCTCTGCAGGTTAATAACTATTGCAACAACTCTTTTAGAGGCCATGGGTGGCCTTTTGTCGGAATATGCAGGAGGGCAAATTCCTGTCCACCTTCAATATGCTTTCGTTGTCCAGTGGCAGTCCAAGTTTCATTGACCTTCTTTCACCCCAGATGACATCTTTTACAGGACTTACCTATTGTACTTATTTAACAATTGTTTTGAACATGCATGTAATATTTGCCACTGGACATTAAGCAAATTTTTAACACATGTACTCCAATATGTTATTATTTTGAGGAATCTCAGTAGGATCATTTTAAACTATTAGGATTATCTTCTTGAAATATAAATATTATTCATACAAAGTATTGCTCAATAATTATGTGTCGGATTACTAATATTCGTGTGTCGGTCCAATGGGTCGTCGGACTAATAGGGCGTCAGGCTATTAGGGTGTCGGACCAATATGGTGTCCGAACAGAAAGATTTAAAAGGCCAAAAAAAAATAAAAAAAATGTGCAACTTATAAAAGGGTCTGGTCTGGAAGTGGTTTCTTCATTTCTGTATTCTGTAATATTCTATACCATTTTTCACTTTTTATTATTAATTTTGCCTGTTATTCTCTTTTCTTCATATTCAAGCACCACACTATTATCGATTCTTCATTGCTTTTGTCTACTTTATAACAACAATGGGAATAATATGAAAGCCAGCAAATAGGACATTGGAAAATTGTCTGTTTTCTGTTTCTTGGTTTATTCTTGCTTGTCGTTGGAGGCAAACTTTTGTCTCTCTGTCTCTTTAGTTTGTGTGTATTATTATAAATTAAACGAATGTAACACAAATTTGCCATCTTAAAACAAATATGTTGAACATTGCGTCTGTTATTTAATCTCTTTTTAACAGAAGGAAAAAACTAAGATTAAATATAATCAACAGAAGTATAAAAAACTATGAACTAAGTCTTTGAAGTTAGATGCATGATTTTTGTCGAGCCTGCAACTTTTGTTGCAGAAAGCTCGACATAGGGATAGTTATCGGCGGCGGCGGCTCCGGCGGCGGCGGCTACGCGGCGGCGGTGTTAGCTCACTTCTTAAAAGCTTTATATTTTGGAAGGTAGAAGACCTGGATGCTTCATACTTTGTATATAGATGCCTCATGTTACGAACTTTCTGTCAGTCACATGTCAATGTCCTTGACCTCATTTTCATGGTTCAGTGAATACTTGAAAAAAAAGTTAAGATTTTTGTAATGTTAAATTCTCTCTTATTATAAGTAATTGGATAACTATTTCGGTATGTGCGTACCTTGCAAGGTCCTCATGCCTGTCAGACAGTTTTCACTTGACCTCGACCTCATTTCATGGATCAGTGAACAAGGTTAAGTTTTCGTGGTCAAGTCCATATCTCAGATACTATAAGCAATAGGTCTAGTATATTCGATGTATGGAAGGACTGTAAGGTGTACATGTCCAACTGGCAGGTGACATCTGACCTTGACCTCATTTTCATGGTTCAGTGGTTATAGTTAAGTTTTTTAGTTATGGTCTATTTTTCTAATACTATTATGCATTAGGTCAACTATATTTGGTGTATGGAAATATTTTATGATCTATATGTCGGTTACGCAGGTTTTATTTGACCTTGACCTCATTTTCAAGGTTCATTGCTAAGTTTTAAGTGTTTGTGTTTTGGTCTGTTTTTCTTTATTTATAAGCAATAAGTCAACTATATTTGTAATATTGAAGAATTGTTAGCTGTACATGTCTGCCTGGCATGGTTTATCTGACCTTGACCTCATTTCCATGGTTCATTGATCAATGTTTTAATTTTCTTGGTAAATGTTGAGTTTATGTGACAGTTGTAATAAAGCTTTATATTTAGGTCTATCAAGATAGTATCAAGGATTAGTAAAAAGGGCGAGACATTTCAGTGTGTGCACTCTTGTTGTTATTAGTTGTTAGTGGCTTTGAACTAGCTGTCAGTAACTGCAAGTACTCTCAGATCTGTATTTAGTGACTTTTTTTGTTGGGTAACGGTAACGTCCAGTCCATTATGTTTTTGTTACTGAGATGTATTTCTATTTGCATTCATGTTATTCAAAGTTAAATAAGCCTTTTTCAACTGAATTTTATAGTTTGTTGTTATGTAGAACTGTTACAACTCTGTTCCAGGTTTAGGGGGAAGACCCTAGCATGTTTAACCTCACCACATTCTGTATATATGTTCCTGTCCGAAGTCAGGAGCCTGTTATTCAGTGGTTGTTGTTTGTTGGTGTGTTACATATTCATTGTTCGTTCATTTTTGTACATAAATAAGAACGTTAGTTTAAATTCGTTGACATTTGTCATTTTGGTGCCTTTTTTAGCTGACTATGCGATATGGCTTTGCTCATTATTGATGGCCGTATGGTGACCTATATTTGTTAATTTCTGGTCATCTGATCTGTTGTGGAGAGTTGTGATTATTCCACTCATTTTGGGTGCCATGATTGGCAAATAAAATATATGTTGTTGCTGTTGTTGTTGTGTCGTTGGCAATAATACGGCATCTTTTTTTATAAACAAATATATATATAGCTGATCTGTAACAACATTATTTTCTGTGACTGTATATTACATTAATTTGTAGGATCCTTTACTATAGATAATTTTAGCTGATCTGTAACAACAACATCTTCATGCCTTATATATCATGTACTGTAGTACGCCGCTAGATTATAACTGACGAGGAAAGGTAACACACGGCCAGCGAAAGCTCTTTTTTTGAGAGCCCAGGTGGTCGTGTGGTCTAGCGGGACGGCTGCAGTGCAGGCGATTTGGTGTCACGATATCACAGTAGCATGGGTTCGAATCCGGCGAGGGAAGAACCAAAAATTTGCGAAAGCAAATTTACAGATCTAACATTGTTGGGTTGATGTTTAGACGAGTTGTATATACATTATGTACATAGCCATGTATCACCATCATTGATGGCGATCCGATGGATACATCTGTTGTAGAGTTGTCACAGACTCAGACGTACTTATAAATATAATTATTTTCTGTGACTGTATATTACATTAATTTGTAGGATCCTTTACTATAGATAATTTAGCTGATCTGTAACAACAACATCTTCATGCCTTATATATCATGTACTGTAGTACGCCGCTAGATTATAACTGACGAGGAAAGGTAACACCGGCCAGCGAAAGCTCTTTTTTTGAGAGCCAGGTGGTCGTGTGGTCTAGCGGGACGGCTGCAGTGCAGGCGATTTGGTGTCACGATATCACAGTAGCATGGGTTCGAATCCCGGCGAGGGAAGAACCAAAAATTTGCGAAAGCAAATTTACAGATCTAACATTGTTGGGTTGATGTTTAGACGAGTTGTATATACATTATGTACATAGCCATGTATCACCATCATTGATGGCGATCCGATGGATACATCTGTTGTAGAGTTGTCACTGACTCAGACGTACTTATAATATAATTATTTTCTGTGACTGTATATTACATTAATTTGTAGGATCCTTTACTATAGATAATTTAGCTGATCTGTAACAACAACATCTTCATGCCTTATATATCATGTACTGTAGTACGCCGCTAGATTATAATGACGAGGAAAGGTAACACACGGCCAGCGAAAGCTCTTTTTTTGAGAGCCCAGGTGGTCGTGTGGTCTAGCGGGACGGCTGCAGTGCAGGCGATTTGGTGTCACGATATCACAGTAGCATGGGTTCGAATCCCGGCGAGGGAAGAACCAAAAATTTGCGAAAGCAAATTTACAGATCTAACATTGTTGGGTTGATGTTTAGACGAGTTGTATATACATTATGTACATAGCCATGTATCACCATCATTGATGGCGATCCGATGGATACATCTGTTGTAGAGTTGTCACTGACTCAGACGTACTTATAAATATAATTATTTTCTGTGACTGTATATTACATTAATTTGTAGGATCCTTTACTATAGATAATTTAGCTGATCTGTAACAACAACATCTTCATGCCTTATATATCATGTACTGTAGTACGCCGCTAGATTATAACTGACGAGGAAAGGTAACACACGGCCAGCGAAAGCTCTTTTTTTGAGAGCCCAGGTGGTCGTGTGGTCTAGCGGGACGGCTGCAGTGCAGGCGATTTGGTGTCACGATATCACAGTAGCATGGGTTCGAATCCCGGCGAGGGAAGAACCAAAAATTTGCGAAAGCAAATTTACAGATCTAACATTGTTGGGTTGATGTTTAGACGAGTTGTAAATATATATATATATATGTGTGTAAATCGAATGTTCTGTTTTCCCTTAAGAACCACATTTGAACTAAATTCTTGAAGGGAAAGACATTGTTTTTGCATAAATGTCAACAGAATACAGAATGTTGTGTCAACAAAATACAGAATCAACATTCTGTATTCTGTTGACACAGTATACAGAATGTTGATTCCGGCAAAATATATGATCTGACAGGATGCTCACGGAATAAAACTTGTTATGGAAGAAGACATACATGTATTTGTAAAACATACATGAACAATAGCAATCCGTAGATGATTCGAAAAGGATCCGCCATCTCTGACTTGTCGTAACAATCGTCTCTTTCTGTACTTTAAGACTTTCTGCAAGTGGCTGGTAAACCGATATTTTCTCTGCTGTATTTCTGTATCCTATCCTTCCCGGCTGATCTGCTGTTGTCTCAAATTTTGCCGTTGATGTTATTATCGTAATCACAAAAGCGCGTCAATATGGAACATACAATTGCCTATTGTAAAACGTTTATGTGATTGGATTTACACATGACGTCATTCATTGTTTACAAACGTTATTTTTGCACTCGCACTGACATTTCAACAGTTTTAACAGTTCAAACTTCTTCTGGATTGAAGACTAAAGATTGAATACCACAATGGGATTGAAGGTAGATCAAGGTATAGTAGTACATTGAATATTTTAAAACTGAGAAAAGTGTAGCATAGCTAATTCAAAACATATTACGTTAGTTAAAGAAGGGAGATACGCGTTACACAGTGGCGGACCCCTGGGGTTCCGGGGGTTGGAACACCAAATTATTTTGGACGTTCAATACATTATTGAATATTCTATATAATACTACTTAAAATATTTTATTTCCCCCATTTTTTCGCTATAATTATGAAATCTGTAGGCGACTGTGTTGGGACATATAGTTGGAACCCCCCTTTTTCCTTTTATCCCGAGTGTTTGGAACCCTCTTTTAAAACAATGGGTGGATCCGCCTCTGGTTACAGAACTTTCTGTAAATGTCAAAATAGGAATAAAATCGCAGGTTGTTTTGGATATACATATTATTACTTCTTTACCAAACCTTATTAAATAGATTATAGTATTAATATTTGTCAAATTCATATTTGAGAAATGATCAGCCTGACTTTCTAAACATATGATTGGATAAAGGGAGGTGCGGTACACCCCTCGGCGTAAGAAGGGGGAGGGGTCCGAAGATTGGACCCCCTTTTTAACGATAAATGCATAAATTTGAAAAGGGAAATCTATTTGGAAACCCTATCTCCAGATTTGGAACCCCTTTTAAAAATATGTTTCCTATTTTGACTGGATTTTTTTTATACCAATGCTTCATTTAATTTGGGAAACATTTTAATATATAAGTCCTAGGTGCCTACAAAATTATTTCATCTCGCCACATTGACTGCTGTGTTTGTTGCTGTTCAGTTGTTGCTGCATATATATATATATTTTTATATATAAGTGATCTCGTTTGAAATGGTTTTACAACAACATTTCTGTTACTTCGGGTTTTTTTAAATATTTTTTTAGCATGCTATGCGATCTGGGCAATGCGATATATTGGTTTGCTCATTGGGCATTTGATGTGGTAAAAATCATCCAACAGTCTTCCTATTTTTATATTGTAAAGAAAGATGTCTGTGAAATATTTAAATTTCTATTTTATTTTGGTACTGGCTATGGTTACATTGAAATGTAACAGTCATAAAAAAGTTATTGTTACAATGAAGTTTAGGTTATATCGCCGGAATGCAGGCCTAGGGTTGACTAAGGAACTGCATGAATACTTACGAGTGTAACAATGATATTTATGTCTATGGTTACATTGTGTTATTGTTACGTAAATGCACTCAAATGAAAAATTATTTTTTACAATATTTTATACATTTTTTTAATTTTAATTTGATTGTCAGTGTACACACAACCAGTATGTTGTTTCAGTCCGATGCATTTTTGGCCCGGTGTAACCACTCTCAGTGGCGGATCCAGAAATTTACATAAGTGGGGGCCCACTGACTGACCTAAGAGGGGGCCGGCTCCAGTCACACTTCAATGTTTCCCCTATATAAGCATCCAAATTTTTTCCCAAAAAGGGGGGGCGGGTCCCCTGCCTCCCCATAATCCACCTCTGACTCTAGAAAGCCCTCACAAACGAGTAATTGGGGTGGATGGGTTGGGTGGCTCAGTGTTGTATTAGTATATAAGAAGATGTGGTGGTATAACTGCCAATGAGAAAAGTCTCCTGTTCATATAAGTCGTAATTTGTAGAAGTAAACCATTATAGGTCAAAGTACGGTCTTCAACACCGTGCCTGCATGGGATCTCACCGAACAGCAAGCCATAAAGGGCTCCAAAAGTGACTAGTGTAAAACCATTCAAACTGGAAAACCAATAGTCTATAGATATAGGAAAATGTGGTATGAGTGCCAATGAGACAACTCTCCATCCAAGTGACAATTTATAAAAGTAAACAGTTATGGTCAAGGTACGGCAATTCAACACGGAGCCTTGGCTCACACCTAACAGCAAGCTGTAAAGGGCTCCAAAAATTATTAGTGCCACGGTAAACTATTCAAACGCCAAAACCAACGGTCTAATCTATACAAAAACGAGAAACGAGAAACACTTATAAACCACATAAACAGACGACAACCATTGAAGGCTCTCAATAAAATTTACTAGTGTAAAACCATTCAAGCGGGAAAACCAACTACTGAATACCAAACTCCTGACTTAGGACAATAACTTTTTTTGTATTGTTACAATCTCAAAAACGTGTCCGATAATTTAAGAATGTGTCCGGTTAAAAACGCCAGAATATTTCAAAACTTATATACCCCCAATGATACTCTGTAAAGTAAAAACGCAATTCAATATTAATGGTGTGGGATACGATAGAACCCGTATTGTTCGGTTGGATTATAAATGATTAAAAAAAAAAGTCGAAGCAGGTGCCAAAAAAAATCTGGAGGAAAGGTTTAGTAATCCGTACAGACAAATGTCCAAGGTATGCTACACTGTGCACTCTTTCTTCTGCTTGCAGACACAGACTATAGGTCTGGTTTAAAAAAAAATTGCACAATAAAAAGTTATTTTTATTTGAAGTGCTTTAAATTATGTTTTTCTTTATCAATATGATTATTATTATAATAAAGTTCAGACAGAGGTACTTCACAATTTAGAAAACTAATACATCATGTACATTTTATATTGTATTTTTTTCCCGGTGCTTGACCATGTTTACTGTATGTCATTGATAAGCATTAGTTTGTTCAGCATAGGTAATTCATAACAAGCATAACTGCAGGCTAAGTTTACAACACATAATTAACTATTGATTACTTAATGTCCAGTGGCAAATATGTCATGCGTATTTAGAAAAAAAACCATTAACATTTCATTTAATACGTTTTGTAAAGTTTAAATCATCGTTTAGTAGTAAGTAAATTCTATTGTTTTAATATTATCCGGTGATGCCTAAATGTCTTTTTACAAAATGTATGTCTATGAGGGTACTGCTTGACCGGCTTCCCGCAGAAGTGGTTTCGCCAATGCAATTTGACATGTTTATCAAATCATTGACGTCACATTGACGCGTTTTGGAGGAATCGGACACGTTTCTGTGTGCTACCATAGATAGACGTATAACATCTCTGGTGCTACATATATGACTATGTACGATAAATTTTCAATTAAATTGAATTTCCACTTCAATCTATTAAACATTAATGTACTTTTGTATAAAGTAGTTAGTATATATTTAAATGTCTTTTGTCGTTGTTTCACGGATCTTATTATAAAGAGAACATAAATAGACCAATAGTTAAAGCTACACGTGTATGAAATACTTACCACTGGCAAACACCAATACTTTGATGATGATGAATTAAATTATCATATTTTCCTTTTTTTTTTATTTAGAAACAAATTTCAACTTTGATTGATTATAATATATACATGTAGTATCAGAAGTCCAGTCCATTACTGGACTTCTGGTAGTATATAAAGTAATAAGTAGATTTTGATGTCAGACCATTCCCTTCCATAATTGTGCATTCTTTTTATTTTTACATAACACAGAAATGAGGAAAGTTTTAACATAAGAAAATTTATAGTAGCCTTTATAAATTCATTACATTTTCTTTCCTCAGAATGATAAACAGCAATGGAGACAGGAGCAGACATGGGAATGTTCAATGTGAAAATTGAAGACCTATAAACAAAATGATGTATCAATATGGCACTCATCAGAAAAAAAAACCAACATTTAATCATGAACCATTGAATCCTGAGTTTCGTACAAGTACCAAAACATTAAAGGTGGATCTTTAAAATGAGCTCATATTAGAACTAAAGTGTCCTCTTGAATTACCACTGTACATATAAAAAGACACATCATATCCGGGACTGAATTGAGGAAAAGAGCCAGGAAACTGACATTCAACAAAGCATTCTAAAGAAAAGATGGCATAGAGGGAGAGCAATCAAACATGATACATGCAAAATTAATTGTTTCTTTGATTGTTTTATTTATGAGCTTAAAAGGGTCATAAAATAACCAAGGGGCATGACAATGACAGAGATTTTTGCCACAAACTTCACATGTTGGTATGACATTGAATGTTTTATTATATATTAAAAAAATGGTTATGATAAATAAAAGAAATTCCAGTTATGATTAAAAATAAGGTAATCGAGACATTGTTTTGTGTTGATTATAATGCATTGCCTAACATAGTAACATATGACTGCATTAATTACAACATATTTTAAGCAATAGCAAAATACCAAAAAATGAACAGTATTGAAGATTCTAATCTTGTTTGATATATATATAAATTATGCGCTATTATACACATTGATACTGTAAAATATCAGCCTCGAACCACAGTATGAATCTCCCTGATGTCGAGTGCGTATTATTTTTATAAACACTGAAAGACAGTCACAATCAAAATCAAGAAGTAAGCAAAGAATCACAAAACGAAAGGGCATTTACAACAACACTTTGAAAAATACATATATAAACACAACACGAACTCCATTAAAAACCGGGAGTGAATTCAGGTGCTCCTAATGGGTAAAATCCGATAAACTGCTTATCTTGCTTCATTTCTGTTGTTTTCTCCTTCGCTTCAATAGTTTTTCGATAGACGAGAGTAAGCTTGATAATTTTCCTTGGTCATGTTCACGTCGCTAAAACAAATCTGCGCAGCAGGGTGATATAGTCAAAGAGAAAAACGTAACCAGCTAAAAAAGGATAATAATAATATTGTCACAGAATTATCAAACCTATATTTGGATACCAATTGTACTGAGATGCATATTGTAAAAACTTCTCTAATGATAAACACTTAATCAGAGATATCTACAAAAGATACAAAATATGCCACAATTATTATATAGCATACTATACTTACCTGGTTTAAAAGTTTTCAGTTCCAAATATTTTTTGAAACAATACACCTTCAAGTTAAAAAGATTAACAACACCAAATCTACTGAAACAGTACTGAAAATAACAATACCGAAATAGTACTGACAAAATCAGTACTGAAACAGTACTGACAAAATCAGTACTGAAATAGTACTGAAAAAATCAGTACTAAAACAGTACTGACAAAATCAGTAACTCCCGGTTTTTAATGGAGTTCGTGTTGTTTTTTATGTATTTTTCAAAGTGTTGTTGTAAATGCCCTTTTGTTTTGTGATTCTTTGCTTACTTCTTGATTTTGATTGTGACTGTCTTTCAGTGTTTATAAAAATAATACGCATTAGGAGCACCTGAATTCACTCCCGGTTTTTAATGGAGTTCGTGTTGTTTTTATATACATAAAAAAGAAGATGTGGTATGATTGCCAATGAGACAACTATCCACAAAAGACCAAAATGACACAAACATTAACAATTATAGGTCACCGTACGGCCTTCAACAATGAGCAAAGCCCATACCGCATATAGTCAGCTATAAAAGGCCCCAATAAGACAATGTAAAACAATTCAAGCGAGAAAACTAACGGCCTTATTTATGTAAAAAAATGAACGAAAAACAAATATGTAACACATAAATACTTCTTGATTTTGATTGTGACTGTCTTTCAGTGTTTATAAAAATAATACGCACTCGACATCAGGGAGATTCACACTGTGGTTCGAGGCTGATATTTTACAGTATCAATGTGTATAATAGCGCATAATTTATATATATATCAAACAAGATTAGAATCTTCAATACTGTTCATTTTTTGGTATTTTGCTATTGCTTAAAATATGTTGTAATTAATGCAGTCATATGTTACTATGTTAGGCAATGCATTGTAATCAACACAAAACAATGTCTCGATTACCTTATGTTTAATCATAACTGGAATTTCTTTTATTTATCATAACCATTTTTTTAAATATAATAAAACATTCAATGTCATACCAACATGTGAAGTTTGTGGCAAAAATCTCTGTCATTTTCATGCCCCTTGGTTATTTTATGACCCTTTAAAGCTCATATATAAAACAATCAAAGAAACAATTAATTTTGCATGTATCATGTTTCATTTCTCTCCCCCTATGCCATCTTTTCTTTGGAATGCTTTGTTGAATGTCAGTTTCCTGGCTCTTTTCCTCAATTCAGTCCCGGATATGATGTGTCTTTTTACATGTACAGTGGTAATTCAAGAGGACACTAGTTCTAATATGAGCTCATTATAAGCATCCACCTGTAATGTTTTGGTACTTGTACGAAACTCAGGATTCAATGGTTCATGATTAAATGGGTTTTTTTTCTTTCTTCTGATGAGTGCCATATTGATACATCATTTTGTTTATAGGTCTTCAATTTTCACATCGAACATTCCCATGTCTGCTCCTGTCTCCATTGCTGTTAATCATTCTGAGGAAAGAAAATGTAATGAATTTATAAAGGCTACTATAAATTTTCTTATGTTAAAACTTTCCTCATTTCTGTGTGTTATGTAAAAATAAAAAGAATGCACAATTATGGAAGGGAATGGTCTGACATCAAAATTTACTTATTACTTTATATACTACCAGAAGTCCAGTAATGGACTGGACTTCTGATAATACATGTATATATTATAATCAATCAAAGTTGAAATTTGTTTCTAAATTAAAAAAAAGGAAAATATGATAATTTAATTCATCGTCATCAAAGTATTGGTTTTTGCCAGTGGCAAGTACTTCATACACATGTAGCTTTAACCATCGGTCTATTTATGTGCTCTTTATAATAAGATCCGTGAAACAACGACAAAAGACATTTAAATATATACTAACTACTTTATACAAAAGTACATTAATGTTTAATAGATTGAAGTGGAAATTCAATTTAATTGAAAATTTATCGTACATAGTCATATATGTAGCACCAGAGATGTTATACATTTATCTATGGTAGCACACAGAAACGTGTCCGATTCCTCCAAAACGCGTCAATGTGACGTCAGTGATTTGATAAACATGTCAAATTGCACTGGCGAAACCACTTCTGCGGGAAGCCGGTCGAGCAGTACCCTCATAGACATACATTTTGTAAAAAGACATTTAGGCATCACCGGATAATATTAAAACAATAGAATTTACTTATTATTAAACGATTATTTAAACTTCACAAAACTTATTAAATGCAATGTTAATGGGATTTTTTCTAAATACGCATGACATATTTGCCACTGGACATTAAGTAATCAATAGTTAATTATGTGTTGTAAACTTAGCCTGCAGTTATGCTTGTTATGAATTACCTATGCTGAACAAACTAATGCTTATCAATGACATACAGTAAACATGGTCAAGCACCGGGAAAAAAATACAATATAAAATGTACATGATGGATTAGTTTTCTAAATTGTGAAGTACCTCTGTCTGAACTTTATTATTATAATAATCATATTGATAAAGAAAATCATAAATTAAAGCGCTTCAAATAAAAAAACTTTTTATTGTGCAATTTTTTTAAAACCAGACCTATAGTCTGTGTCTGCAAGCAGAAGAAAGCGTGCACAGTGTAGCATACCTTGGACATTTGTCTGTACGGATTACTAAACCTTTCCTCCAGATTTTTTTTTGGCACCTGCTTCGACTTTTTTTTCTAATCATTTATAATCCAGCCGAACAATACGGGTTCTATCGTATCCCACACCATTAATATTGAATTGCGTTTTTACTTTACAGAGTATCATTGGGGGTATATGAGTTTTGAAATATTCTGGCCTTTTTAACCGGACACATTCTTAAATTATCGGACACGTTTTTGAGATTGTAACAATACAAAAAAGGTTATTGTCCTAAGACAGGAGTTTGGTATTCAGTAGTTGGTTTTCCTGTTTGAATGGTTTTACACTAGTAAATTTTATTGAGAGCCTTCAATGGTTGTCGTCTGTTTATGTGGTTTATAAGTGTTTCTTGTTTCTCGTTTTTGTATAGATTAGACCGTTGGTTTTGCCGTTTGAATAGTTTACCGTGGCACTAATAATTTTTGGAGCCCTTTACAGCTTGCTGTTAGGTGTGAGTCAAGGCTCCGTGTTGAATTGCCGTACCTTGACCATAACTGTTTACTTTTATAAATTGTCACTTGGATGGAGAGTTGTCTCATTGGCACTCAAACCACATTTTCCTACATCTATAGACCATTGGTTTTCCAGTTTGAATGGTTTTACACTAGTCACTTTTGGGGCCCGTTATAGCTTGCTGTTCGGTGAGAGCCCATGCAGGCACGGTGTTGAAGACCGTACTTTGACCTATAATGGTTTACTTCTACAAATTACGACTTATATGAACAGGAAACTTTTCTCATTGGCAGGTACCTATACCACATCTTCTTATATATTAATACAACACTGAGCCACCCAACCCATCCACCCCAATTACTCGTTTGTGAGGGCTGCCTAGAGTCAGAGGTGGATTTAGGGGGGGGGGCAGGGTACCCCCCCCTTTTTGGGAAAAAATTTTGTTGCTTATATAGGGGAATCATTGAAGCGTCCACCCATTGTTTTAAAAGAAGGTTCCAAACACTCGGGATAAAAGGAAAAAGGGGGGTTCCAACTATATGTTCCAACACAGTCGCCTAAAGATTTCATAATTATAGCGAAAAAATGAGGGAAATAAAATATTTTAAGTAGTATTATATAGAATAATGCATTGAACGTCCAAAATAATTTGGTGTTCCAACCACAGACACTTGTTTCTATCCATACGAAGGTCGACTATCCATATAAATAGATTATTCTATTTATATGGATAGTCGACCTTCGTATGGATAGAAACAAGTGCCTGTGGTTCCATCCCCCGGAACCCCAGGGGTCCGCCACTGTGTAACGCGTATTCTCCTTCTTTAACTAACGTAATATGTTTTGAATTAGCTATGCTACACTTTTCTCAGTTTTAAAATATTCAATGTACTACTATACCTTGATCTACCTTTAATCCCATTGTGGTATTCAATCCAGAAGAAGTTTGAACTGTTGAACTGTTGAAATGTCAGTGCGAGTGCAAAAATAACCTTTGTAAACAATGAATGACGTCATGTGTAAATCCAATCACATAAACGTTTTACAATAGGCAATTGTATGTTCCATATTGACGCGCTTTTGTGATTACGATAATAACATCAACGGCAAAATTTGAGACAACAGCAGATCAGCCAGGAAGGATAGGATACAGAAATACAGCAGAGAAAATATCGGTTTACCAGCTGCTTGCAGAAAGTCTTAAAGTTACAGAAAGAGACGATTGTAACGACAAGTCAGAGATGGCGGATCCTTTTCGAATCATCTACGGATTGCTATTGTTCATGTATGTTTTACAAATGTATGTCTTCTTCCATCACAAGTTTTATTCCGTGAGCATCCTGTCAGATCATATATTTTGCCGGAATCAACATTCTGTATACTGTGTCATACTGTGTCAACAGAATACAGAATGTTGATTCTGTATTCTGTTGACACAACATTCTGTATTCTGTTGACATTTATACCAAAACAATGTATTTCCCTTCTAGAATTTAGTTCAAATGTGGTTCATAAGGGAAAACAGAACATTCAATTTAGGGAGCTACCATTTGATTTTTATGGGGGGGGGGGGGGGGGGCTAGGATGAAAAATTTTGTCCTGCATTTTTTTTTAGCTGTAATCTCTGTCCTGCCTTTTTATTTTTCACTCTAATCGGTCCTGCCTTTTTTTTTTAGTTTATCCTGACTTTTTTTTACCTAAATTGTCGTCCTGACTTTTTTTTTTTGCAAGTGTCACATCCTGCCTTTTTTTTTTACTCAAAACTCCTGTCCTGCCTATTTTTTTCAAATTTCATCCTAGCCCCCCCATAAAAATCAAATGGTAGCTCCCTTACATATATATATATTTGTTTATAAAAAAAGATGCCGTATTATTGCCAACGACACAACAACAACAGCAACAACATATATTTTATTTGCCAATCATGGCACCCAAAATGAGCGGAATAATCACAACTCTCCACAACAGATCAGATGACCAGAAATTAACAAATATAGGTCACCATACGGCCATCAATAATGAGCAAAGCCATATCGCATAGTCAGCTAAAAAAGGCACCAAAATGACAAATGTCAACGAATTCAAACAAGAAAACTAACGTTCTTATTTATGTACAAAAATGAACGAACAATGAATATGTAACACACCAACAAACAACAACCACTGAATTACAGGCTCCTGACTTCGGACAGGAACATATATACAGAAAGTGGTGAGGTTAAACATGCTAGGGTCTTCCCCCCTAAACCTGGAACAGAGTTGTAACAGTACTACATAACAACAAACTATAAAATTCAGTTGAAAAAGGCTTATTTAACTTTAAATAACAGATGAATGCAAATAGAAATACATTTCAGTAACAAAAACATAATGGACGTTACCGGATACTTGAATCTCCCAACAAAAGCCACTAACAACTAATAACAAAAGTCATGCATCTAACTTCAAAGACTTAGTTCATAGTTTTTTATACTTCTGTTGATTATATTTAATCTTAGTTTTTTCATTCTGTTAAAAAGAGATTAAATAACAGACGCAATGTTCAACATATTTGTTTTAAGATGGCAAATTTGTGTTACATTCGTTTAATTCATAATAATACACACAAACTAAAGAGACAGAAAGACAAAAGTTTGCCTCCAACGACAAGCAAGAATAAACCAAGAAACAGAAAACAGACAATTTTCCAATGTCCTTTTTGGCTGGCTTTCATATTATTGAATATAAAGAAAAGAGAATAACAGGCAAAATTAATAATAAAAAGTGAAAAAAATGGTATAGAATATTACAGAATACAGAAATGAAGAAACCACTTCCAGACCAGACCCTTTTAGAACATGTATAAGTTGCACATTTTTTTATTTTTTTTGCCTTTTAAATCTTTCTGTTCGGACACCATATTGGCCCGACACCCCAATAGCCTGACGCCCTATTAGTCCGACGACCCATTGGACCGACACACGAATACTAGTAATCCGACACATAATTATTGAGCAATACTTTGTATGAATAATATTTATATTTCAAGAGGATAATCCCAATAGTTTAAAATGATCCTACTGAGATTCCTCAAAATAATAACATATAAGAGTACATGTATTAAAAATTTGCTTAATGTCCAGTGGCAAATATTACTTGCATGTTCAAAACAATTGTTAAATAAGTACAATAGGTAAGTCCTGTAAAAGATGTCATCTGGGGTGAAAGAAGGTCAATGAACTTGGACTGCCACTGGACAACGAAAGCATATTGAAGGTGGACAGGAATTTGCCCTCCTGCATATTCATACAAAAGGCCACCGTCGGCCTCTCAAAGAGTTGTTGCAATAGTTATTAACCTGCAGAGATCATGGCACTCTTTCTATACATGCTATATGAGGCATCGATTAAAGGTGACCAATCTTACATTTGTTGAAAATTAAACATCCCGCACAATTTTACTACCAATGTTTTTACTGTTTTTACTGTATCACATAAACATTATCCGTTGTGATGACAGACTTGCACTTCTGGTGACATTTTCTTAGTGAGAATGTGTTCACATATGGAACAAATCTGGTCCTTATGTCCCACGTAATTGTCATCAATTACTCCTGAACCACTTTACAGAATTTTGTAAATCATCGATACAATCTTTATCTCATGATGTATTTTTTCAAAGGACAATTTACAAAGTGTTACGTCCATAATTAATACCATAACATGCATGTTGGGAAAAACAACTTTTTATAAATGCATGTAAAGTATTTGATGCAGTATGATCTATTGTTATAGGTATCTAAAAATGAATCCCACCAGAACACAAAGACTTAAGTCTATGAGGAAAATAAAGTTTTAGATCAACGACTAAAAATTGTCATGAACAGATAAAATATGAGATAGAGATAGAACTGGTATGAAAGGTGACAGTAGAACATTGAAATAATTTGAAAGGTAGGTATATATATATATATATATATAGTTTTACACTCAATTATGATTTTTTTAAAGTAAGTATTTGCAGTTATTCCTATAAATTTATTTCAATATCATGAAATGTTGTAGTGTGTTCATATGACAACAAACCAACAACGAGCAAATTCAAAAGAATAAAGAGTCAAAATACAATTCTTCAACAATTGAAAGATATCATTAAAGTAAACAAAGAAGTCTACAGGAAGTACATATTCGTACACACAACTTCTCATTTAACTGTTTCACAGATTGCATTGATATTGTGCTCGAATAATCAGATTATATTAATACATATGTGTTTTGGTGCCGATCCAAAGATGTCAGAGGTTTACAGCAGGACATATAGTTGAACTTAGGAACCTAAAGGAAATATAAACAAACATCTCCTTCTCTGTAACCGAATAACAGATTTAAAAGATAGTAATATATTATAATGAGAATTTCCACTGGTACTAATAACGAAAAAATTCACAAAAAGAATACTTTTATTAATTTTTTAAACTATTGCATAGTGTATAAAATAATAAAAAGTTGTAGGATTGTCACTGAGACAACTATCCACCAAATTTGAGACGATGTGAATGTGAACAATAATATACAACTGTGCAGACTTCAACAATGAGAAAACCCATACCGTATTGTCGGCTACAAAAGACCATGACATAAACAATATATGAAACAATTTAATTTAGAAAAAATTAACGACCTAATTTATAACAAAACAAATTAAAAATGTTAAAAGTGCAGCCCGTATTGAAAACATGGAAATTTGCCATGAACCCAGACTTGGGACGCTAAAATTTTTCCAAATCGTATAAGATCAGGCCCTGAAGTCATAAAAAAATTTCTCAGTTCCCGGAGAAAAAAAATCGTGGTCGAAAATTGAAATCCAGCATTTTGATTGGTTGATTTGTTGATTTTGGAGTTTGAGTAAATAACTGACTCGAAAGTTTAATGACTTCAAGGCCAGTTTTCAAGTAGGTAAATCAAACATTGCTCAATTTTTTTTCTTTCATTTTTCTCCCTGTATAATATAAACCTTGTATAATTAACGTTATACCACCTTTAGCAATGCATGTACACTGATTCACATTATGTCATGGTTGACCTATGTTTAATCTTATTGGACTTTAACAAAATGATAAATGTTATAATCCACTTTTTCCTTTCCAGAAACAAGTTGGCAAAGATATATATCACATGCATAGGAAGAGCAGTGGAAAATAACATTGAAACAGCCTGATTGTGAAACAGTTATTTTAAAGAAACATTAAATTGAGAGAGAGAAAAACACATTTTTTTACTTTTTAATGCTGTTCATTCTTAAGATTACTGTTTATTGTATTTGCAATGGAAGTTATTGCAGTTGATAAGAAGATAGAACTACAAATTTGAGTTCTTCAGCTTGTTTTATTCAGTCAATAAAAATCAATTTTGAAAAGCAAACCATATATGCTCAAAAATCAAAAAGGTTAATTATGTACCAAATGACCTCCGTCAGACATAAATCAGTCTGTTGGAAATCTTTCTTTAAATTTTTATACTTATTTTACAAAATGTACCTCTGTTTGTATGTCTGTAGGATTCAAATCCATCAGAGATTTCTGAGGAACTACAAACCAAGAGTTTCTGAAAGTCATCAGTCCTCATGTGAACATGCTATACTGAGTAATGTAGTTCTCACCCTTTCAACTCCCCGTTAACGGGATGCCTAAATATTGTAAAACCAAATTTCATATTTTCTTTTCGTAAAATACGCTCTGCAGTTTTATAGGAAAGAGTACAAGAGTTATGCATACATGTATTTAAGTTACTATTCACAATACACTCATTACAAGTGAATGAAATTGCAGCATGATTAATGTCTACAAAAAAAAAAGAAATCTGTCAATAAATGCATTTAACCATTAAAAATCTTACAATGAGCATATGATTGGAAATTTATTTATGAGAAATTAGACTAAAAAAGTGGTATTCTGAATATTCGCTCACCTCACAGTAAAAGGAGAAAAACATACACTATTCAGTCTGAAGGTACCTGTTCATGTAGGGGGACATGTCTTATAGCAGATTCTCTCCTTGTGGTGAACTAGCATGTTAAAAAGGAGCTCAGTGCATTATTGGTCTAGTTCTGTACAAAATATGTTAATTACATTGTATTTATATCTGAGTATCATGTCCTCTTCCTGCACTTAACTTGCCACTGGATCACATAACATCAATCCATCCACCCATCTTCTCAAAAGTAATATACCGAGTTCCAATGTTCAATATGTTCTGATTTGACTCAAGCAAGATATAAATACATGTAATATGGTATTGTCAAATAGAAGTATTAATAAGTATTAAAAACATAAACCTTATAGACCACACAAGATGCAATTCTGACAATAAATATGACATAAAGCCAGAATATTTAAAAAAAAAAAAAGCTAAAGTAACTGTCGAAGAGCTGGATCTAAAGCAAAACCACTTCAGGACAACAAAAATCAGAGAAATAAAAAAAAAAAACATAACGAAAACATTAACATGTCACGATATAGAAAATGAATGGAAATGGGGTAAGTGTCAAAGAGAACAATTAACCCACCCCAAATATACAAAACAACTAGGCATCACTATACAGATACAGTCTGATTTAAAAAGTGTTATAATGAAACAGTACTGAAGAAATTAGTAACGAAACACTACTTACGAAATCAGTACTGAATCATTACTGACGAAATCAGTACTGTCAAAATCAGTACTGAAACAGTACTGTCAAAATCAGAACTAAAACAGTACTGTCAAAATCAATACTGAAACAGTACTGTCAAAATCAGTACTAAAACAGTACTGAAACAGTACTGTCAAAATCAGTACTAAAACAGTACTGTCAAAATCAGTACTGAAACAGTACTGACAAAATCAGTACTGAAACAGTTCTGTCAAAATCAGTACTAAAACAGTACTGTCAAAATCAGTACTGAAACAATACTGTCAAAATCAGTACTAAAACAGTACTGTCAAAATCAGTACTGAAACAGTACTGACAAAATCAGTACTGATTTCATTGAAAGTATAACATTATAAGTTTTCAGTCTTTCCTAACAGTACTGATATGCACGAGGGTAGAAATGTACCAAAAAGTGTGGGTAAATTATTGGTAGTGTAGTATGCATAGTATCTGCGGGTGTGGGATTTTCTTTCTGCATTGAAGACCCATTGATAGGCTTCGACTGTTTTTGTCTCGCTTGACGGAGTCAAAAAGCGAGACATAGGTGTGCTGTTTCCGGCGTAGGCGGGGTCAACAATGTATTAGTTTGTGATTAGGTCTAGTTTATAGTGAACCACTAGTGGTAAGTCAAAGATATTTGGTATACAGCTGTACTAGTACTGGCACATTTCGTTATCATGAAATTATTTGGCCCCGCCCCCTCAGTTATCGTCTTGTGACTTTGAAACTTTTGCTTAGTTTTCATGTATTAGTTTGTGATTATGTCTAGTTTATGTTGAACCACAAGTGATAAGTCAAAAATATTTGGTATACAGTTGTATCAATACTGGCACATCTCATTTCCGTGGACTGTTTTTGGCCCTGCCCCCTCAGTTATGGTCTATTGACTTTGAAACTCTTGCTTTGTTTTCATGTATTAGTTTGTGATAAAGTCAGTTTATGGCGAACCACTAGTGTTAACTAAATGATAATTGGTATGCAGTTGTATAAGCATTGTCATATCTCATTTCCATTGAGATTATTTGGCCCCGCCCCCTCAGTCATGGTCTATTGACTTTGAAACTTTTGCTTTGTTTTCATGTATTAGTTTGTGATTAGGTCTGTTTATGGAGAACCACTAATGGTAGGTCAATGGTATTTGGTATGCAGTTGTATTATCATTGGAACATCTCATTTCCTGTAGTTTATTGGACCCCGCCCTCTCAGTCATTGACTTTGAAATTTCGCTTAGTTTACATGTGTTAGTTAGGGTTTATGTTTGTTTAAAGGGAACTACTAATGATAATTAAGTCAATGGTATTTGGTATGCAGTTGTATTAGCATTGGAACTTCTCATTTCCATGGAGATTGTTAAGCCATGTACCTTCAGTCATGGTTGATTGACTTTTAATATTTGCAAAACGTACATGTTAAAGTGTTGCTATTTTAATTTCAACATTTGCATTATCGAAATTACAAAAAAGCGAGACATATCTCTGTGATAACAGTTTGTCTGCTCTTTGATCATATTCCCCAATTCCATTGTCCCAGTCAAGGAGATGGTTAAGGGCTCACAAACACGTTTAACCCCACCACTTTGTCCAATGTCTGGAGCCGGTAGATCAGGTTATTTGTTACTACCTTTCATATTCGTTTTTTTGTTAAATGTTTTGTTATAAATCTAGGAGTTTGTTTTTTACTTTGAATTGTTTCACATTTTTTTTTATGATGGTGTCTTTTAAAGCTGGCTCTGTATACGGTATGGGTGTTGTTCTTTATTAAAAGTCGTACAGTGACCTATATTTACTGTAAATTTAGAAATTATTGCGAGGTTTTTATTATTGCGAATAATGCGAATGAGTTGTAAATACAATAATTAAAACTCGCATTTTGTTATATTTTAATTGAATTAAGCATGACTTTTCCCAAAACCGTAAAAATTAAAATCGCATTCAAGTGTAAAATGACAAAATCGCAATAATAAATGCACGCAATAATTTCTGAATTTACAGTATATAAATATCTATCAATTTGATTCTGATTGAGAGTTGTCTAATTGACAAACAGGTCAATTCTACTTATCTTTTATTAAATTTAAGAAAGACACAGGACCTGAAATTTGAATAAGTCGTATACCTGATTTGTTAATTGAACTCCAATAACTATTAAGGTAGGTTGTCATTTATATAATTTTTTAAGCGTATGATGAAGGTAACCAAACTCCCTATTTAGACGTAAAGAATGTAAAGATTTATCTTAATTTACAATTATAAATTTATAGTTAAAGCGGCACCTCGTTATCAAAACAAAACTATTCTTTTAGCATGATCTATGGTGGCGTTTTTCGGAAGTTGTAACGAAATTATTTCACAGTATTGCAGATCAGTTACTGTACAGTAATTTGCACTGAATTTACTGCAATTGGTCGATATCGTTATAATGAAAAAGTAAACATTGCCATTTCTTACAGCCCGTTCAGTAATCTGTATTTTGACATATTACATCGTTACGTATAATATATTATGTTCACAGACGGAATAATTAAGAAGATACAGAGATGTTATAATATCACCAAAAACAAATGATTCATATATATGTGATTTTGCTAGATAAAGAGGCCTTCATAGAGAAAGAAAAAACAGAATGTAAGAACTTAAGCGGAGCAAGCAGCATTTACTATCATATTTTTTCTCATTTACATACTAAATTAATTTATCATATTTATTTTTACATTTTAACTGTTTTGAAGAATAGAATAAAAACTAGGAAAAAATCTTACCTCAAAATATATTTTTGATAAATCCAACATGAAAAATTACAAAAGTTGAATCAATATTTCTGAAATATTATTTACAAACAGCTGTTATATTTCATATGAAAACATTAGCATACAATTCAACATGTAGCTGTATTGCAAAACTAAAATCATTTATTTATCTCAAAATATTTTTCATGACAAGGAAACATATGACAAAATTAAAGCGCCAAGGCAATATACGCTTTTATTTTAAAGGGGTTGGTCTGAATTTTAAAGGTATCAATAAAAAAAAGACAGAAAAGAAAAGATTTCTTGTTTCTGAATTTTATTTTTTGGATGAGAAATTGGTATCTATGAATATTATTTATATATTTTACTTTTTATACAATCAGACATAAACGTTGTCTTACTATTTTACTGATTAATAGTACCAGTTTGTACCTAAAAAATACAAATGAAATTTTGTCATTTTCAAATCACACAATAAGACAGCCTTTTTGATTTTGACCGTTTGCAGATAAGTCATCAAGAGTAATGGGGATTAGATCATTTTTTCATAATTATGTTTCTTACATCTCTTGAATGAATTAATGTCTCCTCATGAAATTGAAGGTGCAAGTTTACTTAAAAACATTATCAAATCTATATATAACCTCCGCAAAACCTGGTTTATGGACAAGTATAAAATGCAGCTTGGTGAGTATTTATTTCTTAGTCGTATCGAATGCTCTGCATTTCTTTACATACTAAGATCATGTCTAGATTCCACTTTTATATGCGTCTACTGCTAGATGTACTAAAAATTATTTGAATGCTTATTTTAATATTACAAACTAGTTTGGGTTTATTTTTTTTTCAGACTTTATTGACCTTACCGCAATGGCATTTTATATATACGTCTTAATAATAGATAAAAACACCAAAAAAGTCATTAAAATGAAAATAATACCAAAATAAAATTTGTCACGCTTATCATTCTCCGTATAATACACACTTCGTTTGGACCATCTGACATTTCATGCATTTTCTGAAAAGCATCAACGATGAAGACTTATGTGTTTATGTTATGTTTCTGTACATTTGTAACCAAAGTTATTTGGTGTAACACAGAAGCAAAGATGAAAATCCTAGGAAGCCTTACTGCCACTGGTACGTTAATCTAAAATGACACAGTTAATACGTTTGGTAGTACTCGTCTTTTGCAGTCGCTGGTAATATTTAGAATTTGTATGATAATTTGTTTTCTCTGGTAGTAATGTTTAAATCTATGAAAGAGAAAACCTACATTTTACTTGACCAAAGATTACATTGTATTTGTTTTTCGATTATTTTAGCTAAAGAAATATTGTAATAAAATTACTGAACGCATGGTTAAACTCTCTTCCTGACCAAGTTATGAATAGTTCGGCGAATATCAAATAATATAGAAAACTATAACCCTGCATATTTCAATATCACTATATTTTTTCCTCTATAGGTACAATGAAAAACTTTGCTAAGGACACAAGCAAAACAGTCAAGCTTGCCACTGAAATTAAAGATATGCTGAATGGTTTGTATTTTGTTTTTATGTAAAGCATTGTAAACAATTAATATGAATTTGTTTAATTATTTTTTAAAATGAATATACATAATGTTTGTATCTATTTTTGTTTGTTTTGTTTGTTAGGTATGTGTGTAAATAGCAAGGACCAAAACAGCTTTGAAAAGATTGAGGAAAAGGTCCAGAATATCTCTAAAGGTACATGTATATACTGCATAAACTTATCAAACATTGGAGCATCAATTAATATATTAAAAAAATGCCCTGTAACGTTTTTTTCTGTGTAATTAACATTGTGTTTTGCAAGATTTTAATATAATACATAGATATATAGAAATAGAAGCAACGCTTCCAAACACTTTAGAATAGAAATAAGGCTGTCTGAAAATGTCATAACCCTCAAATCACGTGATCGTAATAACCAATAAAAAAAGTAGAATCCAACACCATATGTAACATATTAAATCAACTTTACCAACTTTTTTATTTGTTTTGGGATTCATTTCTTCACTTTTTCAATGTCTGTTTACAATTTTGTTGTTGGTGAGTTGTTTTTTTGTTGTTGTTGTTCATATATCAGATACTATAAGCAATAGGTCTACTATATTTGATGGTATTATTAGCTAATTGTATTATATATAAAAATCATTGGTATTTTGAGGGCAACCTTGCCTACCCGAAATTTCCTAAATTATCTGATGAAAATAAAACGCATTTTACTAAGAGTCACAAATTTCATAAATTGTATGTATTTTTAAAAAAAATTACTGAGTTGATTGAAGATTAGCATGTGCTTTTTACACAACGTTCAGTAAGTAATTATCTTATTTGTAGATATGGAAATGATTAAAGAAAAACTTGACAAAATACAGAACATAGTCAGTGACAATAAATGTGAGTATTGTAAAGCAATGAAACGTTTTTGAAACAGCAAATAGAGTAAAAAGAACAAATTCATTAATAGATAAAACAGCAAATAGAGTAAAAAAAACTTCATTAATAGATAAAAAAATTTAGGTTGTTTGCTGTAACACATAACATATTGAAAAATTAGAGAAATAAGTATTGTTAATGCAATTTCGCTTTCGATGAAACTTTTGGGAAACTCTCACAAAATATCGTAAATCAACACTACTAAATGAAAGGGTTATTTAACTTTTCTATACACATATAGGCACTGCGTATCAGCCAAAAGAATGCAAAGACATCACAAACAGAGTCCCTGGATTACAAACAATTTACCCTGACGGTAACAAAAAACTGTCTGTGCAATGTGAGGAAGGAGGATGGACTGTAAGTATAAAATATGTTCTTCTCATATTACATGATGGTATAATACTAAACCCCTAATTGGACGGATTGTGCCTGATATTCATATGATGAGACATCATCTCTATATCATTTCAATTGAGGTCTGTAGCTGGCATGTCAGTAACTGCTAGTAGTTTGTTGCTATTTGTGTATTCATTGTTCATTTTCTTTTGTTTCACATTCTGACACCGGACTCGGACTTCTCTTAAACTGGGTTTTACTGTGCGTATTGTTGTGCGTTTGTTTTTTTCTACATTGGCTAGAGGTATAGGAGAGGGTTTAGATCTCAAAAAACATATTTAATCCCGCCGCAATTTTGCGCCTGTCCCAAGTCAGGAGCCTCTTGACTTTGTTGGTCTTGTATGATTTTTAATTTTAGTTTCTTGTGTATAATTCGGAGTTGAGTATTTTGTCCATGATCACTGAACTAGTATACATATTTGTTTCGGGGTCAGCTGAAGGACACTTCCGGGTGCGGGAGTGTCTCGCTGCATTGAAGACCCATTGGTGGCCTTCGGCTGTTGTCTGTTCTATAGTCGGGTTGTTGTCTCTTTGACACATTTCCCATTCCCATTCTCAATTTTATAAACAATAACAACATGAATAAATGAATAAAATTTCAAAATGCATGTTGAGATTTGTAACATGTCCAAACTAAAAACAACGTTCAACCCTATAATTGCGTTGGATAAAACAATCAATTTTCATACGTGTGCCTGTTAAAACTATAACACAAATTTCCATACGAATTGACCATAACGGTATTCTTTATTTGAATAAATTACAACATTGATAACAATTAACTTGGATACATTACTTTTCAATACCTTTTATAACGTTCATTTGACGCGTTTTTTTCTTTTTCATACTTTTTTTTACTATCGTTTGTACATAGTGTTCAGTCAGTCAGGCTCTACAATGTTTTATTTTTTAATCTAAAAGTTTTATTTAGTTTTTTGATATTTCTGTGCCAAATACTCTTTCTGTTAGAGTGACTTTCAGATTTTCATCTAATGATGATTATGTTGAATGAAATGGTTTGCTACTGGATTGTCTGTTTTGTTTGTTTTCATATTTGAAAATTTCAGCTACATTCTTCGATACAGTGTATCGCTTGTTTATCCTACATATATAAGTTTTTCGCATTTTGTACAGTTTATTGCCCACAGTATTACAACCAATTAGTCCCTCAATGGTACATTCTTTTCTGGTTTTATCACAGAATAATTTGGTTTCATTAATGAGTGAGAATAATGCGCAATTTATCACCCATGTTCCACAGCTATTTCTCTTGTTGTAAAATAATGAATTATGGTTTCTTATGCCATAAGATATATTTTATATTGTTTTCGTGGTTGAACGCTTCTGTTGGCGGATCGGGAAATAATTTCTGTTAAATTGGTGTAGAATTGTCAAATGTTTTCTAAGGATGGAATGTATTTTAGGAAGCGCTTTTGAAAAAAGTAATTACTAAAGGTACTCTTGGTTTTTTTTCTTTCTTTTGTACTGTAAAAGATCGTCCCTCTTTAACATTTGGACTTTTTTCAATTGTTCTACAGTTGATGAATTATCATATCTTTGTCTATGCAGATGCTTTTTTATTTCTTCTGTTCTTTTTTGTAATTTTCTTCTGTTGAACAAATTCTATATACACGAATACCGAGTCCATAAGGTATAGATGTTTGACAGAATTTAGATTGCTAGACGAATTATGTAGGTACTGGTGCTTATCTGTAGATTTTGTTTAAAGATCTGTTTTTAGTGTTTCATTTACTAAAGCTACAAAAACATCTAGAAAAAAGACTCTTTTGAAATAAATATTCTTCCAATTATCCGAAGTAAGTACAAGCATAATTTATGCCGAGATAGGAACCAAAAGATGTTCCTTCAGTTAGTCCATTGAAGTGTTTTCCCTTAAATCTGAAAAATATTATGTTCAATGACAAAGACCATAATTTTTTCTTCAGTTGGGATTGATTTATTAGATCGATTTTCTAATGCTGTTTTATATGCTGCTCGTGCTTCTTTTCGTGATACACTTGGATATTATTTAGTTACATCTAAACAAACCATTAATGCGTTCTCGTTGTCGTTGTGATTTCATTCTTTTTCAACTAGTTTGTAGTCTTCTGTATTCATTATAACAACGGCGGGGGTTTTATCGCTCGGTCGTAGATTTAAACATTACGTCTCAGATGTGTCCTCGGTCCTTAAGTGATTTCGAATAGATAACAGAAGTTAACCAACGTTGATTGTGTTCTAGGCTTACTCTGCTTGGTATCGTCAAGATTCAAATAGGAATATACAACTATTGGTTTTATTTTTTAAATGTAAGTAGTCCGCACTTCGGTGTTGACATGAATATCAATCAAATGGTATTTTTTTTATAAATTTACTGTTTGCAAAGTATGAATTATTCGAAAGACTAAAGATTTTCTTATTCAAGGCATAGATTACCATAACCGTGATTGGCACACATTTTTGGAACTTTGGTCCTTAATGCTCTTCAACTTTATACTTGTTTGGCTTTCTAACTATTTTGATCTGAGCGTCACTTATGAGACCTATGTAGACGAAACGCACATCTGGCGTATCAAAATATAAGCCTGGTACCTTTGATAACTATTAACATCACTGGGTATATGCCACTGCCGGCTGAACGTTTCGTCCCCGAGGGTATCACTAGCCCAGTAGTCAGCACTTCGGAGTTGATAGGAATATAAATGGTATGGTCATTAATACAAATTTATTGTTTGCAAAAGTATAACTTATTCGAAATACTAATATAATGATTATATCCCAGGCATAGATTATTTTAGCCGTATTTGGCACAACTTTTTTTTGGAATGATGGGTCCACAATGTTCTTCAACTTTATAGTTGGTTGACTTTCTAATTATTTTAATCCGAGCGTAACTGATGAGTCTTATTTACACGAAACGCGCGCCTGGTTCTTTTGATAACTATCAACAGAAAAGGCAAAGTTTAGATTGATTTTATTCGATATAAGCATCTTATTTTATGTCTTATTTAAGTTATTGTGACTTTGATATACCGGTATTTAAGGTTATTCAAAAACGGTATGATGGAAGCGTGGAATTCAACAGGAATTGGAGTGATTATGAGAATGGATTCGGCAGCACTAAAGGAGAGTTCTGGCTAGGTGAGATAAAA
Source organism: Mytilus edulis (assembly GCA_019925275.1). Taxonomy (NCBI): domain Eukaryota; kingdom Metazoa; phylum Mollusca; class Bivalvia; order Mytilida; family Mytilidae; genus Mytilus; species Mytilus edulis. The sequence continues at coordinate 88,211,882 of CM034350.1, forward strand.
CATAAGACCTTTTTAAAATCTTAGATTGGTTTTTTTAACTAATAGAACAACAAATACTTGTGGGTTACGTCAGATATATATTCATTCTTATTAAAAGCTATAAATAAACTCATCATATATACCAGGATTAAATTTTGTTTTTTACGCCAGACGCGCGTTTCGTCTACAAAAGACTCATCAGTGACGCTCGGATCCCAAAAAGTTAAAAAGGCCAAATAAAGTACGAAGTTGAAGAGCATTGATGATCAAAATATATTTCAGAATTTCAGAAAATGTTCTGGGTAATTTCATTATTTGTACATCGATTGGAATATAACATGTTGTCATTGGTTAGATATTTGAACCTTGTTATTATATCATTACATGCTGGTGCACAATTTCAAAATATTGACCATAAAACATTCTTGTTAGTTGTGTTCATAAAGTTCATATACAATAAATAACACATATAACCACCTCAGGCAACAAGAATATTGCACAACTGACAGCAGAAGGAAGCCATGAACTTAGGATCGATTTGGAAGACTGGGATGGAAATAAAAGATTTGCAGTTTACAAACATTTCAAAATAGGCGACGCATCTACAAAATATATATTGAACATCAGTGAATACTCAGGAAACGCAGGTAAATATAATTAATGTATGTGGGGTGTTATTAAAGATACGATTACTTTCCCTTGTATTTGTTTGTATCAGCATCGAAAAGGATAAGGTATTTTTTCTGGCTTATTCGGTCCTCTCATAAATTGATATCATTATGTAACAAAAATTATTATCCCTCTTATTTGAGATACTGACATTTCACCCATATTAAACCCATAGTTGATAGACCGTAGAACAAATTTACCTAAATCTATCCAAAAGAATTTAAAAAAACTCACTGACGGTATATCCATCCGATCCTGGACTTTTGTATTTTTCCTAATTTTTGCAGCTGCTGTTAATAGATATAGGAAGATGTGGTGTAAGTGCCAATGAGACAACTCTCCATCCAAATAACAATTTTTAAAAAGTAAACCATTATAGGTCAATGTACCGCCTTCAACACGGAGCATTGGCTCACACCAAACAACAAGCTATAAAGGGCCCCAAAATAACTAGTGCAAAACCATTCAAACGGGAAAACCAACGGTCTAATCTATATAAAAAAAACGAGAAACGAGAAACACGTATAAATTACATAAACAAACGACAACTACTGTACATCAGATTCCTGACTTGGGACAGGTGCAAACATTTGCAGCGGGATTAAACGTTTTAATGGACCCAAACCTTCTCCTTTTTTCTGAAACAATAGCATAACATCACAACACAGAAAAACACACGATAAAATATCAATTGGCAGACCTAACTCAATCAAAAAAGTCTGAATAAGATTTGTTTTCCTCAAATGAATCCTTTGTTTCATTTGTTAACTTGGGAACATCTAAATATGGAATTTCCTTATTGAGATCAATATTTTCTATTGTATCTTGTTTTTAATATAAATCCTTATAGAAGTTTTTGGTTTCCATGTGCATGTTTGTTTCTACATCAGCCTTTATCAGTCTTGGAATTGTTTTATTAACAAAAGGCTTAGTTTCTAAAATGAGAGAAAATATCTTGATGCTCTTTCTACTCCTTCTACCAATTGAATTTTTTGAAAGTACATTATGACCACGCATTTTTTTCTTTAATCTTCAAATTTGTAATTCATATCTTTTTTTGAGAGATCTTCAAAAGTTTCTGTGGTTTGTAATTTTTTTAATTTGATTTACCAAAGCATTTTCCATTTTTTTTTTCTTTCTTTCAATATAATGCAAAGGAAATTGTTTTACTCCTAATTTCTGCCATTAATATTTCTTAGAACAACTGATCATTCATTGTGAAAATAATATCTAAGCAATCGACCTGATCTAGTGTGTTCATTTAATATTTGATGGTTTTTAATTCAGGTGATGGACTACGCTATCATGATGGGAAGCAATTCTCAGCCTATGATCAAGATAACGATAGTCATCCTAAAACAAACTGTGCTGCTTACAAATCCTTTAAAGGAGGATGGTGGTACTCAAACTGTTATTCCGGACCAGAGTCCATGCTAAATGGGCACTATACCCATAGAAATAATCCTGATCAGGGTATTATTTACCGCACGTTTGGAAAATACTCTCTGAAAAAATCTACCATGAAGATTCGGAGAGTGTAATTGCGAGTTATACTATCAATAAATAAATGCAAAATATTGGTTTGTTGTTAATTATTTATCTACCGATTATACGTGTGATATTAAGCAGACATCTTATTATTTTAAAATCGGTTTAGACAAAAAAATCATTGAAAAGAAAATTGCAATTAGTCACAGCACACATGACTGAATGAAGTAGATATCAGGAAATATTTAGGAAAATTGATGTATTCGTTCAATATCAGTTTTTTAAAACAAAAAACCTAAAAGTGAATTTAATACCACTGCTCACTCTATTAATTGGAGCAGTCTCTGTTGCGTTTACTACTTGCATCTAAATCTTAATTGTCTATCCTCCTTGACCGTTTTCCCTTGTTATTAAGTAGAGTTTTGTGTACTTTCTATTCTTTCAAAAAGTCTTATGTCATGGCTACATGTGTTTACCTTTAAGAAATGACTGTAATATTTGTTCTTTCTATGAAAAAATAACATCAAAAACGTGGTGCACACTCAATAACCCGCGTAGCGTGTTATTTTAAAGTATAAACTTTGACAAGAGCTCTACTGCAAATCGGAAGAAGACCAAGGGAAACCATATTTCTATACCCCAGTCAATCCATGTGATTTCTACAGGACAACATGTTAACCGTTGCCAACAGTCTGTGAAACCAATTCGAGTGAAAAACACGTTGCTTAAAACAAATTTCTGTGCTTGCGCTATTCAGGATTCAGATCTTTGACAAAAAAGGATTATACATGAACCGTGAAGGATGACATCAATATATTTGTTAAAACTTACGAAATACAATATCAACAAAAAATATCTGCTGCTCTATCGCAAAATATTGGTAAAAGTCCAAACAGAATATAGGAACATACTAAAATCATATATATGTATATTATTACAAATTTCTTATTTCGTTTACTTTGATATTTAATATTAATCAATTGAATCAAAATTAATCATATTATGTACTTTGTTTAACCTTTTTTTTAATTTACTCTTACATTATGTTTGAAAATTATATTGTAATTATTCTGCTCATTTTGGACGCCGTGATTGGCAAATAAAATATTTGTTTGTTTGTTTGTTTGTTGTTAGTATAAAGTAAAGAGCAGACGGCACGAAAGATATTCCTTACATATAAAATTAAGAAGACAAATGATAAACACTTTATGGATCAAGGAAATCCATAATAAATTTATCCTACTTTCCAAAGGGAAATAGAAAATAAACTTTAAAATATATAAAAAATAATATTTTAGCAAATTTAGAAACAGATAAACCATTTATTCTCAGAAACAAAACAAAAAGTTGTAAAGGGACTAAACTTAGGGAAAGTTGTTGTCCCAGATGAAATAATAAACAAGTTATAAACTGTTCTATCCCATATTCTAACCCATTTATGATTAAAAATTATGTTTAATATTATCCTGCAAACAATAAAATACCTCAAAACATGGAGAAAGTCATTTTAATCCTATTGCATAAATCTGGGGGATAACATGATTTGATCCAATAACTACAGAGAAGTCTTTTTGATTAATTGTCTTGCAAACATATTAGATGCTACTTTTAATGATAGACTTACTATAATTAAAGATGGCCCATTAAGTTTAGGCAGGTTTGGTTAAGAGAAAACCACAAAACTGCAGAAAGCATTTACATATTAAAATTTATAATAAATAAGTATTTACATAAACATAAAAAAATAAAATTGTATGCTTGTTTTGTAGATTTAAGCTAAGCATTTGATTCTGTATAAATCGCTGCTCTTTTGTTTTAACTTGATAATATGGGGGTAGGAAAGACACTGTTTATATATATGTTATATTTGTTATTCTCGTGGGATTTTGTCTATGTGTGTTACATTTTAGTGTTATGTCGTTGTTCTCCTCTTATATTTAATGCGTTTCCCTCGGTTTTAGTTTGTTATCCCGATTTTGTTTTTTGTCCATGGATTTATGAGTTTTGAACAGCGGTATACTACTGTTGCCTTTATTTAACATTACAAAACATCAATACGACGACACAGGGTCTTCACTGAAATACAAAAACATGGCAACTGGTATGTTCAATATTACAATATGGGTAAAGCAAGGTCATTCACTGAGTCCTACTTTATTTGATATTTTCATTAATGATATTACAGAAGTCCTTGAAAATAATTTATAATATCCTCTAAGAATCATAGTGCCTGCTTTTTGCAGATGACTTATTAATATTATCAGAAACTAACACAAGACTTAAAAATGGTCTCAGTAATGAAGCCATATACTGGGGGAAATGGCAGATAGAATTGAATATTAAAATGACTCTGATGAATAGCTGTCTAGTTAGCAATCATAAAAAATCTCCTAACTTTATATTATTTACATGTCAATTTGGTCGAACCGAGACTGTCTGTAGTATTCTAAAGTATTAAATAATCAGTGCAAGTTTTTGACATAAATATATTTACCGCCAGCTGACAACTTTTCAAACTGATAGAAGAGAGGTTCATAGAAGTAATTGTTCCGATTATGTGACCATTAAGGATGTACTTGGGTGCTGTTGTTTGTCTTTTAGTCAGTTTATTTTTGCCCATGGCGTTGTCAGTATGTTTTCGACTTACGAGTTTGAATGTCCCTTTGGTATCTTTCGCCTATCTTTTATAACTATCTTGATAAATACATTTCTTTTCAATTTATACCGGTGTATAATAAAAACAAACTGAGTTTTCTAATTGGGAGATTGGAGAGATTTATAGTTTGTTCTTATGTTGTGCTATTACAACACTGTCCTAGGTTAGGGAAGGGTTGACCGCACCCATACATGTTTAACCCAACTACATTTTGACGTGTCTGTCCCAAGTCAGCAGCCTGTAGTTCAGTGGTTGTCGTTGGTTCATGTCTGTCATATTTGTTTTCCGTGTTGTATTGTTATAAACTAGGCTTCTAGTTTTCACAAATAATTTTTTGAAGGCCTCACGGTTGCCTATTATAGCTGCTTACATCCACTTCATTTGAACTTTGTTTAATATATGGTTGTCTCATTGGCAATCATACCACATTTTCTTATTTCTATATACTTGCAGAACGATTGTATTCTTGCATACAAAACGGGTCAAATCATTTAAACGAGCAATTGTACTCTCCTCGTTATTACTGTATACAAAGGTGATCAATAAAGCTACTTTCTCATGGAAACAATGGTGGAATATATTATTGTGTTACTGTCATAATTATTGTCAGACATCTTATGAGTATAAAATAAACTTGATTGTTTGGTTTGATATAACAACTGTACCGTCAAATGGTAAAAAATAACAGTAGACCTTGTTTTATATCATAACGAGTGTACGAATTCAATATTATTATTGCAAATGTGAATAATGATGGCCAGAGTGTTCATTGGTTTACATCTTATACTTCCTTATTGTAACAATAGAGGGATAGGAAGTTGGAAATACTTATCATGTTATAGTTTCGATATTATATTGTATTGTTAATATGGCATCCATTGAAATGTCTGCGTATGAGGACATTAGACGAGAAGACCATACATACGACGCAATTAGAAAGCAAATCAAGACGGATCCTAAGATCGTACCTTTGTGGAGGAAATGGTTATGTTCTTTTCTTTTGTCACTTACGGTGTCTTTGTTGTCTGTTGGTGTAGTTTTGATAGTAACGTATTTTATGGTTCGTGGTAAGTCAAGATAAGTAGCATTTTAATCATAGTTCATGATTCTGCAAGTTCTTGCAAAGGAAATAATACATTAAGGGTTTAATTATAAAACCAATATTTTCATTTCTATAACGGAAAAGTGTATGGCATTAGATTATCATTTTTAACACAATATTGTACATGGTGAGAAAAAAAAACAATATTGTAGACGAAACTTAAAGTGAGAATATTGTGATATTTTTGTCGCGTTTTACAAAATTCTGCATACATTTGTTTTACCATTTCACCTATTTTCAATTGCATTATCCCTAGAAGTATACTTTAGCATTTTAAAGTTTGTAGATATTTGGATGTTTTGTGAATAAGGTCCCTTATTCTTAGTTTGGACATCGAGTGACATGCTAACACTGTTACAAAATCAGTGCTTATTTACCTTATTCATAACTTGATGTTCTTAATAAACTCATATTATCAATTTTTATCCTGCAATTGGAATACATTAACAGCAAAGCAAATATCGCTAACTGGTAACTGTATACTTATAGATTATCGTTGATCATCTCAACGAGATTGTATTTGTCGCCCGGGCCGGTACAGCGAAAGTGAGAAAAGCAATCGAGTTGAGATGACCTATGATAATCTGTTTATCGCTTTTTGACCTACAAATACGTTGTTAATTTCATTGACAACGGGAGTGCACCCTTAGTTTCTAGCGATATTTTTTTTCAAATCACTCTACTGTGCTGAGAAAGGAAATTATCAGTCAGTAAGATCAAAGGAAAATTTCGTAAAATAGCGATAAAATACAAACATCGCTTTAAAAAAAATCAACCATGCAACAATGTTAATTTCAGCATGTTCGGTAAATGTCACGTTCAGTCCAAAATTCTGAAGCATACGACAAATAAAACATTTTTGTTTTAAATCAGCCAGTGTTTTTTTTTTGTTTTTTTTTACTGTTGAAATTAGTTGCGGTGTTATAATAAATGATTATTTACGACGAGCGATGTATTATTGTTGACCATGCGATATTCTTTTCGGCGTCCCCATAAGCTGATTGTGTGAATGTTTTGTAATATTAATTCGCCTCAAAGGTAAAATAAACAGAAACTAATATATTTTAAACCGAAAAGAAATGCAATGAACGTGAGTTTTTTTCTGTCTTTCAAAGCAAAACCAATGTACAAAATCAGGTGGTGCAGGATAAAGACAATATAACTTTTTAGTGTCTTTAAATATCAGCTGTATCTGTACTCGGCTCGAAAAGAGTAGTAGCTCGCATTACACTTGTTTCGCAGCCTCGACACATACAACTGATATTGACAAAACTTTCCATTTTTGAAATACTATGACTTTTTTACCTCAGGAATCATTTTGTTAAAACGTTAAGGAACTTTTGGGCCTCAATGCTCTTCAACTTTGTACTTTATTTGGCCTTTCCAACTTTTGTTCATTCGAGCGTCAATGATGAGTCTTTTGTAAACGAAACGCGCGTCTGGCGCAAATACAAAATTTCAATCCTGGTATCTCTGATGTGTTTATTTACAACCACTCGGGCAATTCCACTGCTGGTGGAGTTTTTATTCCCCGAGGGTATCACCATCCCAGTAGTCAGAATTTTTGTGTTGACATGAATTATCATAAATTGACTGTTTAATAACATTATAGTTTTGAAATACGAAGGAAATGATTACCTTAGTTGTATTTGTAAAACTTTAATGAATATTTGGTCTTCATTGCATTTCATCTTTGTTATTTATTTGGCCTTTTAAAAAAAAATAATTAGAGCGTTACTGATAAGTCTTTTGTAGACGAAACGCGCGTCTAGCGCAATACAAAATTGTAATCCTGGTATCTATGATGAGTTTATTTAGACACTAAACAGTTATTATCTATACATTTATTTTTTCAAGTTATATATTGTATAATCCGTGACAGTAAACAATATCATTAACATGCAAAGTTATTGTGATGTTTATTCTTGTCAATTTTAATTTTGTATAGATATTTGGTTGTAATTTTTGGTCCTCAATGCTCTTCATGACTTTACACTGAACACAGTACATCCGTAATCAAAGTATTCCTGGCTAAATTGATAAATAGTACATGGTATTTACTAGATTTTTAAGTGTTATGTTGCACCACAGTTTAGTATTATTAGGTGTTACACCACTAAATCGGGCCAGGTCAGAAAGCACATACCAGAAAGTGATATATATTTAATTACATACTTAACACAAAATAGTTCGTTCGCATGGGTGTACCTTTCAAAATATGTAGAATATTTAGTTAATTGTGGTATCAAATGAAAGTTGATGACTTATGATCATTGTAGAACACATTTTAAATTATAATTTTCAATGATAAAAAAAATGCATGAAATTAAAAAGGAGGATACATTTTGCCTGTTTGTCAGATATATAGTACCTATTTTTGTACGTCCGAAGTTCCAGGAACCAGTTCTCTCTTATATGCCATTAAAGGTATGTTGATGTTTTCAGAACATTACACCATCTTGCTTTGACATGCAATGATTGTCACCTTATTTGAAATTAGGAAAAGAGAGCTGTGTCTGCTTACAATTGAGCAATTTAACATACAAAGCAAGGGGACATGAATTAGTGGTGTACTTCCTCTAGAGTTCTAGGCATCCGACTCCGTCAGCCTGTTATTGCTACTAGTGTATTAGTTCGTTCTGTGTCAGGGGCATCATATGATTTGATAACAGGCAGCTACTCAGTCCGGATCATGTTATTAATCCTGTAGATCATTAGTAACCCGGTGACGAAAATCTGAAAAACTACCCAAACACATTTACTTTGCCTTTACGAAGCTCTTATTCAAACTGAATACAACAAACTATGTATACAGCAAATATTGATGTCGATAAATCATAGATAACTTACATCAATCAATTAAAGTGACCATAAAATCTTATTTTAAAGCCGCATCAAGTGATTTCAATTTCTGGGAGTGATTTTTCTTATCTGTAAAAAAAGAATAATTCAACGAGTCTTGTAAGGTACGCAATTTTCATTTTATGACATCTACTCTATTCTAAAAGAGGACCAAAGAGTACAATTATCAAACATACATTTACTTGTATTTATAGCTTATTTCTTCCTTATGTTTTCAAGAAACCTTCCTAATTGTTGTAACCTTGTTATATGAATAACTTTGAAAATGTAATGGTCAAAGTGCAGAATATCTATCTGTATGGGTAGGGAAAATAGGCTTAATAAGATGCGAGTTGAGGACATACAATAAATATTCTCAACTCCTATGAAGACAGCTTTTTGGGTCTTCGTTCTTTTCATCTTTTTAATACTTCAAAGACGTAAAGCTATTGCACTAAATGTAAAAAAAACATCATACAACTTTCGATATATGTTACATAATATACTAGGATATCTTCAATTAGCTTAAACTTTATTCATGTCCAATTGATTTCTTTGTTAAATTGTTCAATTTTAAGCAGATACAGCAAATATGTAAAATGTGTTCTACAATGATCATAAGTCATCAACTTTCATTCAATGCTCTTCAACTTCGTACTTTATTTGGCCTTTTTTACTTTTTTGGATTCGAGCGTCACTGATGAGTCTTTTGTGGACGAAACGCGCGTCTGACGTATATAAGAAAATTTAGTCCTGGTATCTATGATGAGTTTATTGATACCACATATTCTACATATTTTGAAAGTGACACCGTTACGAACGAACTATTTTTTGTATATGTAGTTAAACATATATAATGATATAACACTTACATTTATTTGTACTGTAGTCCTGTCATGTAATGTTGTCATTTTAATGTTATATTTAACATTGCCATAAACGTGCAAGGTTTGGCTAGCCGCAAAACCAGGTTCAACCCACCATTTTTACTTAAAATATCCTGTACCAAGTCAGGAAAATGGCCATTGTTATATGATAGTTCGTTTCTTTGTGTGTTACATGTTAGTGTTGTGTTTCTGTTGTGTCGTAGTTTTCCTCTTATATTTGATGTGTTTCCCTCAGTTTTAGTTTGTAACCCGGATTTGTTGTTTTTTTTCTCAATCGATTTATGAATTTCGAACAGCGGTATACTACTGTTGCCTTTATTTAATAATATCATATTGTTTGGCTTTACAACTATTTTTATCTGAGCGTCGCTGGTGAGTTTTATGTAGATGAATATAAATAAACTCATCATAGATACCAGGATTAAAATTTTATATGTACGCCAGACGCACGTTTCGTCTACAACAGACTTATCAGTGACGCTCGAATCAAAAATGTTTAAAAAGCCAAATAAAGTACGAAGTTGAAGAGCATCGAGGCGCGTCTGGCGTATTAAATTATAAGACTTGTACCTTTGATAACTATTTACACCACTGGGTCGATGCCACTGCTGGTGGACGTTTCGTCCCAGATGGTATCAACACCCTATTAGTCAGTACTTCGATGTTGACTTGAATATTAATTATATGGTCACTTTTATACATTTACTGTTTGCAAAAGTATAATTTATTCGAATAACTAAGGATATGTTAGCCTAGGCATAGCTTACCTTAACCGTATTTGGCACAATTTTTTTGGAATTTTGAGTCCTCAATGCTCTTCAATCTTGTACTTGTTTGGCTTTCCAACTATTTTAATCTGAGCGTCTCTGATGAGTCGTATGTGGACGAAACGCACGTCTGGCGTATCAATTTATAAGCCTGGTACCTTCGATAACTATTATCAATGATTATATGGGTATTTTTTCTACATAAAATTAAGACACAATATACAATCTACTTCATGTAACTAATACGTTTAATAACAAGTAGTGAATTGTTGTTTTCACTCAGATACGTATGAATATGGGTTGATTCATGCTTCAGCACATTCTAATATATTTTGTAATATAACTTTAGGTTTTATAAAAACGCTCAATGTATAAAGTCTTCCAACTTTTCCATTTGAAAGACATTTTGATTTTCTTTTAATTATTATTTTTTTCCAAATTTATTTCTTCCGCTGTCTTTTTGCATACATAAGAAGATGTTACTCAGCTATTTGGAATATGGAATAAAATAGTTTATACGCTTTTGAAACTGGCCCCATATTAACACATATCGACGGCATTCTTTTCAAAGTTAATTTTACCTTCTAGATTTTGACCTTTGTTACACATTCATATTTGTGCAATATAAACCTTTGGAATCTCCTATATAAAGTTGGAAGACATATGTCCTTGAAAAAAAATCAACAGGAAGTGACTTTGTGTAAACAGGGAAGATTTATTTTTGCAATAACTTCAATAAAAAGTACACAAACAAGTTAGAATTAACATATCATATTTTAAGGGTTTTTTTTTCTATTATAATATTTACTAATATCATCCAAACGTTTTTATCGAAAGTGATTTTGATTTGGGTTGAAAGATTTTCATTTCTTTCTTAACAATTGTTGGGTTTTTTTTATTATTTAGTTGAGTTGAGTTTTTTTTTTTTTTTTTTGTGTGAATAATTGTTCTTGGTTTTGATTTGAAGATCAACATCGTATTCAAATCAAATGTTCGCTGACCAAGAAATGATAAATCAAACTTCAAAGCGAAATACATTCTTAAACTGCTTACAAATATTCGTTCTGTTTTTATGCATTTTTGATATCTTGACATTAGTATTTAGATACGAGAAATGGCTGTATCCAAAAAGATATTTTGCTACTAGAATTGATTTACAAAGGTTTTGATGTGCGTTATCTTCCTTTTTTGATAGGCATTCGCACATATCTTTATAAAACAAAACTGTTTAAAATTACAAAATTTGATAAAAATGTGTATTGCGACATTTCTATGACACTATCGTGACATCACTATGACGTTTCCGTAATAATATGTCCAGATTCTAATAACCTGGTCATTAGTCAATATGAATTGATTATATATTTGGCAATTCTAGGAGCAAAATAATGACACATATAGCAGAACAACCTTGAAACCTTTGAAAGGCAAATTTGACTTTAGATGAATTTGGCTATTTATTTTAGGTACTTTTGTCATATAGCTCTTCAACGGTTCCGGTATTTATACATCGTCGGATTTCAAATGATTGGCTGTGAGCGTTCCTGGTGAAGGTAAATCTAGAAAAGCGCTTCGGACGCATGAAATTATTAAACGTGTTGTTTTCAATTTTTTTACTGAAATAAATAATATATAATTACTCATTCACAGTGTAGATACTATTCTGTACGCTATCCGGAAGTCGCGATTTTCGAAGCGAGAACTTTTTGGATCACATTTTAAATTTGATGGATATACTGAATTAAACGGTAAGTTGATCATCTGTACATTGCTTAATGATTAATTCAGCTGACATTGATATTCTAAAATGGTTTAGAATTAAATTCAGTACATTCATTATTCTTATCTTTGCCTTAATCAAGATATTTTCGAGTGCATCACTAAGGAAAATCAGTCGGTGATCCCAAAAACAATCTTTTTACCCTCTTAGTGTACAAATCAACGTAAACACCAGACTTAATTAACTAAATGAAGTATATTTCAAGAGGTGGTAAAAGTTTCAACCAGATATTGAAGCCAGAAATAAGAAAATTACACTTTTTTGAATTTCTCACTGTACGATCAGTCTCGCTTGTATATTTTGAAACTGTATGATCAGTCTTTGTTTCACTGTATTCTAGTGGTGATTTCAAAATTATTTACGATACATTAGAAGGTGGCATTTTTCTAAATAATACAAATATATTTCAATAAATTCACATCCTGAAAACTTATCAAACATGTTTTAGCTTGATAGGGTGTACTCGACTTACTACATTAAGTATAAGGATGTTTAAATGTTGCTAAAATAAGAGGAAGGTTTGTTGTATATATAAGTTTCAGAAATGTCATCCGTTATACTTAAAATTGTACAAACACAGAGATTTAATTGTTATATAAAAATGCACGTATTTACACACATTCGAAGCCGTACTGTAGCCTATAATTGATCACAGTTCCTTCACTTTGTTTTGGATGTAGAGCTGCCCCTTTGACACTCAATTGTACACCCCTTTGTAAAGCGGGGGTTTATAGTGATAATGATAATAAGGGATTCCAAATATATGTTCCCATACAAATGCATTGATAGTTAAAAAAGGGTTTCAAACGGCCGGATTTCCTTTTTTTAGATCCGTCACTGATATATAACTATTAATTAATCTTTCTCGGATTCCTTATCATAAATGACAATGACTGTATTGTGCACCGTCTATTTCGAATTTTAGTAAAATCTTTTATGGGGTTTCTTTATATAAGATACGGACTTTAACATTGCATTATATGGGGCCACCCATCAGGTATTTCCCACACCTCCTAAACCAATTATTAAAGTTTTCTGAAATTGCTCCATTTTTGATCAATCAATGCATTATGGACAAGCTTGATTTATGTTATCATCAATTGGTCACCGGCGGACAGTGTAAATAGTCTTAAAAATGTAATAGCTAAACAGATAACTGCAACGATACACTATAACAAAGTCCACAAGCGAATCATGTATTGCTTTTTAGGCATTTGATTTTAAATAAGGCTGACGGAACAAAAACACAATTATTTTGCCGTCTACAAAAATCATCAGAAATATATTTGTATTGTCCGATGAAAGAAATTGCATGTTATAATTTCCTGGACAATTTATAATATCACATAGACACGTATATACCTTCAAATTGCCGTTGTTTTTTTCCTTCAAAATCACGACTGGCCATACAGTAAAAAAATCTGAAATCGCTTCTAGAATACAGTCAGTTCTAGACTGATCGTACAGTCATTTATTTTGGGATCCTCAAGGAAAACATATTTTTTATGGGAAATACATATATTCTGCTTAAATACGAAAAGAATATTGAAACAGTATATATTTAACTGTAAACTGATGCAAATATTTGCAATAAAAGATTATTTGCTCTGTGCTACGAGAGCAAAATAGTCCATCGATTTCACTTTTTTCTATCAAGTTGGTGTGATGAACACGTATATTTTATAATCTAATGCATGTTTTTGTTACAGGTACTCATATTTATGATGCTATACATACCTTGAAGATGTTCAAAGCACTTTATAGATATAGGAGTAAACAAATGATGAGAAAATTCACCGTAGGCAAAACCGTCCCGTTAGCCAGTTGGAAATCATCGCTTCGAAAATCGCGACTTCCGGATAGCGTACAGAATAGTATCTACACTGTGTCATTTGCAATTATTCTCCCTCCTATACTTATACGATAAGTCATATCGAGTAACTGGTGAAAAAAAAATGTTAATCCGATTCTTGAACCAATGCATGTATATATCATAAATTTAGTCTTCTGTGCCCGATTTTATCATTTTTTACCAATCGATTTCATATAATCATTAAAAAAATATTATACTCGATCAGTAATGTTATGAAAATATGGCAGTTAATTTATGGTCGTTTTGAAGCCAAATTTTACCGATTGTCGTCTTTGTAAAAATAAACAAAGAAGCATGGATATTGAGGTAATCACGTGTATAACATATGATGCATAACATATACAATATGAAGTTGTTTATTTCGATGACGGAACGATGTTTACGTTTGTAAACCATGTTAACGCTCTCTGCCAGTTTGGTTTCCCCCTTCTAATTTGCGTATTGCGACCACCGCGATTTACGAAAATCGCTGATAAAACTGCATACGTAAAACATGTCGGCGATTATTGTCTGTGAAGCAATGTTGGCAAAACAGTGGTATATACTAGTATTGACCATGCCAAGGGTAAATACCGGATAATATTGGGAAATACTGTCAAATACTGGTCGATTGAAATTTTAGGTGGACAATTCTATTAAATAAACTCATCATAGATACCAGGATTGAGATTTTATATATACGCCAGACGCGCGTTTCGTCTAAAAAATTCTCATCAGTGACGCTCGAATCAAAAAATGTTAAAAAGACAAAATAATCTACGAAGTTGATTAAACCACTCTCTACCTGGTCAATTACTGTTAGTAATGAAATAATGAAAGTGTTAATGTCATTTTAAATGTTATCATTTCTATTTTTATGTACATTCTTTATAAACAGTGATTTATAATTACTTTTTAGTACAAAAGATAAAAACTGATTCGTCCCTGCTAAGGGAACTCATCAGGTGACTTTTGCACCGACTATAGCATTATGCTCTGGTTTTGTTATTGTATTCTAATATTGTATAAAAGTTCTAAATAGGGTCTTTAGGTTTCAGTTTGGAGTTTAAAGTCAAGATTGTTCTGCTATATGTATTTAAAAATTGACTATGCTAAGGTGAAATTTTCACCACATTATCTAGTTTTTGGTCTACACAATAAATTGCTGAAGCAATATATAAGATTAAGTTTAAGGTCCTTCATGGGACTTTGTACAAGAAGTATTAAAAATTTTCAATTTTGGACAATCTATTCGAAATTGGGTGAAAATTTTCTACCCTAATTTTAATTCAGCTGTAAACCAAGGGGGTAATTCATCAGGGTTTTTTTTATCATTGAACGGATTAAACCACTCTCTACCTGGTCAATTACTTTTAGTAATGAAATAATGAAAGTGTTAATGTCATTTTAAATGTTATCATTTCTTTTTTTATTTTACATTCTTTATAAACAGGGATTTATAATTACTTTTTAGTACAAAAGATAAAAACTAATTTGTCCCTGCTAAAGGAACTCATCAGGTGACTTTTGCACCGACTATAGCATTATGCTCTGGTTTTGTTATTGTATTCTAATATTGTATAAAAGTTCTAAACAGGGTCTTTAAGTTTCAGTTTGGAGTTTAAAGTCAAGGTTGTTCTGCTATTTGTATTTAAAAATTGATTATGCTAAGGTGAAATTTTCACCACATTATCTAGTTTTTGGTCTGCACCATTAATTGCAGAAGCCATAAATAAGAGTAAGTTTAAAGTCCTTCGTAGGAATGTCTTCAAGAAGTATTAAAGATTTTCAATTTTGGACAATCTATTCGAGATTGGGTGAGAATTTTCTACTCTTATATTAATTCAGCTGTAAACCAAGGGGGTAATTCATCACATTTTTTTAACATTGAACGGAAATGTAGACAAGGCGATCCGCTTTCTCCTTATTTGTTTATATTGTGTTCTGAAATACTAGCTATAAAAGAAGAGGGACGAAAGATACCAGAGGGACAGACAAACTTATAAATCGAAAATAAACTGACAACGCCATGGCTAAAAATAAAAAAGACAAACAGACAAACAATACGACACATGACACAACATAGAAAACTAAAGAATACACAACACGAACCCCACCAAAAACTAGGGGTGATCTCAGGTGCTCCGGAAGGGTAAGCAGATCCTGCTCCACATGTGGCACCTGTCGTGTTGTTTATGTGATTACAAATCCGGTAAATAGTCTAATTTGGTAGTTCACATCCATGAAAGGGAAGGGGATTGCAGTTACGACGTAAGGAACATATCCGATATCATTTTGAAACTGTTATTCCATAACGGTCAACCAACTCGTGATGGTTTCCGTAAAATTTACGAAGTGATTATTTCAACTTCACCATTTGGAACTCTTGGTTTAATAGCTTCCTTATGAGCAGCAGCCCTCTATCAAGAAAATCATGATAGGAAATGCAAGCACGGGAATAATTGGGAGCTATATACACTGTATGCAGGTGCTGCTGGAATGTTGCTACTTAGAAATGAAAAGTTTACAATTGGAAAGCTGAAATCATCTCTTTTGTCGTAAAGTTTTGTTTTCAACCGACCCTAATTGTCAATTTCTAGATGTAAGTCAAGATATGAGGCCGACTTAACTGTATCTGTTGTATCCTTTATCTCTAGTTCGATGGGATAGATGCGTTCAACATAGTCACCAAATTTCGAATTATTTAGTGTAAGAACATCATCTATATAGCGGAAAGTAGAGTTAAAGGATATAGCTAACTTCTTATCTTTCTTCCTAAAAAGTTCCTGTATGAAGTCAGCCTCATAATAATAAAGAAACAAGTCGGCAAGAAGAGGGGCACAATTTGTTCCCATATTAAGCTTCGCAACAATAAGAAAATAAGAATGTTAAAATCTGTTAGTATTGAAAATAAATTGTCTCAATTTGCTGATGATACAGATATTATTTTAGACGGATCTGAAGAATCTGTAATGGAAAGCATGAAAGACCTTAATTATTTTTGGGAAATCTAAGGTTTGAAAATTAACTACAGCAACCTAGGTTGTATGGATTGGCAGCATGAAATACAATCAGAATGAACTTTGTAAAGCTTAAACTTAATATCATGGGGTAAACATAATTTTTCGTACTTTGAAATAGACTTTGATGTAGATATTTATCAAAGATGATACGATTAAATTATGATAAAAAAAAATATTGGAGATTGAATCTCTTTTAAAGCAATGGAGCAAGAGAAACTTATCTCGAATTGGGCGTATTACAGTGGTTAAAACATTGGCATTACCAAAGCTTATCCATCTGTTTTCATCATTGCCAAATCCGAACACCAGATTTATTCAAAAACTTGATAACTTGTGTTTTTAGTTTTGTTTGGCAAAAACCAGTCGGTAAAGTTAAGAGAGAAACATTAGTGAAAGATAATTTTGAAGGAGGTCTAAAAATGATTAGTTTGAAACCTTTCATAAAATCGTTGAAATAAAAAAAAAATACAGGAAATTCTTGCTTTCTACGAGATTGATTTTGATTTACTAGAAAATACAGGTTTCTAAAACAAAGAAAAAAATAAGAATGTATGTACAAATCTATTTTTGAAAGATGTTTTGAGTGCTTGGAAAGAAATTGTTGCTTTAATATTGAATATACTTGGGAATATTTTTTGAATATGCCTTTATGCTTTAGTGAGAAAATTAAAATAGAAAATGATGTTGTTTTTCACAAAGACTGGTATGACAAAGGTGTACACATTGTAAGTGATTTATTAGATGAAGCTGGGGATCTTTTTCTGTGACCATATTTCAGGACGTGTATCACAGACGTACAGACTTTCTGAAATATTATTGCTTAATAAATTGTGTTAAACAGTATTCACAACATTTTGTTATAATGCTGCATCTCCAATAAAGAATTGTTACCCAAGCATTCCTTATAATATCAAGATTTTTTTTAACATAAAAAAAAGGTTCTTAAGATATGTACTTCATATTGAGAGCAAATCTTACTCAACCAACAAATAGAAAAAAAATATGGAAAAGTTTGGTGTCACTAATGATGAAATGAAACTCATTTTTACACTTCCATTTAAAATTACTACAAATAGTAGAGCACAGTGGTTCCGATACAGGATAAACCCCTTAGTTTTTACTACTAATTATTTCCTGGAAAAGATCCAACTTGTACAAAGTCCTCTTTGTACTTTTTGTAATATACAATTAGAAACCATTATACACTTATTGTCGGAATGTGAAGAAGTACAAATTTTGTTAGAAAATTTTGATACATGGACTTCATCTACAGCACACATAACACTTAAGGTGGTATGGGTGTCTTTCGCCATCTTGGATTGTAAAAAAACAGAGAATCTAAGGTCCAGATTTTCAATCAAGTTAGCAACATTTGAAGCAGGATTGAGATAACTAATGTGAATTTGCATTTAAAAGAACAAATTTATAAGATTATAACTTATACATAGTTATGATAGTAATATTTGTACAAGTGTTGATAAGTTCTGCTTGAATTTTAATATTTTAAAATTGGCATTTTAGGGAGAGGTAACTCTGAAATAGTGCATTTTCTGAATCAATCTACATGGAATTTTGCTATTTCGTATTTTAGCCGAAAAAAACGCACGGTGACTCTTAGGCTATCTTTTCTTTTGATATTCGCAAAGCATTTTAGAAAAGCTATCTTCTCGTATTTTATTTTATAATTCTATCACTTAGTTTAGCTTCTAATCACATAATGGTGATTTTTCCTGTATCATCCATATTTTGTCACGACCTATAGCTTGAGAAAATGCACGGTGACCTATCAATTTTATAATATTTTTGAACATATATCAATAGATACTACGTTTTAGCAAAGTATGAACAAATTCTATCATTTTTAATTTAGACTCCCGTACCACCTTAACTATAATTGTAAGACTTTTGTATTTGGTATTTTTGATGTTAGAAACTGTATTGTACAAAATTAGATCTTACTATTACGGAATTAACAGTATAGCTAAACATCTTGCTCAGAAAAAACGGCCATTTTGGCGAGAACACTACTTCATACGAAATGCAAACAAGAATTCAGCAATATCTTATAAAACACAGGAACAACTGTACTGTTTTCATTAATTCAACTCCAAGTGATTAAGGCGGCTGTCATAGATGAAAGCATTTTACAATAAAGGAGGCTCGAGGGTACAAAAAAATTCAGCAAAAATTGAAAACATGATTTTTCATTACAAATTTTATTTATTTATTAGTTGTTACTTTATGAAATGGTACAAAAATCAACCAAAAAATCAATTCGTTTTGGCCCAAGATGACTTTTAAAAGCTTTATATCATTGAAAAAGCTCCAAATTATCTCCCTTTGGTGAAAAAAATGCCATTTTTTGGCATAAAAATTGAAATAACTTTTTTAACTCATCGGCGACATATATTTTTTATTATTTTTTTTCAAATGAACTGTACTTAAACTAAACTATTGTAAAATTTGACCGATTTCTGTAATTTAGTTCTTTTTTTATTTCGATTTTACCTTTTTTTCTCCTATTAGTTCAACCGAAAAAAGGTACCTTAACAAAAATGAATGCTTCTTCTTTTAAAGGCAGATTGTGAGCTTAAATGAACGGTGACCCCATATTTTTATTTAATTTTTATATTAAGTATAGGATAAAGTTTATTTATAGAAAAAAATAGCGAAATCCTATATTTAAAAAAAAAATGATTTAGACCCGCGAGCCCCCTTAAACAAATTGTTTTGTACAAATACAAATGTTCAAAATATCGAACTTTTGGAAAACATAGCTCAAGACTCCAGAGAAGTACTTCAGCTTGCCATCGAAATTAAGAATTTTCAGAACGGTGTGTATATAATATTAATTTAATTGTTCTTGTTTGTTATTTGGAAACATTAGGAAACATAAGAGTCAATTCAGTTAACATTTGTTTTCAGTCGTTTTCTTTTTGTTTCACTCTTTTCAATGAATATTTATTTACTTTGTAGAATCGGACGCAATCAAAGAGAAACTTGCAAAAATACACAAGGATATTAAATGTGAGTGGAAATGAGAGTTTATTGACGGCAAAAAGAGAAAGGAGAGAACATGATTCTAGATAAAGGATGTGTGTATTTTTTAAAAGCAAACACCAAAAGAATGTTTAACTATATATTATAATTGATTGTTGTAATACAAAACACAGCGTCATGCTACATGTATCATCACAAACGTAATACTATATGAATATAAAAACACAAATTATGTTAATATCCTAAACAACAAATATTATGTATTGCATTTTTACTTCTTCACGTTCATCTGTTGCACGAGTGGTTTGTTCAATGATGTGAGCTTTCCAATTTTCTACTTTCTATTTCTTAGCAGTAAAATAACGTTCGTCCCATCGTATATCTCGCATTATTGATACGTAATGCGCATAAATGTTCAAATTGTACGGACTTCATTAACATCGGTGTGCTTCTGACGCAAAAACAAAAATGAGTTTTTCAGTACCATTACGAATAAGTGTCTACTTTTACTAATAAGAGACTTAGATCTATAGATACGAGAATAGTCGTCTGATATGCTAAACAAGTTGCTTTCTTTAAAAGAAAGAAATGCAATCGTGAACCTAAATGCCTGTTTGGTACAAAAGATCAGATAATTGTTAAAACAAAGACGCAATTAAGTAAAATAAAAAGAAAGTCCACCTATGTAATTTTAATTTATAGAAGTGTAATTATAGATATTTATTATTTTCTATACGCATATGTCCTGGACGCGGAAGAATTTTAATAGCTGCTTAAATGGACAAGCTGCGCTCTATTTTAGTTTTGCTAAAATGGCTAGGTTTTAAAATCCTAAAAACGCCCTCTCATTGACGGTATCTTTTTCGCTTAAAATCTCATCTCCAATGTGACCACAGCTTGTGTTTCAGAAAATTTCCTTCATGCATCTCTAATAGATTAACTACTGATGTAGGATATCAATCAATCTCGATAAAAACTTATCTACATCATAGTAACTGTAAAACGCTAATGAATATTCATTAGATCAATTAAGTACCTAGTACGCAGTCGCCCATAGACAAGAACAGGGTTGCGTTCAATAGAGTAGCGGCTACGTAGTGCTACGTAGATTTTGACTATTGAACGTATAGCTATAGACTAGCTGCTACATAGATATTGATAAGCAGCTACGTAACCGCTACTAGCTGCTCGGCTACGTAGCTGCTACGATATTGAACTCAACCCTGATGTATTCCGAAAGACTACGTAGGTCGTCTAATATTATACTACGTGAACCGTGTCACGCAATAACCGATATTGATCCTCCTTTACCTTGTTTTGACATTTTGAATGAGTGAGGATTTGCAAAGCGGGTGATGCATTTCATCTTGAACTGTTTATTCTTAATAGATTAAGGAGATTTAAATATCGGTTAGCTTCTATTCCTTTAAATCGATACACTTGGACACTCCAACTAAAAATAACTCAAATAAACATTTCCGTAGATAAGAAAATGTTCTAATTTTTTTAGATGAGATAATAAATCCTTTTTAAATGGTAGAAGAAATGTTTAACAAAGTTTGTATTTTTATATAGGCTATGGACATCTACCAAGGGAGTGTACACAGATCAACGACTCCGGATTACAAACCGTTTTTCCTGATGGTAATTGTAATAAGGAAGTGTCGGTACAATGTGAAGGAAGATGGACTGTAAGTATAGAAGAAAACCGTGTCAAGGAAGAAAGTATATAATAATCGCATAAAAGCCAAGATGCAACTGTTTTCATTTTTCTTAGATTACTATCATTATTTATTCATTTATACATATATATCATCTTAAGGGTTAGCATGAATTTAAAAAAAAGATGATAAACGATATGGAGTCTTCCCTAATCTTTTCAATGACGCGAGTGAATATTACGATGCAGCATTAGACGACGACTGTGTTGCTCAACCTCCACCCCCAGAGATTCAAAGATGTGGTATGATTGACAACTCTCAAAATGACACCAAATGACAAAGACATTTTAAAACAACTATAGGTCACCGTACGGCCTTCAACAATGAGCAAAGCCCATACTACATAGTCAGCTATAGAAGGTCCCGAAATGACACACGTAAAACAATTCACACGAGAAAACTAATGACCTAATGTATGTACCAAAAATTAAAATGGCATTTAAGTCTAAAATGACAAAATCGCAATAATAAATGCACGCAATAATTTCTGAATTTACAGTATTGAGGATGGCCTGGATATCCCATATTTCAGACAAGCCATGGCGTTGTCAGTTTATTTTCGATTTATGAGTTTGACTGTCCCTTTGGTATCTTTCTTCCCTCTTTTATATCTTATTTATCCCAGTGAACTCGAAATAAGAATACCACTGATACTAGAAGGACTGCTCCATAGCTTGATATCTTCCTCAATATTGACATTTCTTAGCAGTAACATACCTTCTGTCCCATCGTATGGTGTTTACATATCTCAGTTGATACGTTATGCTCGTGCATTTTATTTAAGAAAAAGATCGAGATTTTTTGGCTATACTTTTTGAACCTTTTGGATTATAGCTCTTCATCTTTTATATAAGCTTTGGATTTCAAATATTTTGGCCAAGAGCATCAATGAAGAGACATGTATTGTCGAAATGCGCATCTGGTGCAGGAAAATTGGTACCGTGAATACTATAAAAGTTCTCCAGAAGTTCTTTAAGTTTTTTTTGAATCCACAGATGGTTTATTCACTACTCCAGTAAATAATTTCACAGTATTTATACGGACGGAATTTTGTCAATCTAATGGACAATTCATTGAAGCCATAAATGATTTATGATTCGCCAAAATCTCATCCTTGTCAAATAAATTGTTTTTGTATGTGGGATTACCTAAGTGCTCATTTATTTCAAATTCTTTAACATGACACTCGTAGAAGTACGATTTACATACAAACACAATATGATTTGAAGCTTTTCCGCAGGAACAACCACATACCTATCGTGACAAGTCTAATGTGGTTGGACATATTCGGGGGAAGGGGACGGGATTGTAGTAACGATAATTGAAAAAAATATGCCGTAATACAAATTTTGACATCTTGTGTGATATAAATTCATCACTTTTATTACTTATCAGTTAGGTTTTGTTACCTTGTAGACCCCAAATACTCAAAATTTAGTAACTCTCTGATATACTATTTTCAAAAAAGAGTTTTTATCAATTTAAACATTAAAGTTCTTATTATTTTCAACAAGTCGTTATAAATATATGTCCATATATACGGACCAATTATACCAATAATCTGGTCAAACTATCATGGTTCACATTAGAAAAATGAATGACTCGACTGCCTTATTTTAATAACTAATAAAAAGAACTATTGAATCTATAATTCAGATATTATTTTTAAATTTATTAGCTATATTTTAGAATTCATAACCTACATTTCAGAAAGTATATTCAAAATGCTGAGAATAGAAAAAAAATAGTTCATATGGGCCATTCATTGTATTTCTATTTTTATGTGATAGCTGATACAAAAACGGTATGATGGTAGTGTTGAATTCCACAGAAATTGGAAGGATTATGAAAATGGATTTGGAGACATACATGGGGAGTTCTGGTTAGGTAAGATAAGTATGATCTTTATAAATTTCGACATTGGGTAGTTTTTTTGTGTGTTATAGATTCATTGTTCGTAATATAACATTTAACCAGTAAATGCACATCTTTGTTTAAAGAACTTGCAAGCCATTTAAAATATTGTAATGCAGGCTTTAAAAAAAATCACACAGAGTTCATCATATTCTGAAAACATTATGTCTATCAATTTTTTTTTATATCACATTGATTAGTGGACAATACAGACCTTTAGTTAAAATATTTGTGTTCTGTTTGGTTGTGTTCATAAATATGCACACATTCATTTAGGCAACAAGTTAATAGCGCAGCTAACATCAGAGGGAAATCATGAACTTAGGATCGATGTGGAAGACTGGGATGGAAACAAGCGTTATGCAGTTTATAGAAACTTCTCAATAGGCGACGCATCTACAAAATACAGATTGAGTATCAGTGATTACTCAGGAAACGCAGGTATATATAACAAGATATTTTGGAATGCCAAAGAGGTAATATAACGTATGTTCATGTCCCAAGAAATCATCGATATGTTAACGTTTCAAACTTTCGTGGTCGGTCAAGATTTACGGAAGAATGGTTTCATAAGATAAACTTAGCAATCTGCCTATTTGTGTTGCTTACTAAATGGACATGCATCATCAACATATTTAAACAGTTAACGATCGAGCTGTTAGTGTCACAAGTGGACTGGAACTTCTCGCCCTTTCAGAGCACATGACTTTCTTCAAGTTTGTCGTTTGTGGTGCTCAATCTTTTGTTTTCGATGAATTGTTCTGTAGACAGTTGTTTTGACTACTTGTAAATTTTACCAAATAAGTTGATAAAATCAATAACACTGTTAAATAAATTATATGAGATATCTTATAAACTATAAAAGATATATTATAAACTATATATACGTTCAGGTATTTCACATCCAATTTTTTATGGAAATATTCTTTATAAAGCACAAAGGTGTCAGTATTCACCTCAGAAACTTACAAAACCTTTGAATAGACTTATTAAGAAGGGATATAATTACGATACTGTTGTCAAGTCATTAAAGATTGCATATTTTGGCGTTAATATTGAGTCAGTGATAAGGTCTTTGCATCGGAACTAAACACATTTATTCTAAAAACAGTTGTTGGCATGACACGGGTTATGTTCTTCTCATATATGTTATGATGGTATGATACTAAACCCCTAACGGGAAGGATTGTGCCTGATGTTCATACGATGAAATCATAATCTTTCAGTCAGTTTAATTGAAGTCTGGAGCTGGCATGTCAGTTAACTGCTAGTAGTCTGTTGTTATTTATGTATTATTGTCATTTTGTTTATTTTCTTTGGTTACATCTTCTGACATCAGACTCGGACTTCTCTTGAACTGAATTTTAATGTGCGTATTGTTATGCGTTTACTTTTCTACATCGGTTAGAGGTATAGGGGGAGGGTTGAGATCTCACAAACATGTTTAACCCCGCCGCATTTTTGCGCCTGTCCCAAGTCAGGAGCCTCTGGCCTTTGTTAGTCTTGTATTATTTTTATTTTAGTTTCTTGTGTACAATTTGGAAATTAGTATGGCGTTCATTATCACTGGACTAGTATATATTTGTTTAGGGGCCAGCTGAAGGACGCCTCCGGGTGCGGGAATTTCTCGCTACATTGAAGACCTGTTGGTGACCCTCTGCTGTTGTTTTTTATTTGGTCGGGTTGTTGTCTCTTTGACACATTCCCCATTTCCATTCTCAATTTTATTTTATATAAGATATATTATAAAACATATGAGATATCTTATAAACTATATAAGATATCTTATAAAACATATGAAATATCTTATACAGTATATAAGATATCTTAAATAAAGAATATTTATAAGATATCTTATAAACTTTAGGAGATATCTTATAAGATATCTTATAAACTTTAGGAGATATCTTATAAGATATCTTATAGATTTTATAAGATATCTTATAGATTTTAGGAGATATCTAATAAACTTTAGGAGATATCTTATAAAATATGTAACCCCGCCGAATTTTTGCATCTGTCTGGAGCTTCTGTCCATTTTTAGTATTGTATGATTGTTAATTTTAGTTCATTTATATATTTCGGAGTTTACTTAGTATGACGTCCATTATCATTGAACACATATTTGTTAAAGGGCCAGCTGAAGCACGCCTCCGGTTGAGGGATTTTCTCGCTGTATAGAAGACCCATTGGTGGCCTTCAGCTGTTTCTTCTGCTCTTTGGTCCTGTTGTTGTCTCTTTTACATATTCCCCATTTAATATAAGATATATTGTACTATGTCTTATATAGTTTATAAGATATTTCATATAGTTTATAAGATATCTTATATAGTTTATAAGATTTCTTTATAAGATATTTCATATTTTACCGGGCTTTTATTTCCTATCATGATTTCCCTAAATAAATAAATAAAAATAAATAAATATAATCTTTATTTCAAGAGGATGATCCCATTAGATAAAACTAATCTTCCTGGGAGTCCTCAAAATAATAATTACATATTTACAAGTACATAGAGTATTATAAAGTTATATTATACACAATATACAATTGTATTCAAATAATAATGAAAAGGCATCTTAATTTGCACAATTGATGAAAAATTTGTAACATTTTGTTTTAAAAGATACAAGTGTATTACTCATTTTTATTTCATTTGGTAAACTGTTCCATATTTGAGAACCTGAATATGTAAATGTTTTCTTTAAAAAAATTGTTTTTGGTTTTGGAAGATTTAATAGTTTTTCATCAGCTGAACGTAAGTTATAGTTTTGATTATCAGTAAAATGAAAATTTTCTTGTAAATAGTTAGGAACCATACCATTTAATGATTTAATCTATCCTTGATAGATGATAGCTGCTCAGAAGGAAGCTATTAAACCAATACCCTTCCCTTTTCACGAATGTGACCTACCGAATTAGACTATTTATGTGGAGCAGGATCTGCTTACCCTTCCGGAGCACCTGAGATCACCTCCAGTGTTTGGTGGGGTTCGTGTTGCTTAGTCTTTAGTTTTCTAGATACCAGAGGGACAGCCAAACTCATAAATCGAAAATAAACTGACGACGCCATGGCTACAAAATGAAAAGGACAAACAGACAAACAATAGTACACATGACACAACATAGAAAAATAAAGTATAAGCAACACGAACCCCACCGAAAACTAGGGGTGGTCTCAGGTGCTCCGGAAGGGTAAGCAGATGCTGCTCAATATGTGGCACCCGTCGTGTTGCTTATGTGATAACAAATCCGGTAAATAGTATAATTCGGGAAGGCACATTAATGAAAGGGAAGAGGATTGTAGTTACGACGTATAAAGTATATAAGGTATTAAATATAAAAAAAGCATTTAGTAATAATAAGATATATCATATACTTTATAAGATATATTATAAACATCTTATAAACTATATAAGATATCTTATAAACTATATAAGATATCTTATAAACTATATAAGATATCTTATAAAATATATAAGATATCTTATAATATAAAATTGATGAGATATCGTATTAACTATATGATATATCTCATAAAATATATAAGATATCTTATAAAAATCAAATTATATAAGATATCTTATATCATAAATGAGATATTTTATTAATGATATAAGATATCTTAAATTTATATGAGATATCTTGAAATTCGAATAAATAGTAAACCGGCTTGCAATAGAATTTACTCAATTATCATATAATTGATATCTACCATTGTTTTTAAATACGAATAACAGATTATCAGGTGTGAACTTAGTAAGATATTCAATTTGTTCATTGCGGTTTATACGTTTGCCACGATACTTTGATCTTGTATCTTTTCTTGTCTTTGATCACCAATATTCATGACATCAAACGAGGAAATTTAAGACATATTCACTAGACCCATGATAAATTTGTTAAGACCGAAGGGATACTCTGTTTGTTGTCATCATTTAATCCAAGTTGATCTGGAACACTTTACACGTTTTTTGTCCTTACTGATTGTAAATCAAACGGTTCATTCTCTTAGTCTGTGAGACTGGTATAGATTTGACAATTTCTAGTTCTGTTTGTCCTACATATTAAAAACCAATTATATCCCTATAACATAAAAAAAACATGCATATTTTGACATTTTTAGCTTTCAAGTTCTGTTGGCATTTTTTTTTAAACTGGTGAAACCCCATAACATGTTTTGCCTGACAAGGCAGTGTTTCTGAGCAATATATGTCTTTAAAACATTATTTTTGTTCTCAGGCTTCGCTATCAATATTGACAAAAATTATGAATGGCATATGGCGGGAAAAATTGGGATATTTTCTGTCGTGATTTCACTAAATTGTGTTACTCAAACAAAGAGGTATTAAAAGATGAAATGTTTTAAAAGCAACTTTTTTGAGTCTCAAAGAATGTTTATATTTCGGCATTTCTAACAATTTTACATATTTTTTTTAGTTTTATACGACATTAGAATGAAAACAATTTTGTAAATTTCACATGTAAGGGAGATTCAACCGATGACAACGTATCTATGGATACAAAAATAAGCCGAAATATACCAAAGGGTATTCAAAATCATAAGTCGAAAACATACTGACTTTGCCATAGTAAAAAGCAAAACAACCAAATTAAGACAAACAACAGTAAACAAAGCATCACAAAGAAAACTAAAGACTACGCAACACGATCAGGTACATGTGCTGTTTAAATCTAACAAGATAATGACCAGACGTGCATGGTTAACATTGCATGCTTTCAAAAAGTAGCTTCATCTCGTCTCTCACAATTCTATTAGATTTCATTTATAAATGTTCTTCCCTCATTATAATCTAACATTCACTGGCACAAAACCGTCTTATATATAGACAAAGAGTATTCTCATGATAACATCCAATTAGTTAATACTTTTTACTTTTTAAAAGATTTGTAGATTATATCATATTTATTATGAAGAAGATATTCATTTGTTGTATTCCGTTGTTAAAGAGTGTAATACTTTAAACGGCCGAGGAGGTTAATGCTTTCTTTTTCTTTTTCAGGTGACGGAATGAGCTATTTTAATAGGATGAAGTTCACAACATATGATCAAGATAACGACAACAATAGTATCAACTGTGCTGATCATCACTACTTTAAAGGTGGATGGTGGTACAATGACTGTTGGACACTAACAGGAGCCATGCTAAATGGGCATTATACACGAAATACTTATCAACAGGGTATTATTTATAGCACGTTTGAAACGAATTCTCTGAAAAAATCTACCATGAAGATTAGAAGATTGTAATTTCCAGTAAATGTCATTGCACTCATACCACATCTTCCTTTATCTATAAAAATGCAAACTAAACAAGGTTTTTCTTGTTATTTATTCATTTATTTACATCATACAGTAAAAGACAAGTAAAACACGTGATTTTGTGTGAGTTAACCCGAACAATCTAGTCGTTATATTCCAATAACTCCTCGAGAAACGGTAATCGATAGATGGGGCTGGATTATTTGAGTTAGGTGTGAGTTGAAAACGTCATTGCAATATAATCTCACCGCTCATCTTAATAGTTTATTCATTTCGCTTGTAATCTAATTCTTGATTGTCTTAAGAAAACAAAGTTACTCAAAGTTCAGCTACATAATTGAATAAATTCATCTTAGATACCAGGATTGAAATTTTATGTTTGCGCCAAACGCGCTTTTTGTCTACAAAAGACTCATTAGTGACGCTCGAATAAAAAAAATGTTAAAAAGGCCAAATAAAGTACGAAGTTGAAGAGCATTGAGCACAAAAAATGAGCTACAAGTTTTGGCAAATACAGCTAAGGTAATCTATTCTTGAGGTAGACAAGCCTTAGTATTTAAAAATTTCAAAGTTTTGTAAATATCTAATTTATAACTATGAACATATCAATTATAGCTCAAGTCAACACAGAAGTGCTGATACTCCTTTATGTATTATCGCTTAATTTGGCTTCAGCATAATCTATCATATTGCAATAACATGAATAAGGGATACCAAAGATGAAGTAAGTTCATCTTCAAATTATTTGTTTTCGTAATATAAGATAATCAAGGCTAAATGATTTATTGGAATTGTATGCGATTATCGTTCAAGTGAGAGGTTAAGCTTAGTATAAAACCAGGTTAAGTCCACATTTTTCTACATAAAGAAATGCCTGTACCAAGTCAGGAATATGACAGTTGATTTCCATTCGTATGATGTGTTTGAGCTTTTGATTTTGCGATTTGATCATGGACTCTCCGTTTTGGATTTTCCAGTATTTGGAGTCCAGTATTTTTGTTATTTTTACTTTTTTCTAAACATTACATATACTAATATACAAGAAATTTTATTTCATTTACAATATGCATGGTTTACTTACTTCTACTCTTTGAGTAGCCATGACACTACCAAGTGCCTGAGTTAGAGGCGCACCAAATTTAGAGATATTGGTGAGGTGGTTAACATCCATTGATCTCTAACCATAGTAGTTGGTATCCTTGACATGCGTGGTAGTATATGGTCTAATAATCAAAGGCTAGATTGAATGTATTGAATGTTTCAGATTCCATCGATAATCTGACAACTTGAAACAAATATCTGTTATCTGGTATTATATTTGGCTAATTTGTCGGAATATTGCGATTGAACGCCGTCAAATCTTTAAAAGACCAAGGCATGAAAAAGTGTGAAACAATTCAAACCAGAAACAAAAGACTTGATATAGGACATAATAAAAAAATAAAAAATATGACAGGAAGCGACCAAAGATAACCAGTGAACTACAGGACCCTGACTTGAGACAGACACATTAAAAATGTTACGGGGTTAATCATTTTTGTGAGCGCACAGCCCTCCAAATCCTGGGACAATGGTTGAACAACATAACTTCAGAATAAAAACTATTAAAATCAGTTGAAAATTGTTTGATTCATTTGGTGGGTTTACAACACAAAAGCATTTAGGATGAAGACAAAAACATGTACTATTGATCTAAGGGTACTAGCAGTCATTCAAAGTTAATATCTAGCTAATTCAATCTAATAAACAAATCATGTTCTCTCAGACAAAATTAGTCTCAAAAATTAGAAACCAAAATGTTATAATCTTTTATTTTATTCCATGGGTCAATCAGGTCAAGGTTCAACGATTTGCACAAAACGTGTGATAATGATAGATTAGTCTCCCAATAACTTACATTACATGTATATATATATCAGGACGAGAAAATGTTATTGTGATACAATTATGGAAGCTATTTATACATAATTGACATATAAAGCTGGATATTAACGAATTCACAAGAAAACAGGCCCACATAATAATGCTTTGAGTTGAGTTGACCAGTGTTTGATTATACTACTAAATACCGTATACTATCAACAGTTAACTTGAAAACGGTTCAACATCCTTGTTATATCTAAAATTAATTGCTTAACCGTCGATTAATTTGTTTTACAATTAAAAAAGCTATGATAGCTGACTTGTATACTTTCTTTTGCTGAAGTCCGTTCGGCATTCTGACCTTGCGAGGGCGAGTATATTTTGTGAATCGATTAAAAAGATGCAAATCAATATAACAGACAAAATATAACAATAACAACTTTATATAAAAATGATAAAATTCTCAGTTCTCATCCTAAGGAAGCATCAGAAATTTTCAAAAACGTTTTTGGTGGGGGTTGTTTTCTCATTCTTAAGTTTTCTATGTTGTTTTTTGTGTACTATTGTTTGTTGGTCTTTTTTTTTCCTTTTTCATCCATGGCGTTTTCAGTTAATTTTCAACTTATGAGTTTGAATGTCCCTCTGGTATCTTTCGATCCTCTTTATTGATCTTATACAAAAGACTGCGAAAAAAAATTGTTCGTGAATTGAGACCAAGACAACTAATTCATGATAATAACAGCTCACACCTCAATTTGATCAATTTTAAATAAGGAACACATTTTCTGTTTAAAAAAGTCTGACAAGTGTAAACATGCACGAGCATAACGCATTGTGTTATATAAACAAGTTCCATACGATGGACCAGAAGGTTTGTTTCTGTTGAGAAATTGAACGTTCACCAATAGAAATGTGTAATCAATACGTATTCAGTATGTTGGATATGTCAAATGTTTGATCTCTAAAATTGAGAATGGAAATGGGGAATGTGTCAAAAAAACAACAACCCGACCATAGAACAGACAACAGCAGAAGGTCACCAACAGGTCTTCAATGCATCGAGAAATTCCCGAACCCGGAGGTTTCCTTCAGCTGGCTCCTAAACAAATATATATATACTCTAGCGTTCCTGGTGAACATTATTAAGTGTTGTGTGATTAGATATTTATGCCATTTTCTATGGTACCGAAAAGATAAAAATTATGGCAATACACCATTGTTTGAGTCCCCGAGGGTATTTCCAGCCAAGTAGCTCAGTTTTTAAAAAGAAATACGGATAAATATTTTACCGAAATTTTGGAAATCATTAGAATATCAGGAAAGCTTTTCCCTCATGCATAACTTCGATTCCTTTTTTGGAAGTGTCTAAATTTTTATTTCCGTTCAGTTATATCAGCTCTTCGGCATTCGTATTAAAATACCTTGGAATCAAGCATCAATGAAAAGAATAATTTGTCGACATGTGCATATGCAGTGGTAGTTGCTGTACTGTTTTGTATTACGAGGTAAAATGAATTTCGAGGTAGAAACACAATTTTAACCATACATTATTTAATACGCATTGTAGTTCGATAAACTTATTTTGATTTGAAAAAAAAATGTCTCACAATCTAAAATCTAATCCCACTCGGTGTACTGTATAAAAACCCACTGTTTTCTGTTTTATAAACCTGGAGCCATGATCAGGCTGATATATGTCAAAAGACATTTAAAGTTCAACCAATGTATTATATACTAAAGATGATGTCAATCAGTCACACGAATTTGACGTCAATGATGGAGGTGAAGCTCCCTTTTAGGCCAGATAACGATTGCAAAGTAAAACCAAAAAAACATTCAGCCAATTTCATTTCTGATTAATGAACATTCAATTAAATCATATTTTATTGAACCGACTGAACAATTTGAAAAATAATAAGGTGACTCTATTCACCGACCGATTTGAAGAGCGATCATTCTAGAATAAGTAAACACGGTAAATGAATAACCTTTTATCGATGCTTGTAACAATTTCATTATAACATACTGATAGGAATATGTTAGTTTTCAGATTATAAAGTCTTAATAGTCATTTATCTCAAAAACAAAAATTAACTTTCTAACCTAGACGCCTTATTCATCAATGAGTCTGGGTATAAATTGAAATTAACGTTATACTTCATGTATTTTGTTCTAAGTATTCATAATGAATGTACAATTATTTTTATTGTTAATTTATGCCTTCGCAATCAATATGATTCTATGTGACAATGAAGTACGAATGCGCATCCAAGGGAGCATAACTGCCACAGGTACGTGTATTTTTAGATATATACAACTTTCTTTTATTTGGGCTTTTCACCATTTCTAATTGCCCTTTTTTATGTTCTAAAAAGTTCGAATTTCAAAGAACTATTAATATTATATTTTCTAATGCGATATCAAGAAAAATGCATACCAAGTCAAGAATATGACAGTTGTTATCCATTCGTTTTATATGTTTGAGCTTTTCATTTTGTCATTTGATTAAGGATCATCCATTCTGAATTTTCCTCGGAGTTTAATGATTTTGTGGTTTGACTTTTTTCCAAAGGAACCCGGGAATTGAAAACTTCGAATCAATAAAAAATAGATAAACATGAGAATTTAATGTTTGGGGCTGAATGAGACACACTATAAAGGGAACCCGAATTAACATTTTTAATTGGAATCACATCGTTCAACATATTTTGAAATGATGTAATGTTCTTTAGGATTCTTGAAGAAATTCAAAAAAATATTTCTTATTGGTTTATAGATGTCTATTAACAGGTTTTTTTTTTATTAGACCTTAGACGAATGATCTTTGGCCAACTTACTAAAAATATACCTATTGAAATGTTGAGTAATTTTTTAATTCTCCTTCCCCAAAGAGCCAAGTGAGATATTCTGTTATTCCTATATAGAGGATATTGTCACTAAATGACATTTTTTACATTTGTTTTTTAACATTTTTGCATAGTAAGTAAATAAAGAAAAACCTGTAAATAGTAAAGAAAATCAGGGAGACGAGATCAACAAAAGAGACTTTAGTTATGAATTAAAGTGAGGTTACATAATTCATGGTTAGCGATACAAATTATTAATAGGCTAGTTTTAAAATCTAAAATAGAACTGTAATGGTAAAGATCACAAAAGAAAAAAAATGAAATTGTAACAGGTTTTTTGTTGTTTTTTAATTATATTCTCAATTACGATATATTTGTGTTTTATTGCACATTTTATTATTTATAGTAAATAGTTATCAAAGGTACAATGATTATAATTTAGTACGCCATACGCACGTTTCGTCCACATAACAGTCCGATATGCGGTTTAAATAGAACAAAAGAATTCGACCTCTTGTGTTTAGAAGGTAGAAAAGTGAAATAAACTTTGTATACGGTTGTCAAAGTGTCACAAAAGTTACTTTCCGTAAAGTCATTATAAATATTTGCATTCACGTTGTTTTATTTTCATATTGTACAATTGTTAACAGTGCAACTTGCAAACAATCGTTTTCAAAACAACCATAAGTCAAGCTGTTACGTCATTTAGGGGGTCTCCTTAAAAACTGCTACTTTTTTTTGCCCGACATAGAAAAAATCTGGGGAAAATTACAAAAATTGAGAAATGAATTGTCAATCGTTTTAGACCATTCCCAAAGTGGCACACCTAAATTGACATTTGGACGCAGTTTCAAAGTTGGATGTTATATGACGGGGTTTTGTTAATTAATTTACGCATCGAACACACCTGTCCTATATATGTAACATCACATGACTTTTAAGTGATTAAAACTAAATTTTTTTAAATAATATTTGCATGTTTGACATGGTTTTTTTTCTTAAACAATTACATTTACAGTCATAATTTCATAAAAAAGTTTTGTTACACATTTTGTTATATCTTAGTTATACAGTAACCCGGATTGGTTGATCATTGTGAAGTTGCATATATTTATATCGTTGTATTCCTTTTGTTTGTGTTAACCAATTGTCGTTCGGAATTATTTTTTATACATCATTTATTGATCTTGCAATTTCTTGTAATTTAGTTTGCGTCTTATTTCTTTGGTGTCATATTTTGGCTAGGTTTGTGTTCGATCATACAGTATACACGGCCGACACTCGGCTAACCGAGAGATAGGTCGGTTAATCTATATTGAGTATGCGGCTATATCGGCGGTTGGTCTGTTAATCGGGTTGGTTATACGTCTGTTAAGAGTAAAACGCACAATTTTAATATTAAAATCTATTTAATATACAGATTTTAGGTACATTATAAGAATCAAATCAACAACAAAAAAGTGTCTGACAAAATGATATATATCATAGAATATTTTCCAACTGTAAAAACATTTCATAGTCTGCGCAGTTTTCAGTAAAACTAAAAGGCGTCGCGCAAGTATGTAGTATTTATGCTTATACGCATAGCAATTTTTGTAATGAAAGGCGAAAAAAACAATTTTAGATATCATTTAAAGGACACAAAATTGTACTTTGGGTCTAAAATATAAATTGAAATTAGTAAATATTTCATAATTGTAATATAACGTGAGTAATACCACGTTTTAGTGAACATTATGGGAATAAAGTCTGTTAATGAGTTGGACAATTGAAATTGTGTCAGTTAAGAGTTATTTAGCCACGACAATAGTTGTGCTACCTTTATATTTTCCCTTTGAAAAAGTTAAGAATGAGATGCTCTTGAGTAAAAAAAAATGACAATACGCTGCAACAGTATCCTTCTAGTAAGAACATTTTTATTTTGACTTCCTTTGCATTTTATTAAGGGGTGTGTCACTTCAATATATAGATATGGATTGCCTGCTGGAATATGCATGAATCTATTATTAACGTTTTCGCCAGCCTTATTTTTTGTGTCTGTTCAAAGTAGCACGTTCTCAAATCCGTCCGAAAGTGTCTTTCTAATACAACACAGGGTACATATTATAAGTCATATGGTTCGCTACTGACCCCCTACGGATCCATAGAGGGTTAGTAAAATCCATGGGGGTGAGGCCGGAGCAATCCGTTACTGTTTCAACACCCAGGGGTGTTTCATGTCTTTATTCTCAAACAGTTATTATTTTTTTCTATCTTTTTTTATTAATGCATCACTTCCTACTGTCCTTATCTATTATTCTATATATTCTGTGTTTCCATCCAGATTCACGAGTATACAATGAGGGTCCGGATTGGGGGTGTTGTTTATTTCTATATTCTTTAAATTGTCTGTTACTTTTCTCTACATTTTATTTTATCTTACTCATTATTATTTCTTTATTCTTTATATATTCTAGCATCCCAATATATTTTACTTACTGATGTTTAGTTACATTACGACGTTTATCTCTGATTTATATACTGGTTAATACCTAAACAGAATCCACATGATATATGCGACCATTCTTGAATGAAATCAATATGTATAGATTATAACATGCCCTTTTCTATTTTATCACTGGTATCATCCCGAGACTCCCATATCGGCCTCGAGGCTTTAGCCGAGGGATACCGATCTGCTCTATCACCCTCTCAGCAATGTGATATTTGATTTATTATAATGAATGTCCTATCATCATTTTCTTTATCAGATGAGTTTTATTATAAAGTATTTTCTATGTAGTCACGTACTTGACAGCGTGACGGGTATTTGAAAAATCCTCAGAAGTGAAGTAAATAGACAATAGTAGTGCATTGACTTGACATATAAACGATACAAGGATTAGGCCCGAAACGGGAAAAAAGCTCTGCTATCAAGAAAACAAATATTTTCAATTGTTGTTATTTTGTTATTGTTATTCATTTTATTTAAATTTTGGGTAAATACCCCTTTCAAAAGGCCTCATATCTGGCTGAGAAATATACATCACAATTAACATGATGAAATGTACATCACCAGTTGAAACCCATCGATGGTGAACGAATGCGTTTAATATCAACAATAAGCATAACACACAATGATTTATAGGTTTTAAAGTAAAAATATAAAAAAGTGAAATACGTTTTTCCAACAATTGTAAAAGAAATAAGTTTGAGTCGTTCCACGCTTCGTTGTATAGTAAATTAGAACTTTAAGCATTGTCTATAAAATAACTTGATGTAGATTCAATTCATTGTCGTTCAAACTGCCGATTTTTGATTGGTCTAGCCGAGAGGGTGACATTCCCAAAAATTGTCACCCGCTCAGCCATGTGATAGAGTAAATTAACACCTTCGTATTAGGCAATCAAAATATGGCATTTTAACATGATGTATAATAATACTTTAATATTACACTTTTTTATATCAGTTTTAAATATTCATGGCCTAAATTCATTGTTCATGTCAGTGTTTCCGTATATATTATGTTTCATTGCTCATGTGTTGTTTCCGTATATTTTAGCCACTCGTCTTGAGCCTACCCATTTGATCCGATAACCTGACCCCATACAGCAATAAAATTATACTTTTATTGCCATTCATAACTCTTAACAGACCAATTAACAGACCGGGTTTTATACATCCGACCCATTAACAGACCAGGTTTTAAATAAAGATTGATTTATTTCATCAAAATACAGATTTTTGTATAGATTTTTCACACAATGATATCAATTTGATTGACAAACATAATGCCTGTCTTTGTTCGATGTTCAAAATATCGCATGCAAGTTAATTCAACCAACGTGTCTTTTTGTGTACATTTTGTGTGTGTAAAATGTGTATAAATTTATTGATGAGTAACACGCCTTTTCATTTTATAGATCGTACATCGAAGCTAGAAAAATAATAATTACACCACTGGATTCAGTACATTGAATTGTTTTGTTAGACATGAATAATTTTTATGATAAACATATATTTAAAAAGTTATACAATGAAACATGCAGAATTTCCAATGATTTCCTCGATAACACCTGATTAACAGACTTTAGCCAACCCGATTAACAGACCCACCGCCGATATAGCCACATACTCAATATAGATTAACCGACCAATCTCTCGGTTAGCCGAGTGTCGGCCGTGGTATAATAAGTCGGTAATTGCCCGCGAATGGATTTTTTTTAAATTTCTTGTGACTGTTTGCGTCTTATTTGTTGATTGCAGTTGGTTTTTGTTTTGTGTCATGTGGAGATATGGTGTGATTTTGTTTTTCTTTTGATGTGTTTGCATCTTAGATTTGGATTGCACTGAGTTATTTCATGATTTCTTTTGTGCTATATTTTCGATGCATTTTTATTGCCCCACGATAGTAGAGAGTTATTATGCTTTCTGGTCTGTGCGTCCGTTCGTCCCGCTTCAGGTTAAAGTTTTTGATCAAGGTAGTTTTTGATGAAGTTGAATCCAATCAACTTGAAACTTAGTACACATGTTCCCTATGATATGATCTTTCTAATTTTAACGCCAAATTAAAGTATTGACCCCAATTTCATGGTTCACTGAACATGTAAAATGATAGTGCGAGTGGGGCATCCGTGTACTATGGACACATTCTTGTCAAGTTAGTCTATCTTATAGCATCTTACAATTGGCTCACTCTATTTTTCTCATACATGCTCACTATTACAAGTCAAGTACTATAGTAGTACACCGGTTTCTTCATATTTCATGTTCTACACATGCGTATATGTATTACTCGAATGTGAAACATGCAACAATACTCTACCAAAGCAAGCCAGGAAACAATCCATCAACAAGGAAGTAAGTTAATCATTTAACTTTAAAGGGGGTATGGTTTTCTTGTCTGAGCGCGACCATTTATTGTTCGCCTCCACAAATCAAATATTTTTTTCTTTCAAAACTTAACACTATAAGGTTTTAGAAGATCAGAATTCATAATGATATTTCTTGTTTTAAATTTTGCCTGACAACAACATTTTTTCGAACGAATTTTGGATCAGACGATATTTTTTTTTAATGAATCTTACCCCTCACCCTTTTTCACAATTTGAAGTTAAATTTTCGTTCCCGTATGTAAATAACCAGCACAAAGACTTTTTTTTTTATACATTTGAAGACTTCCATCGCACTGTTCAAACCAATATTCAGTGGCGGATCCAGAATTTTATATTAGGGGGGGGGGGGGGGCTGACTGAGCTAAGGGGAGCTCGCTCCAGTCATGCTTCAGTGATTCCCTATGTTTAATCAAACATATTTTTCCGACGAAAGCCCTCCACCCCCACCCCCCACTCCCACCCCCCGAATCCGCCTATATTCTTGAAAACGTTGTTCTTATACATACTTACCTCCATGTTATTGTCTCAAGTCTTCAGTCTTTGCACCAAACACTTACAACCAACCAAGCCGTTGATAAGACGGTGCTTAAAAGAGCAGCGGCTTGGGTTAAAATTGTACTTACTAGACAGTTTTTGATAATCTGTTTTGCAGTTTTGTACAAGAGTTAGTCATTAATTGTTGTTTTAATAATAAAAACGGAACTATTATGATGTTATGGGAAATATCGAGTGTGCTTGATATTGACAAATCAAAAATTCAAGTCACATGGTAATGTTTGGGATGTTTTAACCTTTGACATATTTTGTAAGTTGAAAAATGAATATACTAATTTAAAGACCTTTTTTGGGTGTTAACATTAACGGTTGATTAGCATATTTTATGTAGAATGTACAACCTGTTTTATTTTAAAAAAAAATGATGATTCTAAAAGATAACGAAAATTAAGCATGCTCTTTTAACTGTTCTTGAACAGGGCTCCAATTTAAAAAAAAAAAGAAGAGTTCAGATGATCAAGTTTTTGAAGAAGGAGAAAGGGGAAACCATTGGCACTGCTATATCATCTCAGAAATTATATAAATTATTACCATCAGTATTACAAGGCTATGAAGGATGCATTCACATCTCTTCTGTTATGGATACGTTTAACAAATTCTGTATATAAAAAAACAAGTTCCTTTTGTGGCATAACTTTATTCATATAGATTATTTCTCCTACATATCTTTATATATTGCTTTCTTTAGTTCAAATTGGAATATCAGATAAGCATCTGGTACTTTAAAACCTCTCCTCTCTGTTCTATGCCTCTGGTCGACATGTGTACTTCAGAATAATTCCTGACTGTCAGGTGTATAGCAGAACTTTCACATAACTTCTTGATAAAACTGCTGTCTATCTCCCTTTTCGACACTGCAAACATAAAAATCGAACAGGTAATTAAAGAGGGGGTTGCAACCACATGTTCCCCGTACAAACGGATCGGAACTAAGAGCTCTTTCCCGGATCTGCCACTGGATTTATACATCAGATGCATCACAAAATATAAACATGTTATTAAATATACTAGAATATGAAATAAAGCAAAATATAAATCAAAAATGTTGAACTATAATTTATGTCTACGAAACTCATAGTTCCTACTTAATTGGCCATTTTTTCAAATCATATCAAATGTTTTCATTGGTCTTCACATGTTAGAAAAATGTAGGTTATTGCATATTCTTCAGAGCTGTATCTTCAACTAATGAATTGAAAAAGAGGGATGGATATACATACCATACATTTGTCTGTATTTTCAACATATCAAACAAATATGTGAGAAAAATTAGTTTTATAATACGAAATATCTCTCTCATTCTGTAAACAGATATTGTACGATTGTTAAGGTTTTTTGGTGTTTTTAAAAGCCCCCCCTTTTTTTTTGTAATATACACCACAAAAGAAAACCCAATTAGTTAGGATAAAGAACTAATAAACGATAGTCCTATAATGTAAGGCTTCAGAGTTTCATTTCATTTACATTCAACATGTTTATCGGATTTTTTTTCTATCATTGTTGAACCGTTATTTTCTATTGGATTTTTTTTTTAACTACCAATGTCGAACCGTTGAACCGTTCAACATTGATAGTAAACAAAAATTCGATAAAAAATGTTGAATGTAAATGATACGAACCGCCGGTCTTATATTAAAGGACAATATATAAGACTTCTGAGATTCATATCATTTACATTCAACGGTTTTATCGATATTTTTTTTTACTATGAACCGTTCAACATCAATAGTAAAAAAAATCCGATATAAAAACGTTGAATATAAGTGATATGAACCTTCCGAAGTCTTATATAGTAGCACTACGGTAAATAGAATAATTGAAATTCACTTAATTTAGTGTGGGAGGCTATTTTAAATCACTTTATGAGTGTGTGTTATATAATGTTACAATGTAACAAACCTATCGAACACACCGTGAA
Source organism: Mytilus edulis (assembly GCA_019925275.1). Taxonomy (NCBI): domain Eukaryota; kingdom Metazoa; phylum Mollusca; class Bivalvia; order Mytilida; family Mytilidae; genus Mytilus; species Mytilus edulis. Next base: position 88,252,902 of record CM034350.1, read on the forward strand.
AAATAACATTATCTCCCCTGGAAATGCTTAACAACAAGATACAAAAAGCTGCTACCTTTTTTTGCCCTATATCGCATAATTATGAAAACACATTACATAGATAGGGAATACTGTGCTTGTGTACACGTTTGAATGTGTAGGTGGCACACTCAGAACGATCGTCTCTAGAATTTTTTTTAAAATTCGTCCCGGCCTTTCCGGGTTCACGTAGCAACACGTTGAATTCCTTTCCAGCTATTCCTGATTATGAATAAATCCAAAACATGCATTTATCCCAAATCAACAACTATTAAACAACTCACCTATACCAATGGTGATCGTCTAATTCCTAGCTGATTCCTTTAATCGTACCTTTTTTGACGCCACCCATCGTTGTAGCGTCTATACCATTGGAGGTAGCGAAATTACATGATTTGACAGGAGAGCGAAATAAACAAGGGGAGCAATTTTATCGAACCGCATTCCGGACTGCATAAGACTCATCAGTGACGCTCATTTCAAAATAGTTGTAAAGCCAAACAAATATAAAGTGGAAGAGCATAGGGGATCCACAATTCGAAAACGTTGTGCCAAATACGGCTTAGGAAATCTATTCCTGGGATAAGAAAATCCTTAGTTTTTTTCGTGTACTGTTTTTTTTTTATTTTATGCTTGATTGTTCGATTGTCGCTTCGTATATCCAGATCCAGATTATAAATTGAAAGGGTTGAAATTAAAAACAAATAAAAGTTAACCTCGTTCAAACCTAACATGGATTTTTATAATATTTTCAAAAATTGCTTTTAAAATTATATTTTTAATAACATTATAAAAGAAAAGAATCGGTTAAAAGGGAACATATTTATTGGCATTATATGGATAAACAACAGCATTTGCGCATTTCTGACAAAAAATCAAAACAATAGTAGCGAACAACCTTAAGTCAGGAACCTCATCAGCACTTGAAATGTCTTGATATTTTGGATGTTTTTCATTTTATTGACAGATAAAAGTTGATTGTTTTTATGTTGAATAAGAAGTTATAATATAACGATCAAACATCAGATGTGTTTATGACGTTATTTTTGTAAGACATCAATATTTAGATTTTTCAATTTTACATATTTGCAACATGGTTTGAATATTCTTGAATTGAGTGCAAAGTCTGTAATATTGCCAAAATACTAATATTCAAATCTTATTATCAATAATAGATATCAGCCAAGGCTTTACACGATAAGATATTTTGCTACAAAATGCATTTTACAAATATGATGATGTGTGTAAAATACCTTTTTGAGTAAAGCATTACTTCATATCTTTTCTATCCAACAACATAAAAAAAAACACCGTTTGAAATGGTAAATTTAAGTAAAACATATAAATTTTCGACATGTAATACACATTAGCTACCCATCACGTGTGACATTCCAACATTCAAGCAATGACCGAAGATCTTAAACTCAATAAATGAACGCAGTTCTTCATGAAACGTTCGGAGACCCGATAATCTTGCTTCGGAAGTTGATGACTTATCTACCTGTAAAACTGTCTAATATGGACAACTAGGTTTTTTTTGTTATGTTTGATTTCTATCTCATTAAAACATACCCCATATATCTTTTCATTTAAATCCAGTTTTACTACCTTTTTATACTGCCTGAAACAAATTCAAATTAAGGGTTTTGTCGCGAAATAAACGTTTCGGCAATATCCAGTCATTGAATTTTCAGTACCATGCACAGATTACAATTTATGCTGACAATTTTACTGTTTATATCCGGGGTAAAGCATACATGCTACTATAAAACAAAAAAAGAATCAACATAATTCTTTTCTAATTATTTAAGCTTTCAAAATGTTTGTAAAATATTTTACAGGCTGCTTCGCCTGTTAAACAGTAATGTATCTTATTGCAAATGTTCAAATCATTGATTTTGTTTTCGACAGGTACAATGGAAAACATAACTGAAGACTCCAGAAAAACAGTCAAGCTAGCCACCGAAATCAAGAATATGCTGAACGGTTTGTTCATATACATGTATTGATTTAAATTGTGAATTAAACAATATAAATGCAAGGTGTTTGTTTTCTTGTTTACTTTAAAAGTTTTAAATCTATTCTACATTGAAGTATAACTAAATTGACTTATTTCTACCCAGTCGCAATTTATTCCGAATGTAACAGAATAATTACAGTTTTCAAAGAAAAACATGGGGTGCATTGGAGAGTACATTCCCTAATAAACAAGTATTCAATATGTGTTTTTCATAATTAACGTTTTGTTGAGCAACTGATCGGGATAAAATGTGGGTGGTCTTTTTTCTGATATGTTAGATTTTAAAACAAGGATTTGAAAAATATTTACACTAGGTAAAATGATAAATTCGGAAATATACCACAATCGGTGAAGGAGTCTATTTTCTATCAAGAACATGAATAACTGTTCTGGTATATAAATCAGATACAAAAATTTTGCTTATTTCCCACAGGTACGATGGAAAACCTTACTGAAGACTCCAACAAAGCAGTCAGGCTTGCCACCGGAATTAAGGACATGTTAAACGGTTTGTGTATTTCTTTTTCATTTCGTCGTATAATTAATTACAAATAAATGGTTTTTAGAATTGGCAAAACGTCTGTTCTCCGGTATACGTAATTTGAATTAATTTTATCATTTTTACTCTTAGTAAATTGTGTGTTGTCTGCTTATAATTATTCATTTTTCTATTTTGGAAGTCTTATTCTTGTCAAATCCTCCCTCAAAACTGAATATTACAGCCTAGTGATTTTTATTATACAATATTCTTGAATTTTATGTATTTTACCAATTTGTAATGAAAAGTAATGTACTATAATGGAGGCATTACATTAATTTTTAACTAAAGTAATCATTACATTACATGTAATTGTAATGCAGAAAATGTGCATTACAAATTACTTTGCATTACATCCAAAAAATGCATTACAATTACAAATTACCATTACCCAAGGCCTGCAGCCTACTAACTTATTATTTATTTTCCAAAATGGGGATCTTTGTGGTACACTATTTCATACAAAATGCTTACCAGTATTTAGCAATTTAAGGCGGAACCAGATTAATCATCCAAGATGTGCATGCATCATCTGCCGGGGGAACCCACACAAATTCAGAATCTCACAAAATGGCCAGTTTTACTGTGCATATTATCTTTTCCCCGTTGGCTAGATGTATAGCAGGATGGCTGAGATCTCACAAAACATCTTTAACCCCATCGCATTTTTTTCGCCTGTCCCAAATCAGAAACCTCTGACTTTTGTTAGTATTGTCATTTTTTTCTTCACTTTTGATTTGTTTATACATATTACGGAGTTTAGTGTGAAGTCAATTTTCTCTGAACTAGTGTAAACTTTTGTTTAGGGGCCAGCTAAAGCACATCTACTGGTGTGAGATTTCTCGTTATGTTGAAGACCCATTGATGGCCTTATCTGTTTCTGCTCTGTGGCCAAGTTGTTGTCCATTTGACCCACTCCTTGTATCCATTCTCAATTTTAAGGTAACAGATCATACCACTGCACTGGTGTCAGAAGATCTATGAGTAACATAGAGTACTAGTTATTCAATTTTGTGTCCAACAAATGCTTTAAAGAATCAATACATATGTATATCCAGCTCAATATTGATTAAAAAAGTTATCTTTAATAGTATATGACTACATACATGTACCTCCGTGACATTAGAAACAAGCAGTCAGTTTAATGATGGGAACACTATACTGGAAATGTATTTTATACGTTTTATATAACTTGCTTAAAAATTTAAAAGTGGAAAGTTACATCTAAGAATATGCTGAACGATTCCTTTTTTTTTTATTATTATTAAAACATTGTAATTAATAAAATATTAGTTTATGTATACAGTCTTCTTGTATATTAAGTATGTTTTATATCTTAATGTTTTGGTTTTTGTTTGTTTTTTGATAGGTATGTGTTTATATAGCGATGGCAAAAATAGCTGTGAGAAGATGGAAAAAGAGACGCAGAAGGTCACTGCAGGTATTAAATATATCTATATCAACCTATATACCTATCAACACTGAGAAAAGCGCACACATGAAAGGAAATGAAGTATTTACATTTATATTTAACTGTTTATTGAAATGCGACTTCCATATAGTATATTGAGTTTTTGTAGTTCTTTTGTTGTATTATATTATACTCCAAAAACTTCAATAAATCTAGCTGTCTCTGTTCCTTTCGTCCTTGTGTTGCTATTTTTGATTCGAAGGTAAACATTGTCATCTAGATATTAATTGCTATAAGATTTTAAAAAATAGCATTACTGACCTGATCACAAATCGAAATTCTGATTTATGCATATTAAATATTGAACATACGGGTAAATGGCAATTTATATTTCGATTCAGTCAGTTTCCATTTGTTTTACTCTTATCAATAAATATTCATTTGATTATTTAGGAATGGATTCGATCAAAGACAAACTTGACAAAATACTGAGTATTGTTACTGATATGAGAAGTAAGTAGAAACTTTGGCTTACGTAAAAAAGGGGATGATTCATGATAAAGAGGACACGTGCTTCCCAAAAAGAACCTTGATCTGTTTCGTATATTTATATGTTCTTGAAAAAAACTTTAATAAAAAAAAAATACAAATCAGTATTCAATCATTTTGAAAACATCAATAAATTGTTTTTAATCCAGCGTGGTTCCCAAAAAGAAGCTTGATTCGTAAAATAATATGTTTGTTGAAATAAAAAAAAATATCATCACAAAATTCAAAGTAATAAACTACTTTGAAAATATCAATAAATTGTTTTAAATCTTGAAATATCATGTTTTGAAAAGTCAATATATTTGCAGGAATATGTTAATGTTAATTAAAATACTAATGAAAATGTAACGCATAGAGAATGAATCTGTGAGAGATAGTTCAAAAGTATACCAATACATTTTAGTTTCTTAGAATGTTTCTATTCTATGTTATATTAAGACAATGGTAATGGGATTCTGCCGAAAGAATGTAAAGATATCACAGATCCTGGACTACAAACAATTTACCTTGACGATCACAGAAATATGTCAGTACAATGTGAGGAAGGAGGATGGACTGTAAGTATGTTAGAAATTTTAATGCAAATACTTTGTACATGTATCAATGGTTCTGATTGGATGACAGAAAGCGTAAAATTCTCTATCTCCTTGTCTGTAACTAAGGAAGCCTACATTTTGAATTGCGGAATGTATTGACATGTAATTGCTGCAATAATAAGCAAAAAAACTCACATGTTGCACCTATAAATTTTCTTTTCGTCAAATTTAATAACATTCCGGAGCCAGAAAACGCCCAGTGTTTACGTTTGGCGTCAGAGGCGTACATATGACGTCACCTAGATGAGCTTCCAACGAAGATAACATCTTTCCGCGGAATTTTCTCCGCTTAACGTCGCGAGGTTTACTAAACTTGTGACAGTAAAACTACTGATGGACGTCCACAAAGCTTCAAATACAATACAGTTGTCTCTTAATTGTTCCTTCGTGTAAAGAATAAACAAGAAAAAAAATCCTTTGAAATCCATGTTTCAACTTTTTAATTTTCTAATCATTGTTGTCATTCATAGTAGATCAAGTAGTACATTTGCGGAAATTTTATGTAAAATGCCAATGAGACAGCTGAAAACACATAAAACATTCTGATCGAGTTAAGCCTATTTATGTTGTAATGCTACACCACTGTTTCAGGTCAGTGGTCGGTGGTGGTTCATAAGTGTTTCTATTTTTTAAATAGATTGGTTTTTATGGTTGAAGTGTTTTACACTATTTATTTTGACGTCCTTCATAGCTTGATGTTCGATGTGAGTCAAAGCTCCGTGTTGAAGGTCGTACTTTGGCCTATAACTGTTTCCTTTTTGCATCACGTGCCTTGGACGGATAGATACATTTTATTGGCACTCATTCTTCATCTTCCTATTTGTAATGACATCAGGGCGATATATATATAAGTGTCATTTGATGTGTTTTAGGTTTGATTTTGCCATTTGATAAAGGTTGCATTTCTGTAAAAACTGACAATGCATTTTCCCATAGGAACTCCTTTTACTATAAAGTTTTTGAAAAAGTCATATCCTAGAATGGAAAGTTCATATGCACTACTAATTTTTTTAAGGGTCAAAGTATAGGGCATATATATTACCCGAACTTCTAAGAGTTTCAACTCACGCTAAATTTCTAAACTACCTCTACCTCAACTCTAGTATTACCACAGATTTCAATATAAACAATATTCATATGTATATTTATTGGTATTATTCCCAAGTTATGTCTCTATGAGATGCAACCTACAGATCAGAAATTGGAACCAGTATGTTAACAAAATTAATTATCTATGAATATTCTAAAAAAAGAGGCGTGGAATGAAACAACTGTATTTACAAAGTGCAACCTATAGGACTTCCCATTTTGAATTTCCATTGGAGTTCGGGATTTTTGTCATTTTACTTTTTACAGCTGGAAGGCAAACAGAGCACAAATCTGTAAAATTATTAGTACAATAGTATTATCATACAATACTATAAATACTAAGCAACACATACTTTTTTTTATTCTATGTCCTATGAATCCTTGAAGAGAGAAAAAAAGATACCAGAGGGACAGTCAAACTCATAAATCGATAATAAACTGACAACGCCATGGCTAAAAATAAAAAGGACAAACAAATAAAAGTACACACGACACAACATAGAAAACTAAAGAATAAACAACACGAACCCCACCAAAAACTAAGGGTGATCTCAGGTGCTCCGGAAGGGTAAGCATATCCTGCTCCACATGTGGCATCCGTCGTGTTGCTTATGAGATAAAAAAAAATCCGGTAAATAGTATAATTCGGTAGGTCAAATTTATGAAAGGGAAGGGAATTGTAGTTACTTAGTCATTAGATTAACTATAACTTACTCATTTAAGATTTAACGTAAGTATGGGTTCCTGACCTTAAGGCTGCCTCCTTAATATTATAACCCAATGGTCTATTTCACTGGTTTTTTTTAAGAAAGTTCATTTCAATTCATATACTAGATTTTAGAAATACAATATGTATATATGATAGTTGTTTTCCATTCGTTTGAAGTGTTTTATATTTTGCCATTTGATTAAGGACTTTCCGATTTGAATTTTCCTCGGAGTTTCCTCGGTTATTCACTTTATTTCTATTTTAATGTATTAGCTTATACAAAAAAGATATGATGGTAGTGTTGAATTCCACAGGAATTGGAAAGATTATGAAAATGGATTTGGAGACATACATGAAGAGTTCTGGTTAGGTAAGAAAATATGATGCTATAAAACTTTAAAGATTTTTTTTCTCAGTGTAATGAATTAATTTGTTGTGATAAAACGTTTTACCAGTAAGTGTACATAGACAATAATAGTGCATTGACATCAACGATATAAGGACGAGGCTTAGAACCGGGGAAAGGCAAGGTTCTGCCGAGCTTTTTCCCCGTTTCGGGCCGAATCCTTATATCGTTGATATGTCAAGTCAATGCACTACTATTGTCTTTAAACTGCAATCTAAACAAAACATTTTCAATTGTTGTTTAATGTGATAATTTTATTATTTGATTTAATTATTGGAAAACTTCCCCCTTTTATTAAAAGGGCTCATATAATGAAGGCGGAGAAATAAGCAACACAATGAAATGTACATTACCTGTTGAAATTCGCAATCGCTGGTGAACGAATTTGTTTGAAAATGAACTAAATTATCAACAATAAGCATAAAACATAATGATTTATAGTTTGCAGACCAAAAATATTAACAAGTGAAATATGTTTTTTTTTTTTATATAAATTGCAAAAGTTTAAGTTGTTGTATACATTGAAAACAAAAACAGGTTGAATAGGTCGTATGAATAATTAATTATAATTTCGGCAATTTCTATTTAAATATTCATGAGGAAAAGTGATATCATGTCAGTGACTGTATATGACATAGAAATATACGGTCAACGCATTTTGACTGCTCAAATAGAACGAGTGCAGTATAAATCTTGTTTAAAGACCTTGCTAGCATATCATAAGATGTTGATACAGGCTTGAAAATGACCACACCTCATCATATTTTTTTAAATATTCTGTGTATCAAATATTTTTGCTCTTGCATTTCATCAACTTGTGGATAACAAAGCTTTAATTAAAATATTCGTGTTCTGTTTGTTTGTGATTATCAGTGTACACACATGCATTCCAGGCAACAAGAATATAGCTCAACTTACATCAGAGGGGACTCATGAACTAAGGATCGATGTGGAAGACTGGGACGGTAACAAGCGTTATGCAGTTTATAGAAATTTCTCAATAGGCGACGCATCTACAAAATACAGATTAAGTATCAGTGATTACTCAGGAAACGCAGGTAAATATAATAAAATCGTTTGTGGTGCTAAAAAGGTATATGTCTGTCTTCTTTCCAAGAAAAGATTGCATAGATAAGGGACTGTGCAATATTTATCTGAGGGTGGGACCGGTGCAAACATGGACGGGGCACATACTTTTTTCATGCAATTAATGAGCGGGGCGCAAAGTTTTTTGTAACAAACCTTTGGCGGGGCGCACACTTTTTAAAAAACCCTTCGTGTGTGCATAAAAAAATTAAATCAGAGTATAACAGATTAAAACTATTTGTGATTTCTGTGGAAAAAAGTAACTTGATAGAAAAAGAACAATTGAATCTAAAACAAAATAACCTAATACAGTGCTTCAATATATTTTTGTGTGTTTATGCTTTTAATAATCATTTATAAAAAAAAATGAAATTCTGATCAAAATTCTGGAAAACTATAAACAATGTTTTGAAAATTAAACATATGACATAACATATGGTAATAAATGCTTAAACATAAAACAACTTCAATTGTATTTTAAATAAATCTTTAACATGACAAAATTAAATTCTTAAACATTAAAAGAATTACAACTTAATCTATGAAAAAGCTGAATTATGTCCCTTGGGAGTATTAATTTCCAACAAAAGTCCTTGCAAACAGTAGAAAATGAAAAATTATGTATGCCTGATATAATTAAAGATATAAACTACAAAATCAAGCACTATTGAAATATTTTCTGCATGAATTGCCAAGAATGTGAACAAATTCTTTACACAGGAGAATATAAATTCTATCTAAATTTGGCCTCAAGTGGGCCTCTTTTTTTCTTAGATGGACAATTTTAACGCTGAAAATGCTTCTGGTATGATTAAATATTGCCTTACTCCATAAACAGTACAAACTTAACCAGAACATTTCCAATTTTAATAGCTAGAGAAATACCCAAGTGATACATTAGGGAATTACACAGCAAAGAAGGCAAATATCTCAGTTAAAAACATTTGTCGCGTCTTGAATTCTGGTGTTTCCAATTGAACTATTTATTGCGAAAGGTGAAAAGAAATACAAAAGAACTATAGTTTGGTGCATTTTATACAATATAGTTAATATTGAACTCCCAGAATAAAGTTTTATATCAGTACCCATCAATTTGACTTATTATGATGAATCAGCACTTTTCTCAACACAGTATTGTTCTCAGTGAATAATTTTTATTCTTTGTGATAAAAATCAAATGTACTTATAAAAAGCTTCAAAATAGTATAAAATAACTGAAGTCTGATGCCCACTATCATTTTACACCAAATTTATGAAATTTTGGAAGTCTTTTCAAATAATTGTCTAGAAAATATTTCAATAGGTTATCAAATTTATTTTGTAAATATACACACTGCAATTATTCATAGATAAATACAAAAAAATATATTGTACCCTTACATTCAATCACAGCGCTCCTAAGTTGACTTCCTTCAAAAATAAAATCTTTATAATATTGAATTAAATGCATTTGAGTTGAAATATCAACTCTGATATACATGTATTATTGAATGTTGTGCATTTTAGTTAAAAAATATCATGTTTCCATATATGTGTTTCATTTTTTTTCCAGCGGGGCAAGGACTTTTTTTTTCATTAATTGAAGCGGGGCAAGAACTTTTTTTATAATAAATATTGGCGGGGCATACAGTTTTGTTTTTTTTAATATTTGCTGTACACCGGCCCCACCCTCAGATAAATATTGCACAGTCCCTTACCTTAGCCCTATTTAGCACAACCTTTTTGGAATTTTGATTTTTTAATGCTCTCCATCTTTGTACTTATTTGGCTTTTTAACTATTTTGATCTGGGCGTCACTGATGAGTCTTATGTAGACGAAACGCGGGTCTGGTGTGTTAAGTTATAAGCTTGGTACCTTTGATAACTATTTACACCACTGATTCGATGACACTGCTGGTTGACGTTTCGTCCCCGGGTATCATCAGTCAAGTTGTCTGCACTTAGGTGTTGAAATGAACATCAATATATGGTTATTTTTATTAACTAACTGTTTGCAAACGTATGAATTATTCGAAATACTAAGGTTTTTCTTATCGCAGGGATAAATTACCTTAGCCGTATTTGGCACAACGTTTTGGGATTTTGGGTTCTCAATGCTCTTCAACTTTGTACTTGTTTGGCTCTTTTTAACATTTTTTATCTTAGCGTAACTGATGTGTTTTATGTAAACGAAAGGCGTGTCTGACCTATTAAATTATAAGCCTTGTATCTTAGATAACTATTGACATTTTAGCGTTAAGGTTTTCACATGCAGAATCTTCCTTTTTGTGATACTTACTTAATGGACATGCCCTATCAACATATTTTTACACAGATTTAAAGATTTTTTTCATAGAGATGGTCATGTTTATAAAACCATTCGAATTTAAAGTTTTAAAGCTGTATGTGTGCGTTCAGTTCTTTAGCATTGCTTTAATCATAAATGGTAGAAATGAGTCCTTAAATTAATTTTGATAACTTTAGTTACAGAGTGGTAAACATGCATGGTTAAGGTTGTTTTATCTTATAAAAATAATTGTTTCCGTGTTATTTTCAAAACAAAACATTGCATATTTGTTCAGTCCCCCATCAAAATTGCGATAAAATTGATAACAAATGAATATGAAGACCAAATTTGGTCAATCTTGCTATCAACATTGTTGGGTACGATATCTAAATAAACTCATCATAAAAACTTAATGAGGATATAGAAGTATTTTGGCAGATTTTTAACGTTTTCGTTTAAATTAAGACCACTGAAAAACGCATGAATTCTGGCAAATAATAGACTTTGCTTTTTAATATCTGAAATGATTTAGATATTTCTAAAATATTGTAATTTCTAGTGCAAAACAAAATGTCATTTTCTCGTAAGAATTATCTAATAAAATTGAGAAAAAAATAAAGCATTTTTACAATACCTAGAGAAAAACGCAAACTCAATTAAAAGGGCACTTGAGTATACTGTACTTTAATATAATTTAATATTGGTTTGTGTTCTTCTTTTATGCCGAAGAATCAAATGAAAAAAAACATTCAACAGAAAATGCGGAGTTGAATAAAGCACGAAGAGCTGAAATTGGTCCTTTAACGCTTTTCATGACTAATCAAATTCAACAGACTACTTCTATCTGATTTTACTACTAAATAAAGGCAACAGTAGTATACCGCTGTTCAAAACTCATAAATCCAGGGACAAAAAACAAAATCGGGGTAACAAACTAAAACCGAGGGAAACGCATTAAATATAAGAGGAGAACAACGACATAACACCGAAACGTAACACACACAGAAACGGACCAAGCATCAGACAAAACACCACGAGAATAACAAATATAACAAGAAAACCAAATACATGAATTTGGGATAGACAAGTACCGTGCCACGTCTGATTTCAATATCTCAAAAATAAGAGAAAACACAAACGACTCAACGTTAAAATGCAACACACACAGAAACGAACAATAATATAACAATGGCCATCTTCCTGACTTGGTACAGGACACTTTTGAAGGGGAATAAAAGTGGTGGGTTGAACCTGGTTTTGTGGCATGCCAAACCTCGCACTTTAATGGCAAAGTTAAATATAACATTGAAATGACAACATAATATTACAGGACTACAATACAAATAAATAGGAGAACATATTAGACAAAGATAAACATGATTAATAGATAACAAAAAGCATCAGGTTTAAAATTCAATACGCCAAAAACGCGCCTTGTCCACACAGGACTTACAAGTGACGCCCAGATATAAAAGATCGAAAGTGAAAAAAGTACAAAGTTGTACAGCACTGGAGATAAAAAGTTGAAAAGGTTTCGCCAAATACGGCATTGTTTTTATGCCCGGGATAAGAACATTCTTATTATATAGAACAATTCCTGCTATTGCAAACAGTAAATTTTATCAAATGAATATGAAAGAGATATACATAAAGAAACTGAAGTATTAACTAATTACAGAAAACTAAACCCGAATACATAACGCCCAGATATAAAAGATCGAAAGTGAAAAAGGTACAATTAAGAATAATCCATTTAAAGCCGTGTCTATCGATACAAAACTGAGAGGCGAAATATATCAAAGGGATATACAAACTCATTAGTCGAAAACATACTGATTAGCAAAAATAACACCAAAACGACCAAAAGACAAACAATAGAAACCAGAACTGCAGAACATAGAAAAATAAAGACTGAGCAACACGACAATGTATATGTATTGTTTATATCTAGCAGGAAAATAACATGTCGTGGTTAATAAATGCATCCATTTTAATCTCGTCTCACACATTTCATCAGTGTTCAATTGTTTATTTCTTTACTTGTGATGATTCAGCATTCGTTGACATAATACCGTCTTATATATATTCTCAATGCTCTTCAACTTTGTACTAAATTATAATCCTGGTACCTTTGATAACTTTATTAGTATATATAGATAAAGAGTATTCTTATGATTACATTCAATAAGAGTGGGACGACAGTTACCAAAGGAAAAGTCAAACTTGAAAGATTTAAGATTTAAACTGACAACGCCCTGGCTAAAAATAAAAAGACAAACAGACAAATACTAGTACAGAAGACACAACATAAAAAACTAAAGACTAGGCAACAAGTCCACCAAGTTATGATTATACTTCTTCGTAGATTTGTAAAGATTATGTAGAACTTATTTGCCAGAAAGTTATTCGTTCGTTGGATTTCGTTGTTAAGGGTGATACTTAAAAAGGCCGTGAAGTGTCATTCTTTTTCTTTTTCAGGGGACGGAATGGGCTATTTTAATGGGATGAAGTTCTCAACATATGATCAAGATAACGACAAACATGGTAACAACTGTGCTGATCATCCCCACTTTAAAGGTGGATGGTGGTACAATGACTGTTGGTCACATAACGAAGCCATGCTAAATGGACATTACACCCATAGAAATAATGGCCAGCAGGGTATTATTTATAAATCATTTAAAATAACCTCTCTGAAAAAATCCACCATGAAGATTCGGAGGTTGTAATTGCGAGTCTTACTATCAATAAATGCAAGCAAAATAGTGTGTTTTAGTGTGGGGTTTTTTTCTCTACATAAAATACGTTTGGTATAATTATATTGATGGAATTATAATTTTATAAAAATAGGGGTGAAAAATATCAGAGGGACAGTTAAACTCATAAATCTAAAATAAACTGACAACGCCATGGCTAAACTAGAAAATGACAGACAAACAAAAGTTCACAAAATACAACATAGAAATAAGAGACTAAGCAACTCGAACCGCACCAAAAAATGGGGTTCATCTCAAGGGAACTGGAGAGTAGTCTTTAAATTCTTATTTGATGTAGTGCATTCATTGCGGCTAGTGTTTTCTTTTTTTTTAACAAATATTTATGCATATGATTTGACCTTTCAAATACAGTACTTTTTAATTCTCATTTCTAAACCTTCTGAACGAACAAAAATACAGAAAAATAGATTTATTGTGTTTACTTGTTTGCTTTCTATGGCGGTAATATCAGACTCTTATGACGGGGATATAAATAGATATACGAAGATGTGGTATGAGTACCAATGAGACAACCGTCCATCCAAGTCACAATTTGTAAAAAAAATTACAGAGAAATAGATTTGTTGTGCAACATGTATTGAAATTATTTGTATACTTTCCTATGACGGTGGTTAATATGGAAACAGGTAGATGTTGTATGGTAAACAATTGTCCATCAGATTCCAAAGACGGGGGTATAAATAGATATACGAAGATGTGGTACGAGTGCCAATGAGACAACTTTCCATTCAAGTCACAATTTGTAAAAAAAAAGTACAGAGAAACTGATTTCTTGTGTTACATGTATTTGTATAATTCCTATGACGGTAGCTCATATAAAAACAGGGAGATATTGCATGAGAGACAATTATCCATCAGACTCTTAATGACGGGAAATAAATAGATATACGAAGATGTGGTATGAGTGCCAATGAGACAACTTTCAATCCTTTTGTTTTTTATACCATTTAAAGCAAGACAATCTCAAGAATCTTAGATGTTCCTTGATGTTGAGAATAAAACGGTTGACGCGAGGGCATGGCCCTGAGTCAATGGTATAAGTCTACAGATTGCTTAAAGGCAATCGTATCCCAAAAACAGGGAGATGTTGTATGGTAGGCAATTATTCATCAGACTCCAATGTCGGGATATAAAAAAAAATATAAGAAAATGTGCTAATTCTCCTCCACATTTGATAACTGTCCCCCCCCCCCCCCAAACATTAATTCTGATTAGTAGTGTTTCCCGTCAACATTTGATTAGTGTTTATCCTAACTTTTGACATTTGTTTTCCTCTAAACATTCGATTAGTAGTGGTCCCCTCAACATATATATAGTGTGGAGGATGATGTGCTGTTAGGTATGGCTAAGTGAATTTTGGATCCGCAATGCTCTTTAACTTTGCACTTGTTTGGCTTTATAAATATTTTGATATGAGCATCACTGGTGAGTCTTATGTAGACGAAACGCGCGTCTGGCGTACTAAATTATAATTCTGGTACCTTTGATAACTATTTTAAAAGAGAACAACAAAATTTTTGGAGTACTCGACCCTTTAAAATTTTGAAGTGGGTTTTTTTTAGGGGGGGGGTTCGAAATATGAGTTGTTTCAGCATTTAATTTGTGTTTCCTCTCAACATTTCATTAGAGTTTCCCCTTAACTTTTGATGTTTTTAGTAAAATAAATAGATACTAGTGATAAAGTGAAATATTTTTTAGAGAGCAACTTATATTCAATGAGTTAAAAATTTGTGAAGCACAAGAAATAAAATAATAAACATTATATAATCTGAGCTAAATATGTACAAAAATGTTTGTTAAATCTAAATACAAGAAAACACAAACATGTGGTATTTATAATGAACCGAGATAGATTTATCTTTTTTCTTTCAATTTTCTCGTTCTTCCCGTTTACGATATATATTTCTGTCTCTCGCATACCCAGTCCCTTTTCTTCGTTCTTTCATCATCCTTTCCTCTGAAAATTTCACTTGTTTCTATCCATTTCTTTCTTTTCATCCCCTTGTCTCCAAGCTTCAAAGTTTCATCTCATTGCAGATCCTTCTTTTTATAAAAAAAGAAAATATAAGTCGATCTGAACAAAACGAGATATGTGATATCTTTAAAAAAGTCATCAACCCAAAGACAAAAAAGGAAGTCAATCATATATGTTCAATAATAAATAAGTGTCATTTAAATTACACTATTTCAAATTCTAAGTCGTTTTAAGAAGTACTACAGTAGTTAAAAAAAATAGGTTTTGGACTATTTAAGACATGTCATCAATTCTGCATTCTCCAGTCACACATACAAAACATTTGGATAAGACAAATGATAATCACTAATGGTGGTAATGGGGAGTAATTCGATAAACGGATTTTGATAGCATAAACAAAATATGAAATACAATAATTTGTGTCTGCATAAAAAAGGGTAAAATCAATTTCATTAAAATTAATTTTCATGGTCACAACATATAAAAATATCCCATAAAATCACTATTTATAAACCATGCCATTTCAAAGCCTACAGTATCATTATTGCTTGTAAGGAAGAACTGGAGCAGGTGGATCAAATCCCAATGGTGGTAGAGAAGCTGATACTATTTGTCGTTGGAAAAACATCCACATCAAACTTGTCATTGAAGCTCCCATAAACTGCATTTTAGTTGTTGTTGCTGGTGTTTGGAGTATGGTTATTAGTTCCCAGCCTTGATTTCCCATATTTCCAATGACATTGTCCCAGTTTGTATCTATCACCATGGTAGACGTGCCTATCCCAGCTGATACTGACCCAGGAGCTTGGTATTCAACCATGGTTCCTTCATACATTGGTGTGTTGTCATTCAAACGAGACTGGGATTTCTCAAATATGAAGATGATGTTTAAAACGGATGTGGTTGAACTTGAACCAAAACCAGTCATACCTGAGGAGGTATCAGATGACATATCGTTAAACACTTCTATTAGACGCCATCCTGTTCCTAGATATTGATTCATTACTCCTTGCCAGTCTAATTGTAACCCCCAATTCTGATTTGGGTTACCAAATCCCATGCTTACATTTAACTGCGCGGTTAATTTCAGTGGGACAGCTTGGTACTGGTACAATTCTGGTGAAGGGTGTTGTGGTATTTCAAAGAATAAATCGACGCCATAAACTAAAAAAAAACAGCACATTAGAAAATATGTAAAATTGTAATATCGTTATCGGAACTCCTACAACAGTTTACTACACACCCTGTTATGTGAACCATAAAAGTATTAAATAAGAAAATTTATATCGTTAACTTTAATAAACACAATATCTAATTCTTGTTCAGTTCCATTGAAGAATATCCTCAATTTGATCATTTGTTAACTTTATGACAGCCTTTTTTTATATTTAAAGTTGTTCCACATTTAGAAAACTTGTTTGTCACTTAATATAGGTGTTGCTGTTTCAGGATTTTGCGACAGACAGGCGGACATGCTCTATCTGATAGTAAAACAGATCATGTGTACCCAAGCTTCGCTAACAAGCACATCTTAGACACATATTGTTCAGTTGTTGTACCCCCACTGGGTTGGATAGTGTAGTAGTCAATCTTTAGTTTTCTATGTTGTGTTTTGTCTGTTGTTGTGTGTCTGTTTGGCAGAAAGACAAACAGACAGACACATGCTCAATCCGATAGAAACACAGATCATGTGTACCCAAGCTTCGCTAACAAGCACAGCTTAGACAAATATTGTTGTACCCCCACTGGTTTGGATTTTGTATTAGTCAATCTTTAGTTTTCTATTTTGAGTTTTGTGTGTTGTTGTGTGTCTGTTTGACACAGACAGACAGACAGACAGACAGACAGACAGAAAGATGCTCAGTCTGATAGAAACACAGATCCTGTGTACCCGAGCTTTGCTAACAAGCACAGCTTAGACAAATATTGTTGTACCCCCACTGGTTTGGATTTTGTAGTAGTCAATCTTTAGTTTTCTATTTTGAGTTTTGTGTGTTGTTGTGTGTCTGTTAGACACAGACAGACAGACAGACAGACAGACAGAAAGATGCTCAGTCTGATAGAAACATAGATCCTGTGTACCCGAGCTTTGCTAACAAGCACAGCTTAGACAAATATTGGTGTGCCCCCAGTGGTTTGGTTTGTGTAGTAGTCAGTCTTTATATTTCTATGATGTGTTTTGTGTGCTGTTGTGTGTTTGCTTGTCTATGCTGCTTTTTTTCCTTTTTTAGATAAGGCGTTGTCAGCTTTTTTTTTAACTTGCGAGTTTGAATGTCCGTTTGGTATCTTTCGCCTCTCCTTTGTAAGCAGTAAATTGTATAAACTCGTCTGACCTCTAGTTCGAATAAGCATAAAAGTGAAAAGGTCAAACTCGTGTTTTTTGCCAGTATGATTTCAGGATATTAAGTTAATTGTACTCACTCCTGCTCCTCGAATGCAAGTGACCCTGTCCATATGCCATACCACTTCCTACTCCCATAGTCTGAGGACCGTACATATTCAGATCTTGGGGAGGTCTGTAACATCCGGTGATCTCTATACAGCGCAGACGACACCCTCGACATGCGTAGTCATTTATCATTTGATACAAATGCTGAGTTTGCGACTGTGTTTGTGACGATGTATGGGACATAGAATGAACTCCAGTAAGAAAAGTTCCAGATTCAATCGACGATTTTATTACTTGCAACGAAAACCTTTCGTCTGGTTGGAATTTCGGTTCATTCTTTCGGAATATTGCCTGTGCACGAAGTGTTGTCGTAGACGTCATGGACATAAATCCGGATGATTGAATAGATCCCGGTGTTAGCTGGAAGGACAAAAGCCGGTACCCAAGGTCATACATCTGTGTTAGATGCGGTACATATGCATTTGGATCTGATGTAGCCATTTGCATATTAGGGTTGCTTAGAAATGATAAGTTCATTTGAATAGTAAAAGGAATGTCAATTCTAAGGAATTGGTAATCACATGGAATACCATTGTAGGGAGGTTGCGTCGGCTGGACAGGCTGTTGTTGTAAAACTTCCCCCTTATTGGAGTGTCCTTTTTTGCTTGACGTAGCACCCATTCTGAAAACAAACAAAAAATAAATCATGCCCGATGAAATTCCAAATCTATGACAAATTATTCACTTTTTCACCAAAAAAGTATTAAACATTTTCGTCTTTTTTTTCCTTGAATGTTAATGTAGCATAACCTTTTGACTAAATACATACACCATGGAACTTCTATTGAGATCATCAAACTGAAGTTACATGCGTGATATTTTTTTTCATTAGAATTCGAATGTTGTTCGCAAGATAAATGAAAAAGGACAAATAAAGAAAATAAAACAACAAGTTTGGTACTCTGACGGTACCTAACACGGATGTACTTTTAAAAGTAATTAAGAATATTACTATAGTGTGTGATAACATTGTGTGAGGGAATTCGACGTTTGATGTACCACTGTTCACTCCAGTGCAATTTATGACAATACCACTGCATCAATCAGAATTATTTTTTTTGCAGTGTTTTAAGAAATGATTTTGCTTTGTTGTCGCGTATTATTTGTGAAACATTCAATGTTTTAAAAAGGCGAATTTTCTTTATAAAGTCAATGATTATGTTGACTTTTGAAGGCCAAACTTTCTACAGCCTTAAATACGCTAATGAAAGATCCAAAAACTATACCAATACATAACGACATGTTTATGAAATTATAACAAATCTATTGGTTAACAAATTTTTACTCGTTATTGCAAAATAATGAACTTAATATATCTGACATTTTCTCCCTACCCAGTTTACCCCTATACATTTTTATGCTGTGGACTGGTCATTGTTATTGAATCGTAGGCAATTTGATTGGATTAAGTTGTTATTAGTTTACCTTCAAACTTGTTTATGCTTTTCATACATGACTATTGATTAATTAGAACGTGCATGAATGTGTACAATAACTAAAATGACCTTCAAACTGGACACTGGACGAGTCAATATTATGTTTTATCAATGAAAGTTAAGGTAGGAAAGCTAAGAATTGCCACTTATTCGATTTTCACAAAATTTTCGGAATATACAGTTGAAAGGTTATTTTTTAAAAGCCTATTGTGAAGAGTTAAGAGAAAGTTTACAAATAATACGTTTTGTTCCATTAAACAAGTCATTATCGTAAGAGAAATACCGAAATATATTTTACGCACGACTACGGCAGGTAAAATTATTATTTATCATAATAAAAAAAAGCATTTTTCAGTCTCATTGGAATATGTTGATTACAATTAATCCCAAACTTAAGAAGTAAGTAACTAAAGTCAAAATATGTCCGATCTGCCTATTTCTGCACATCAAAAGTCAATACGATCGTTTTAAAGTCAATTTCGTCTACCTCACAAAATCTTGTTAGGCACTATATATCAGGGTAACTTGTTCGTTAATGTTGTATCATTCAGTAAGGTATTGTAACAGTTTTAGACTAAAGATTAATTATCACTGAAAAAAAACGAACCTTCAATTCCCTTAATGCATTAGTCGCACAATTACATGTAATATATCGGTGGAAAGCTACGTTGTGGGGGTAGTTTTTACGTTTTTAACGTCCTACACAATAACTTAAATCAATGCTATAAGTCTGACAAGAGACAAAACGGAGCTACATATACAAGTACATCCGTATATTTGATCCCCGTTAACAACATAACTGAATAAAGCATATAATATACGATGTCAAAGCTTCACTGACATGTAAAATTAAACCAAAAAATGTAATGTAATTACAGCTTTTGCAGGAAGCGGGAATTAAGAATCTAGTCGAATGCTTTTGGTCTGAGTACATTCTTTGGTACGCAATTCTAACTACAACGACGACTTTAAACTATTTAAAAAAGTGTAAAATACATGTTTCTATCGTTATCGATCAATAAAGACAAGAAATTATTGCCGAAACAAATAACAAGGATTTAAAAAGAAGGACTACTTAAATAATTGTAGTGACAATATGAATACCGATAAAATTAAACAAATGCGATATTTTAATGGTTGATTCATATACTTAAATACTTTGACCTTTAATGGTTTACTTTTGCAAATTCAAACTTGGATGGAGAGTTGTCTCAATGGCAATCGTACCACATCTTCTTATATCTATTTACTCAGAACTATTACAGTTACGAGCGAGGTGATGCACCTTTTCAGTTTTATGAAAATTAAATAAGTTATTATAATAATACATTGAGCCCATCTGAACAGGATCATAACCATTTAAACCCAATGTAACCAAGCTCACTCGGGTATCGTCTCGTTGTATTAATCTAATACACAAAGTCAGTGTATGGATAAAGGTAACTTACCTGACAAGACTGTTTTGGATCGATGACTTACATATCAACACGTGAAGCAGTAGAAAAATAATGTATTATCATAGGTTAGACGCAGTTAACAGGTGTATCGGGTATTTTATACACAAATAACATCACCACGTACATGTACATGTATGTCTTCGAAAGAAATGAAGACTCTACATTTTTATTCTAAATATAATTTCAATAAGATTTTTATCTTACTTCATTGCAATAATGTGACGTATACATAAAATATATGCCACTGGACGTTAAGGCAGACAACAATCAATCTATGTTGAAATCCTCCAATTTAATTAAAATATAGATCTCTGATTTCGTTATACTACATTTTAGTAGATTGGAAATCCTCTTAATTTTAAAGGTCTCTGAAACAATCTTTTATGAAAACAAAATCAAGAGAAGCTTGTCGTTGTGATGCTCGAACTTCGTCGATATGTACTCCAATATTTTCAAATGTTGTCGTACATAATGCCAGGGTAAAGGCCTGGATATATATCTCTGATAATGGCTATTTCAAAATAATGACACTTCATAATTAATTGTATACATGCGTGTATTGATAAATTTATATACACACTGTTAACAAAATGCTATATAATCTTAATAAGTTCATACTTACATCCGTTATCCTCTAGTTCCGCAGCATAAACTGGCAAGTGAGGTTACTTTATTTCGGAGCGTTAAAAAAAGTCGTATATAAATATAACCACGTGACATAAATATGTAAAATCTAAAAATAGCGCTTTTAATAAAGTAAACAATAACATACACTACAGGTAAAATCTTCATATTGAACAAGTTGCTTTCTTTAAAAAAAGAAATGCAATCGTAAACCCAAATGCTTGTTTGATATTAAATATTAGATAATTGTTTACTTAAGATGTATTGTTTTATATAATTATTGTGGTATAAGAATTAAAAACTGACATTGATTGTTTACTTAATGAAATTACAATTCAATGTGGGTTGTATATTTTCGCTAAAGCTGTGATCACACATTCACGATTTTTACTGCCGTCCTTGACAGGACCATTCCAAATTAAAATTTGTCAAAAGTCTGATCAAGATCCTGTGAATCGTGGAAGGAAATTCAAACTTTAATTAATTAATCACGACAACAATCAGATATTGTTCAGGAAGCGTCGATATTCAACCGTTTCCAAGAGAATTTTTTCACGATAATCCCGTTCTCAATCCGCTTCTAATCCGATTTGTATCTTTCGCAAAGTAAAATTCGACCGAATTGGTCACAACTGCATCTCGATTCTACCGAATGTAATCCGACAGAGATCAGACAGTGACCAGACAGTGAACCGACGCTGACAGAAGTTATCCGTTCGAAAACTGTCGACATACTCGGGATGATCAGGTACTGTCGGAACGGAATTCTATCACGATCCTCTCTATCTCATTGCAAACGTCTTTGTCTGGTCTCAGTCGTATTTTATTCTGTAATTGTCGGGACTCTGAGGTGGGTATCATTAGCGAATTTCGTATTAATAACAGGACTGTTCCGGAACGATTTCGGCAAAGACGGTTTGAAATCGACTAGATCTGGATGCAATCTGGACTCAATCGGCAGAAAAACATCAATGAAAAATTTCTCCAGATCATTCCCGTTCCACAGGACACCGTCCAGAAAACACAGAACAATGTAAGAATTTTTATCCGATACAGCAGAATCTGCCACGACATAGTCACGCTTGTCATCCGGCTAGACAAAGTCGGCTGAGTTTCCCGAATGTTACGGGACGCACCTAAATGTTGGGGTGCTTCGCCGAACTATCAAGACCATTCCCGACCCGTAGCCTATCTGTTACGAATTTAAACGACTGCGTTCAGACAATGATAGGACATTCCAGATAATTGAGGATAGTAATCCGACTTTTTCACTTTTCGTGTCTTATTGCTGTCTGATCTCAAACGGGAGCAATAATCGGCAATGTGTGATCCCCGCATTAAGGAATCATTGCCCACGACCAAGGAATATTTGTTTCTTCTCTCTCCCGAAAGACAATATGCTGAGTCAACCACTGGATGTTCCATTTTAAGGTGCTGGTTTTTTATAAGAGTTATTTTTTTAGGCTAAAGTTCAATTACAAATGTGAAGAAATGTAATTAATTGATGATTACTTGTGTTCAAGAAATGCAGTACGTGAACCTGTAAATAGCTGTGGTGGTTTTTTTTTTTTTTATAAAATTTGATATGTTCATGGTTATTCGAGCAATGGCTTGATATTGATCATTATTAATATCTTTACACCTGCTCTGCAAGATTTTTGTGGATGCTTAGGGTAGTAAGCATTGGCAATTTTAAGTTGTGTGCTTTCTGCTCTTAAAAGTTTTAGATGGCAAAACGCTTTTGTTAAAAACAAAAACTTATTAAAAATTTTAACTCGCTTTGAAGATATTTTCTGAATGTTCCAAGTAAGAAGCATGTTGTTTGGTGGTTGTCTTTTTTTGGTGCAGTTCATATTTGCTTTTTGTTTCTGGTTTGAAGTTAGCAGTTACATGTATAATATACATGTAACTTCTAACTTTGACTACAATGTGTCTAACACTTCATGGAGAGTTGTCTAATTGTTTTTCCTGCCATATTTAAAAAGATATTCCCTCTGATATTTGACTTATTCATTAGAATAATCTATATAATAATACATGTATATATTGAAATTGAACTGAAGTTGCCTTGTTAATTTTTCTATATTGACCCATCTTTTTCTCTCTTGCTGGATAGTTTTATACTGTTCATTTGGGGGTACTGTGTAGCCTACACTGATCAGTGAGATGGCTCAAAATCCCCTTGCACTATTTTACATTGTCGTACTTAATATATATTAAAACCGAAAATTCATCATCTGATCGTCTTCAAGAAATAATAATTATTTATTTTTATTTTTACGAACATTTTGAAGAGCCTTTAAAATTACAATAGGAACATATAGTTAGATAATCTGTTCCCTGACCATATATGATAGAAATTATTATTGGTTATCTCTGTCTACATCTATCATCACCTCGGTGTCTATAAAAAAACATTTGATATCTTAACGTCGATCCTGTTAAGTCTGCTAAAATTGCATGCATGATTAATTTTAAGGTTATCAATCGTTATTAAAGCGGCACATTTAATTTGTTATGTCATTGCTTGTTGACATAAAATCTTATCTCATGAATTAACACAGCTGGTAACCAGGTTTCAACGTTTGACTCTAATTAAAATAATTATTACGGATATATGTAAGGTAAATATTAGCAGCTTGCAATTGCGTGCAAGGAAGTATTCAAATGCTCATTAACATAGCTTGTGTCATGATAAATTTTGCATCTCTATAGCAACTCATGATGCTAATGCTTATTCAACAGGTCAATTGATAAGCTATTGCGCATGTATATGAAAGGTGGCAATAGAAAGGACAGATGTATTCCGAATAACATCCGGTGTTCCGAAAGACTACATATATCGTCCAATATATACTGCGTAAACCCTCAGGGGTTTACGCAAATATAGATCCTGTGTCCACGCTTTGCTGGCAAATATTTCGATCAGATTTACCTAAGGGAGCTACCATTTGATTTTTATGGGGGGGCTAGGATAAAAAGTTTTGTCCTGCATTTTTTTAGTTGTAATCTCTGACCAGCCTTTTTATTTTTCACTTTATTCCGTCCTGCCTTTTTTTATTAGTTTATCCTGACTTTTTTTACCTAAATTTTCATCCTGCATTTTTTTTTTTTTTTTTTTTTGCCAAGTTGCTCATCCCGCCAAATGGTAGTTCCTTAACAAACTTAACCAATTTTAAAAGCGTTGATAACATCGGGAATAGTTCTTTCCTTTTTAGCTCACCTGGCCGTATTTATATCAGGAGTAAAGAATACATTTTGAGGTGGTCACTACGCCATTCAATATCCAAACTTGTGTTTGATCTATTGTATTTAGAAAGTAAAGTCTAATGTTGAAGTGTACATAATTCCATGTACTCAACATGTACACATATGTTGAAAATAGATGGAGCATTTTAGCACATTATTATAATACTAACATAACGTCCTTTCTCTCATTCATCCTAGACTTTTTCATTCCCATCTTTTCTTACTTTCTATCTTTTCTTTACCCAGGTCTCCGAACAATTAAGTTGTCCGTTTCACTATAGTTCTCTCTAAATATGAATTAAGAAAATATAAGTCGATATGAACAAAATAATTTATTGATTAATTGATTGGTGTTCAATGCCACTTTCAGCACTTATGGCTATCGGCGGAGGAAGCCGGAGTGCCCGTAGAGAACCACCGACCTTCGGCAGGAAAACTGACATCCTAAAATGCGATGTGGGATATTTTCAATGAGACACAACCCAAAAAAGAAAAAGCAGGAGAAATTAAAAGTCAACGCATTGCGTTCAAACATTTAAATAGAGACTATTAAGATTATCAATTCCGCATGACCTACACGACAAATACATTTATATAAATCTATGAAACAACCACTAACGGGGGTTGACTTTGAAAAAAGAATATTGATAGCATAAACGAATATCAAATACGATACTTTGTGTCTCTATAAGATCATATAAATAAGATGTAAAAAAAGCAGTAATACCATTGTCATTTAAAACAACATTAATTTCCATGACATAAAAATATTCCCCAATATAATTAAATAATGCAATATCAAAGCCTTCGTTGTCGTCATTGCTTTTCAGGAAACATCGGAGAAGGAGGATCAAATCCCAATGGTGGTAGAGAAGCTGATACTATTTGCCGTTGGAAAAACATCCACATCAAACTTGTCATTGAAACTCCCATAAACTGCAGTTTAGTTGTTGTTGCTGGTGTTTGGAGTATGGTTATTAATTCCCATCCTTGAATTCCCATATTTGCAATAACATTGTCCCAGTTAGTATTTATCACCATAGTAGACATGCTAATCCCAGCTGATACTGACCCAGGAGCTTCGTACTCAACCATGGTTCCGTCATACATTGGTGTGTTGTCATTCAAACGAGACTGGGATTTCTCAAATATAAAGATTATGTTTAAATTTGATGTAGTTGATCTTGAACCAAAACCAGTCATACCCGTTGAGGTATCAGATGACATGTCGTTAAACACTTCTATTAGACGCCATCCTGTTCCCAGATATTGATTCATTACTCCTTGCCAGTCTAATTGTAACCCCCAGGTATGATTTGGCCCACCAAATCCCATGCTAACATTTAACTGCGCGATCAATTTCAGTGGGACAGCTTGGTACTGGTACAATTCTGGTGAAGGGTGTTGTGGTATTTCAAAGAATAAATCGACGCCATAAACTGAAAACAGCAACAAGAATAATTTCATTAGAAAATATGCCAAATTGAAATAACGTTATCGAAACTCCTACAGCAGTTTACTCCACACTCCACTAACTGTTATCTGAATTACCGAAGTATTAAACAAGGATATATATTTCGTAAACTTAACACAATATCCTGTTCAGTTTCATTGAAGTTTATTCTCAGATTGTTAACTTGATATCTTAATGACAGCCTCTTTTTTATTTTCAAAATAAGTTATGCCACAGTGATTTCAGCAAACTGTTGTTTGTCTCTTAATAATATTGTTGCAAGATTTTCAAGTTTGCTTGTAGTTTTACATAACGAATCCAAAAATACCATTGTATTATATGTATACTTAAGTGTATTGTATGATTGCAGATCAACCGTGTGATTGTACTTTTCGCCTCTGTTCCTACGATGAAATTAATCGATATTAATTGATTGACAGTTGTTCTGTCGAACTCGATTTCCAATGGTTCAATTGAACCTCTATTTAAATCAAATCGCCGTTTTATAATATAAAGGATTGTGGATAAATTCATTGTTAGTACCCCAAAATAAAAACAAGAGTGCACACGCTAAAAGGTTTCGCCTGCTTTACTGACCATTGATATTATGTTGAAAGTCTTTATGATAAAAGTTTTACTACGAGTATGACATAAACTTAAAATTAATCCATCCCATTGAGGTCAAGGTCAGATAAATCCTGTCAAACAGTGATGTACATCTTATAATTAACTCATACAACAAATAAAAAGGGCCTATCTATTCATTGCTTTT
This sequence comes from Mytilus edulis, assembly GCA_019925275.1. Lineage (NCBI taxonomy): Eukaryota > Metazoa > Mollusca > Bivalvia > Mytilida > Mytilidae > Mytilus > Mytilus edulis. Next base: position 88,279,782 of record CM034350.1, read on the forward strand.
GGTAATTGAAAAACAGACCAAAAAATAAAAATTTAACATGACCAATGAACCATAAAAATGGAGTCAAGGTCATATTATACCTGCCAGACAGACATGTACACCTTACAATCATTCCTTAAACCAAATATAGTTGACCTATTGCTAGTAGTACTTGAAAAACAGACCAACACACAAAAAGTTGACATTGACCAATGAACCATGAAAATGAAGTCAAGGTTAGATGAAACCTGGCAAACTGACATGTACCCTTTACAATCATTCCAAATATAGTTAATCTATAAAAGCGACAAAAACGTAATCTCCTATGGTGTGCAGTATTATTTACTAATTAATTCAAAGTAACTGAACCGTGACCTACGGATACAGGGAGTCGAAATAGTCGTCAAACTGATATGTACTTAAAGTAATGCAACTTTACAGATCATTGATCTATCACAAGTAGTTCCTATTAAACTAACTTAAGCAGAAAACTTAACATTGAAAATTGCTAATCAACTGAGAGTCACTGGACCATTATTTAGGGGGCAGTGCCTCACAATAGTGATATGTACTGATATTATTGAAACTCCATACAAAATAGCATTGATCTATCACAAGTAGCTCTTATTAAACTAACTTAAGCAGAAATCTTAACAATTGTTGACACCAAAGACTACGACGACGTCGTCAACGGAAAAGCAATTCCTAGTATGTCTCGCCTTCTGCGACTTTCGTCACAGGCGAGACAAAAAGTCGAAAAGAAACAATTAACAATGCATGGACTCGCTATAATGTATCAGCATTTCGTGTATATTTAAGATTATATTCCATCAACTTAACCGTCGAGATGATCTCCGAAGAATTCCGATGGTTATATGACCCGATATAAACATAAATACTCAGACAAGTGCGTACAATCCTATAGGTTGCACTTTGTAAATACAGCTGTTTCACAAACCACGCCTCTTTTGGGGAGATATATAATATTCATAGATAATTAATTTTGTTTACGTACTGGTTCCCAGATATGATCTCTATGTTTCATCTCGTAGAGACATAACCTGGGAATGTTACCAGTAAATATACATATGCATAGCGGTCAAATTGAAATCTGTGGAAAACCTAAAGTCAAGGTAGGGGAAGTACAGAATTTTAGTGCAAGTTTAAATTCCTAGAAGTTCGGGGCATATAAACGTTGAAAATATGCCGCACAGCCCTATATTTTGACCTTTGAAAAAAATAGTAGTGCATATGAACTTTTCATTCTAGGATATAATTTTTTTCAAAACTTCATAGTAAAAGTGGTACAGTTTTAGCCGTAAAAGGAGTTCCTATGGGAAATTGCATTGTCGATATTTACAGAAATGCAACCTATAATGACGATTTTTTTTAGCATATGCAACTATTCCAGTCATAATTATGTCAAGGTAACTCTGCAAGTTACTGGTTTAATTAGGATTATGTATAATTAACTGGTTACCCGCGTGACGATAGATTTTCATTTTTTAAATTTGAAAAATATATACATTTCACCCCAGTTAACATTCATTTTTTAAATAAAATTATAAAATAATTTCATTTAGAATCGGACAAAACTTATCTACATAGTTCTTGTCAAATCTTCACCGTGATTAGGGTTATTTTAGAATGACAACAACTTGTCAAATTTAATTGCAATACACTTAAATTAAATTAAATCAAATTATTTAGTAGGGCAAATATCGAAGATCGCCTATGTTTGAAAATGAATTGGTCGCCTTTTTTTTTTTCGTATCTTCTAAATTTAATCAAAACAAACAAAATGTCTCCACTTAATTTCTCCAAATAAAACAATATCTGATTTATGCTGCTTTAAGGTAAGACGATGGCTGAAAACGTGTGCATCCTAAAGTTATTTGATTTCCATCGTAAAAAATATCTTTTCACAAGTCGAGTTACGATGTCAGTGTAAACAATGCACGATCGATGCATATAAATCTTTATTTTGTGTGAGAAAAACTGTTTCTAATAAATTATATATAAAAATGAAGGTGGAATAAGTAAATTCTGGAAAAAAATAAGACACACTTAAAATGTTTTTGATATAATTTAAAAATTGATAACTAAATGAATACATAGTCCCGTCCTGTCGTTGTTTACTCCCTCCCGACAGCGGCCACCATTTTCAAAATATTGCAATCGAATACCAAAATGTGAAGGAGTAAAACTACCATTGATTTTCCCCAATTAGTCTTTGTTAAATTGGCACTTTTCAAAAAATGTCCAGAATTTATCTTTGTTTCAAATAAACAAATACTTGGCATGAGTAAAGTTTTATCCTGTACAGTACTATATTGAAAATTTAACATAACATTTCATTGCATATAAGATAATAACCATCACCGGAAGTAAACCAATCAATGTTTCTCCCCTTTTTTCCTCGACACAATCTTTAGTAAAAGAGGAGCGAAAGAATACTCATATGTCAAAAATATACAGACAACACCATGGTTAAAAATGAAAAAGATCAATAGACAAACAATAGTACATAAAATACAACATAGAAAACTAAAGACTGAGTAACACGAACCCTACCAAAAACTGGGGGTGATCTCAGATGATTCGGAAGGGTAAGCATATCCTGCTCCACATGTGTCACCTGTCGTGTTGCTCATGTTATTACAAACCCGGTAATAGTCTTATTCGGTAGGACACATTCGGGAAAAGGGTAAGGGATTGTAGTTACGACATTAGGAACATATCCGTTATTATCTGTGAAACGGATTTTCCGTAACGGTCGACCAACTCGTGATGGCGTCCGTAAAACTTACGAAGGGATGATTTCAGATTCACCACATGGAACTCTTGGTTTATTAAAACGTATGTGATGACATCCCCCCTTGACCTTTTAGGTAAGGTCTATGTAATAGTTTATATAGTCCTGAATCAAATCATGTATGGTTTCTAGGTACTTTTTTTATCAAATAAGGGTAGTTGCTAAGCACTTTAGGTTCCTTGTGAGCAGCAACCCTCTATCAAGGTAATCATGATAGGAAATACAAGCCCTGGAATATCGTATCAACTAGGAGATATATACTCCGCTGCTGGAATGTTGCTACATAGAAATAGAAAGTTCACACTTGGGAAGCTGAAATCATCTCTTTTGTCGTAAAGTTTTGTTTTCAACTGACCCTCATTGTCAATTTCTAGATGTAAGTCAAGAAATGAGGCAGACTTAACTGTATTGTATCCTTTTATCTCAAGTTCGATGGGATAGTTTCGTTCAACATAGTCACCAAATTTTGAATTATTAAGTGTAAGAACATCATCTATAAAACGGAAAGTAAAGTAAACGGATACTGTTAACTTCTTTTCTTTCTTCCTAAGAAGTTCCTGTATGAAGTCAGCCTCATATGAATGAAGGAACAAGTCGGCAAGAAGAGGGGTACAGTGTGTTCCCATGGGAATGCCGATTGTTTGTTGAAAAACACGTCTTCCAAACGTAACAAAAATATTGTCAATCAAGAAATCAAGCATCTTGTTAATGTCAGTTTCAGAAAATTTGTTGTTAGAATCAGAGTGATTTTTTTACAAAGTAAGATTTCCCCTCCTTAAGACAAGATACTTTTGGCCATTCTTTTTTATGAAACAAAGCAGGACCAACTCTTTCAATTTGTCTTTTAGTTTGGATTGTCGAATACTTGTGTAAACATGGTAAAGTGTAGAAAATTCAAATGTTTTAATACTATTGCAAGATGAAAGAGACTTAGATTGTATGTACTCTAAAAGATCTTTTGAATATTTTAGTATCCACATATGATTTACACCACCTCTAGAATATGTAGTTTCACAATAACTTTGAAGCCCGGCTTTGATTGTTGATAAAATTGGTGTTAATGATTGGCCGTTTCATAATCTAAAGCATCATGGGTAATTTCATTGTTCGTACCCACAAAATGAAAATAACGTCACGTCATTGGTTAAATTTCCATTGTTTGTGACACTTTTAACCAATCAGGACGTTTTGGTATACACTTTTGTAAATATTACCCAGGATGCATTAGATTCTGAAACGGCGAATTTAGAAAGAGGTTTCGTGGAGAACTAGGTAAGCAATATACCGTTGTTTGTAAAAACACTCATGTAGTTAAGGTATCCAATACAGTGATGGAAGATCCAGTTAATCATCTTTGGTCGAAATTCCAAAGGAACATAGAACAGACCTATGAAGTAACCATGTCACCTGAAGATTCCAACAGCAAATAACAAAAGAATGGTCCTTTTAAAGACCCAAGATATATGTTTATGACTCAGATTTTTTTCTGCAATGAAATGCAGGGTTAATTTCCTTCAACTGTCAAAATCAAGGGAATACTTTTTTCGACCCTTTTTCGGGGACCTACTAAAAAGCGCCCGGGAGCGCCCGGGTTAAGAAAAAGCGCCCGGGGAAAAGAAAAAGCGCCCGGTGTAGAAAAAACAGCGCCCGGGGAAAAGAAAAGGCGCCAGGGGAAATTTTATAGATAATGTATTGGCATGAGACAACTTCGTGTCGATGAAATAAGTTATGCACATTAATTATTTTTTCTAATTTCAGACAAGTATTTTACAAATTCAGATAATAGAGATTTATAATAAAGCATGAAAACGAGTATGAAGGTTTCAATTTTAACAATAATATATGAATACTATTTCGAAAGACAGATGAAAATTAAAATGTCAATTGTTCTTTCCTTTTGTAATGTAAAATACATGTTCCAATAGACGTAAAATGTATTGAAAAGTTCTTAAAAACAAAAAAAACTTAAAATATAAAAATCAACAAATTCGCTTTTTAGATGACCTTGACCTTTGTGAAGATCAGCAGTCCACAATATCATTGCAAAAGGCCCCATGGGTCTAGGACCTTTGGTTCAAGAGTTAAAGCTTATTTTACCTTTTCGGAACCATTAACAGGGGTTATGCCACTTAAAAATATGTCAAATCTCTTCGTTCAAATGTAAAAAAGTTGCGCCTCATCCACCTCAACGTTTTTCACTATTTACTATTTCCTATAAGTACAATCGTTTTTGAGATATCGACTAAAAAGTTGTAAGGTCAAAGGTCAAGGTCAACCTTAAAAAGCTTTAAAACACACTGAAAATCCTTTAAATAAGGTCAAAAACACATAATTCGCTATATGGTACATGACCTTGACCTTTTGACCTTTGCTAAGGTCATTAGTCCCCAATGTCATTGCTGAAAACCCCATGGGTCTAGGACGTTTGGTCATATAGTAAAAGCTGATTTTGCCTTTTCAGAAACCTAAAACAAGAGTTATGCCCCTTACAGAAAGGTCAAATCTCTTCGGTCAAAATGTTTTTCTAGAACGATTTAAAAATAAAAAATGCAAAATCAACAGTGTGTACAGTTAACGATTGTTAAAAAATGAAAACGGATGTAGAATAATGAAATATTAAAATTCCATAAGCGTATACCTTCTGCATTGTCTGAACAGAAAGTTTTATTATTTTATCTTTATTATATTACAAATCTCATCTCTGTCAATCGTAATAAAGCTGATGTGTATGTGTATTCATCTGACTGGTCATGGGAAAAAAACGCTTTGCATGAATAATTCACATGTTTTGTCTGTGAGGTCGGTCAATTCCAGATCGTAGCATCGTACATTTCCCCATTTATTTAAGAATTGAATGCTTCTTTTTGTAACTTTATTGGGGTGTAAAAGCGTTGACCGAAGTACATTTTGTATGAAGCGCGGAAGCGCTTCATACTAAAAATGTGCGCACGGTCAACGCCTTTACAACCCTGTGAAGTTACAAAAAGAAGCATTCAATACTTATAATTACATTTTTTAGCAATGATCATGAAAACACGAATTTTATTACTGTTTTATTTAATTCACCTGTGCACTTTATTGTGGGACCACGCGTTATCATGAATGAAAAGTTTTATTGAGCAATGCAATTGCTTACGGAATAACACGTGATGTGCAGTTAGACAATCAGAATAGAGTATCATAATGAAACATACATCTAATGTAATTATATAAGTACAAAGCAATCAACGATTTTTTTTCTTCAGGAAAACATTTATTGTTATCATACATATTATTATTTTATTCTCCCGGGCGCCTTTTCTTTTCCCCGGGCGCTGTTTTTTCTTCCCCGGGCGCATTTTCTTTTCTCCGGGCGCTTTTCTTTCACCTGGGCGCTCCCGGGCGCTTTTTAGTAGGACCGCTTTTTCGTATGAAACCGGATATGACGTACTATGATTTGGTGTTATTACACCTGAACTTTTCAATCAAATTTTGAAGCAAAAAAGTCTGTAACTTAAACTGATTTGGTTTTTGATTTCTTTAAATTAAATGTATTGTCGACTTTTTTAGGGGTTTAGGTATTCTTTATACATTAAAAAAGTTGAGAAAATTGATTCTTTAAGAAGGTCCCTTTGCAATTCTATCGAGTGTTAACGAAGAAGATAACGAAAGCTGTGTGGTAATGGCACCTCGATTTTCAAACTTAATTTGAAGCAAGAAATCTGAAATTTAGAACATATTTTAAATTAGTTGTAAATAACAAAATCTTTAAAACGCGGAGTTGCAAGGAAAAATACACAATCACAATATAAAAAAGTTATGATCGTTTAATCAGTTTGATTTGGAAGAAAGGCCGATATAGTTCGATAGTGCAGTTAGTTGCACAATTACTAACACAATTCTATATCGATATTCTTGTAATTGTTACATCAAATAACATAATTACACACCTAATCTCGATTTATATCCAATTTTTAGAAATTTACCCGTGACGTCACTTTTTGTGGCGTTGATACTTCGTGTGACACAGAGTTCGTAATTCTATTATGCTGTTTTTGTGTACTGTCCTAAATTTATTTTAGGTATTCGTTGTTATTCTGTGGTTAACATGTCTAAATGTATTATTATATTATTTACTTATGTATTTTTCTGTCCTGAGTATTCTTGCATTTATTTGTATTGTATTTCTGTCATGTAATGTCATTTTAGCGGCATATTTAACACTGCCATAAAGCGCGAGGTTTTGTTAGCCACAAAACCAGGTTCAACCCACCATTTTTTCTTAAAATGTCCTGTACCAAGTCGGGAAAATGACAGTTGTTATCTTATAGTTCGTTTCTATGTCGTATGTTTTTGTTGCACTTCAGTGTTTCTGTTGTTTCGTTATTTTCCTCTTATAGTCGATGCGTTTCCTTCGGTTTTAGTTTGTAACCCGGATTTGTTTTCTCTCAATCGATTTATGACTTTTGAACAGCGGTATACTACTGTTGCCTTCATCTATGTAGTCAGTTCATTTTCCTTGATAAAACGATCGGCCATTAATCATAAACAACTGAATCGTTAAAGCCACGTGATGACCGCGATAGTTGGATATGATCTGTTTGATTTCATGTAATAGATCTAAAAAAAAATATGTAAATAATCGTTTTACCTTTGTAAGAAATATTTTTTGTGGGTCGAATTATTATATGAAATCATGTTTCTTTTCGGTGTTTCCTGTGGATATACGTTTGAAACACAAGGATCAGAAGAGTTTATCCATTTATAATATAATATATCTGTATGTTAAGTATGCATATTGGTATATACGTATTACATTGGATAAACTCGTCTGACCTTTACTTCGAATAGGCATTCAAGTGAAAAGGACAACTGATGTAATTGGCCCGTATGATTACAGGATATTCAATAAGTTAATTGTACTCACTCCTGCTCTTCGAATTCAAGTGACCCTGTCCGTATGCCATACCACTTCCTACTCCCATAGTCTGAGGACCGTACATATTCAGATCTTGTGGAGGTCTGTAACATCCAGTGATCTCTATACAGCGCAGACGACACCCTTTATATGCGTAGTCGTTTATCATTTTATACAAATGCTGAGTTTGCGTCTGTGTTTGTGACGATGCTTGGGACATACAATGAACTCCAGTAAGAAATGTTCCAGATTCAATCGATGATTTGATTATTTGCAGCGAAAATCTTTCATCTGGTTGGAATTTTGGTTCATTCTTTCGGAATATTGCCTGCGCACGACGTGTTGTTGTAGATGTCATGGACATAAATCCGGATGATTTAATAGATCCCGGCGATAGCTTGAAGGACAAAAGCCTATACCCAAGGTCATACATCTGTATAAGATGCGGTATATATGCATTTGGATCTGATGTAGCCATTTGCATATTAGGGTTACTAAGGAATGATAAGTTCATTTGAATAGTAAAAGGAATGTCTATTCTAAGGAATTCGTAATCACATGGAATACCATTGTAGGGAGGTTGCGTCGGCTGGACAGGTTTTTGTCCTTTTTTGCTTGTAGTAACACCCATTCTGTAAACAAGAAAATAAAATTATGCGCGATGAAATGCTAAATCTATGGACAAAAGCCTATACCCAAGGTCATACATCTGTATAAGATGCGGTATATATGCATTTGGATCTGATGTAGCCATTTGCATATTAGGGTTACTAAGGAATGATAAGTTCATTTGAATAGTAAAAGGAATGTCTATTCTAAGGAATTCGTAATCACATGGAATACCATTGTAGGGAGGTTGCGTCGGCTGGACAGGTTTTTGTCCTTTTTTGCTTGTAGTAACACCCATTCTGTAAACAAGAAAATAAAATTATGCGCGATGAAATGCTAAATCTATGCAAGATGATGCACTAATTCACCAAAAAAAAATTAAAACATAGTCGTCTTAGACTAAATATATACACCATGAAACTTCTATTGAGATCGTACTTGTCTTTACGTGAAACTAAAGTTATTTGCGTGATATTTTTCTTTATTAGAATACAAAGCGGTTCGTTCGAAAAATGAAACAGAAGGACGATAACAAATTATACAATCATAAAAGAAGAATATGTATGAGGACACGAACGAACCGCTCAAGCTAAAAAGGGGCATAACTCTAGATCGGTAAGTGACTCAATTCTCAAATTCGAAATATGTCTGCGTGCTGTTGTTCTAAGCATTGTGTATGAGTTTCATAAAATTTTCATGAGGTAAACTTAAGATAGAGTGCGGAAACTGAAAAATTTGCAATGTTCCAAGTTAAAAAAGATAACAAATTATACAATCATAAAAGAAGAATATGTATGAGGACACGAATGAACCGCACAAGCCAAAAATATGGCATAACTCTAGATCGGTAAGTGACTCAATTCTCAAATTCGAAATCTGTCTGCGTGCTGTTGCACGGCCGACACTCGGCTAACCGAGAGATTGGTCGGTTAATCTATATTGAGTATGCGGCTATATGGGCGATTGGTCTGTTAATCGGGTTGGTTATACGTCTGTTAAGAGTAAAACGCTTAATTTAATGTCAAACTCTATTAAATATACAGATTTTTGGCATGTTATAAGAAACCAAATCAAAAAAAGAAAAGTGTCTGACAAAATGATATCTATCATAGAACATTTTGCACTTGTAAAAACATTTCTTAGTCTGCGCAGTTTTCAGTAAAACTAAAAGGCGTCGCGCAAGTATGTAGTATTTATGCTTATACGCATAGCAATTTTTTTAATAAAAGGCGAAACAAACAAATTTAGATATCATTTAAAGGACAAAAAATAGTACTGTGGTTCTAAAAAATAAATTGACATTACTAAATATTTCATAATTGTAAAATAACGTGAATAATACCACGTTTTAGTGAAAATTATGGGAATAAAGTCTGTTAATGGGTTGGACAATTGAAATTGTGTCAGTTAAGAGTTATTTAGCCACGACAATAATTTTGCTACCTTTATATTTTCACCTTGAAAAATTTAAGAATGAGATGTTCCTGAGTAAACAAAAATTACAATACGGTGCCCAGTATCCTAGAAAGAGCATTTTTATTTTGACTTTCTTTGCATTTTATTGAAGGGTGTGTCACTTCAATATAGCGTGATATGGATTGGCCTCTGGAATATGCATGAATTTTTTATTGACGTTTTCAATTAGCCTTAATTTTTGTGTCTGTTCGAAGTAGCACGTTCTCAATTCCGACTGAAAGTGTCTTTCTAATACAACACAGGGTACATATAACGTGTTCTCGTTCACATATGAGCATGATATTTGTCACTGGACGTTAAACCCTAATTCGTCAGCATCATCCAATTGGTTCTTTTCTTCTATTACTTAATCATATGTTGTTTACAAATCATTCTAAAGAAGTAAACGGAAAGGGGCGAATGCAGCTACATTTGGTTATTTTAAGTTTCAATTCATTTTATTCGGTTTAGTTCCTTTCTACATAAGTGCAGAGGAGAAATACAGATGTTGGCCGGTGAAGTCCATTTCGCGTTTTCGCGATTTCCCCTTTCATATTCTATAGGGCGAAAACGCGAAATCGCGAAAACGCGAAGTCGAAAACGAGAAATCGGTTTCGCGTGTTCGCATTTTCGTTATATAGAATATGTAAGGCGAAAACGCTAAAGCGCTAAAACGCAAAATGGCATTAACCTGCCACCATAGTTGTCCGCATGTAAACTTCTAGAATTTGTCACCAATATAAGTACATCGCAATCCGTTACTGTTTCAACAGCCATCGGTTTTTCATGTTTGTATTCTTAAACAAGTATTATTTTTCTCTCGGTTTTAGCAATGTATCACTCTTTTCTGTCCTTATATATTATTCTTTATTCCGCGTTTCCATCCAGATTCTTGTGTATACCATGAGGGTCCGGATTGGGGGGTATTGTTTATTTCTGTATTCTTTAAATTGTTATGTCATTTTTTTTCTACATCTTATTTATCTTACTCATTATTCTTATTTAAATTTTTCATATTTTGTCATCCCAATATATTTTACTTACTGGTGTTTAGTTACTATCTCTGATTTATATACTGGTTACCAATGTAGATGACAAATTTGTGTCATTCATGACAATTAAACAGAATCAACATGATATATGCGATCATTCTTGGATGAAATTAATATTACTTTAATATTACACTTTTTGAAACCATTTTTATCAATTTTCAATTTCATGTGTTGTTTCCGTATATGTTATGTTTCATTGCTCATGTGTTGTTTTCGTATATTTTAGCCGCTCGTCTTGAGCCTACTCATTTGATCAGATAACACCCAATATAGCAATAAAATTATACTTGACTTTTATTGCCATTCATAACTCTTAACAGACCAATTAACAGACCGGGTTTTATACATCCGACCCATTAACAGACCAGGTTTTAAATAAAGATTGATCTATGTCACCAAAATACAGATTTTCGTGTAGATTTTTCACACAATGATATCAATATGGTTAACAAACATAATGCTTTTCTTTTTTCGATGTTAAAAATATTGAATGCAAGTAAATTTAACCAATGTGTCATTTTGTGTACATTTTATGTGTGTAAAATGTGTATAAATTTAATGATGAGTAACTCGCCTTTTCATTTTATAGATCGTACATCGAAGCTAGAAAAATAATAATTACACCACTAAATTCAGTACATTGAATTGTTTTGTTAGACATGAATACTTTTTATGATGAAAGTATATTTAGAAAGTTATACAATGAAACATGCTGAATTTTCAATGATTTTCTCGATAACACCTGATTAACAGACTTTAGCCAACCCGATTAACAGACCAACCGCCGATATAGCCGCATACTCAATATAGATTAACCGACCAATCTCTCGGTTAGCCGAGTGTCGGCCGTGTGTTGTTCTAAGCATTGTGTATGAGTTTCATAAAATTTTCATGAGGTAAACTTAAGGTAGAGTGCGGAAACTGAAAAATTTGCAATGTTCCAAGTTAAAAAAGATAACAAATTATACAATCATAAAAGAGGAATATGTATGAGGACACGAATGAACCGTTCAAGTTAAAAAGTGGCATAACTCTAGATCGGTAAGTGACTTAATGCTCAAATTCGAGCTCTGTCTGCGTGGTAAGGTTCTAAGCATTGTGTATGAGTTTAATAAAATTTGGATTGGGTAAAAAAAAGTATAATGGGGTGCTAAAATATAAAGAATATTGGTAATACTAATAAAAATTAACGATAATTATCCAGACTCTTACGATAAAAAGAAATCTATCAATACGAAACGCATAATCATCGTGCAGAATCAACACGAAGAACGTTGGGAATTATTAGCACATGATAACTTGACGTTATAATAACAAAAATTACGACGTCACGAATTTTGATGGGTTTTTTTTGGCAAAATGTTGGGTTTGCGTCGCTTCTACAGGGAAAACGAAGTCGGTGACCATATTTTTTTTTGATATTATTTAATTTGTAAGACAAAAAGGAAGAAAATATTAATTTAAAAAAAAATTCTATGGAGCGGTTCCCGTGATTTATACCGGAAACCGAAAATTGTAGAAGAAAAATATAGATTTCCCCTATATATTCAATGTAATTTAGTACCCTCTCGGATCATTTTGAAAATGGATTTTTCTTGAAAACGAAGTCGGTGACATATACTTTTTTTTACATTTTCTGATGTATATTTTCAATATCTAGTTGAGTTCTAAATTTTTAAAAAATCTATGGACTAGTTCATTTACTGATCCTTGACCTTAAGTTAGATTGCGGAAACAAAATGGGACGGACGGAAGGACGGACGGTTCCGTCCGTCCGGACAGTCAATGTTAACTCTTGATACCTCCATTTACTACGGCGGTGGCATAAAACAATTTTGGTACTGTGTCGTGAACTGACTAACAATCATAAAGTTAGAGATATCTTTAAGACATTAAAGTCATATGAAACTTTTTTTTTTAAAGTTGAATATGTTTTATGTACTTGAATGGCTAAGTTTTACTATTAAACAAGTGAACGTGAACTTTCTTGTAAAAGAAAATCCTTTATATGATCACAAATCTTCAGAAATGAACTGAAATATTCCCGTACACTAATTCGCCGATATTTTCCAGTATGCAGTGACCTTAACTACGTGACCTCTCGTTAGAACTTCGGCCACCGCACAGCGCAAGTGCGTGGAGAAAACCGTGACGAAATAATGTAAATAAAAGAACAGAGTTCGAATGTCCCCTCTTGTTGTTTTTTTTTTGTCCAAGGTACAAACACTTTTTTGTTTGTTCTTTAAAACAATTTATAAATATCTTAGTGAAATAAAGGCTTCAGAGCAAATGCAATGCGATTTACTGTTATAATTAACTTTTCCCAAGGGCATAACTCGTAAAATATTTTATCCCTTATTTTCGGAAGTGTCAAAGACATTGCTGATATACTGATAGCAACCTATGATATAACTGTCATCAAAATCTGGCAAGAATTGTACACATGCGAGCTCTAACGATGCTATTCTCCATTTAATTAATGTTTCTAAGGGGCATAACTCTTTTAACAAGAATGTGTCCAAAGTACACGAATGCCCCACTCGCACTATCATTTCTATGTTCAGTGGACCGTGAAATTGGGGTCAAAACTTTAATTTGGAATTGAAATTAGAAAGATCATATCATAGGGAACATGTGTACTAAGTTTCAAGTTGATGTAACTTTAACTTCATCAAAAACTACCTTGACCAAAAACTTTAACCTGAACTTCGCACTATCATTTTCTATATTCAGTGGACTATGAAATTGGGGGTCAAAACTATAATTTGGCAGTAAAATTAGAAAGATAATATCATGGGGAACATGTGTACTAGGTTTCAAGTTGATTGGACTTCAACTTCTTCAAAAACTACCTTGACCAAAAACTTTAACCTGAAGCGGACGGACGAACGGACGAACGGAGGCACAGACCAGAAAACATAATGCCCCTCTACTATCGGTGGGGCATAAAAATACTGATTTTCGCACTCGTCCAAGACATTGCTAATATAAAGCTATGATAAAAGTTTCATCAAAATCTGGCAAGAATTGTACACATGAGAGCTCTAACGATGCTATTCTCCATTTAATTGATGTTTCTAAGGGCATAAATCTTTTCTCTTTTTAAAAAATTGATCGGCACTGATTTTCGAACTCGTCCAAGACATTGCTTATATAAACCTATGATATAAGTTTCATCAAAATCTGGCAAAAATTGTAAACATGAGAGCGCTAACGATGCAATTCTCCATGTAATTAATGTTTCCAATGGGCATAACTCTTTTAATAATTATAATTGATCGGCACTGATTTTCGAACTCGTTCAAGACATTGCTTATATAAACCTATGATATAAGTTTCATCAAAATCTGGCAAAAATTGTAAACATGAGAACGCTAACGATGCAATTCTCCATATAATTAATGTTTCCAATGGGCATAACTCTTTTAATAATAATTGATCGGCACTGATTTTCAAACTCGTCAAGGACATTGCTTATATAAACCTATGATATAAGTTTCATCAAAATCTGGCAAAAATTGTAAACATGAGAGCGCTAACGATGCAATTCTCCATGTAATTAATGTTTCCAATGGGCATAACTCTTTTAATAATAATTGATCGGCACTGATTTTCAAACTCGTCAAAGACATTGTTTATATAAACCTATTATATAAGTTTCATCAAAATCTGGCAAAAATTGTAATCATGAGAGCGCTAACGATGTAATTCTCCATATAATTAATGTTTCAATGGGCATAACTCTTTTAAAAATAATTGATCGACACTGATTTTCGAACTTGTCCAAGCCATTCCTGATATAAACCTATGATAGAAGTTTCATAAAAATCTGACAAGAACTGTTTACGTAAGAGCGCTAACAAGACAGGACGTACAGACGGACGGTACGACGGACAGACGGACGGATAGACAGACGCACGATTTTTCCATGTCTCCCGCAACGCGTTGCACGGGGGACAACAAACGTGCACTGGAATGTTAATAGCAGACATAGATCTATTAGATAATTGTTCACAATTGACAGTCGCAAGTCTACAGTTGAGACATTTAAATAAGGGATCGTCTCAAAGGTATTTATTTAATTATTGATTTACTCGACACACCAATAGCTTTTTTAATATTACTTCCAATAAATATAAAACTACACTAGAACACACCCGTGATATCGCGGGTCCGTGACTGAATTAAAGTATATAACTATGCGCAAGCCTTATTTTAGTATTAGTACGGTCATCTGATAAAGTCATGCCGATTAAACCCCTAGTTTTTGGTGGGGTTCGTGTTGTTTATTCTTTAGTTTTCTATGTTGTGTCATGTGTACTATTGTTTTATTTCATTTTTAGCCATGGCGTTGTCAGTTTGTTTTAGATTTATGAGTTTGACTGTCCCTTTGGTATCCTTCGTCCCTCTTTTATAAGATACAAAGTTTTTTCTGGCTATCAAATCTTTCTGTTTGAATCCGTCGAACTGGAACTTATCAATTATTGGTAATATTAATTATTTAGAAAACAAAAGGTCCTGGAATGGAGTATTTTTTAATCAACAGCATAGTCCTTTATTAGTTATAAATAAAGTTGAATTCTTTGATTCGCTGTTTTACGTCATGCCCGCTAACAAATTGAAAACTGTTCCTATACGCCTTATTTTTAGTCACAGATTTTTAGTATTCGTATTGTTATCTTAGAAAGTCTTACTGATTAAAATACTACAATAGGTAACAATTTGACAATTTAGTAGTGTCAACCCTGTGATAATGACCCGTGTATATATCATATTAATCCTAACTACACCGTTTGGTGGTGCGCCTGTCAGATGCGGAACGTACAGATAAGGTAATAGGTGAATATACTATTGGTACCGGTATCGGGCTCGACCCGGAACTTCTTAATTATTGGCAATATTAATTATGTGGAAAACAAAAGGGCCTGGAGTGGTGTAATTTTTAATCTACACCTTTGTACTATATTAGTTATATATAAAGTTGAATTCTGTGATTCGTCGTTTTTACGTGATGACGGCTGACAAATTGGACCTCGTAATTTTAGTATTATAGATATGAGTGAAGTATTTCCACCTTTTCAACTATGATAATTTAACGATTGGTTGGTTGATAAAATATTGGAATAACATCAATGGTATGTTCTTCATATGAATTGGTTGGTAAGAATGGTTGGTACAATTTAAGTAGGTTAATTGGTTGACTGATTGATTGAAATTTTGCATAATGTCATACTAGACGAATTTCGCGATCATTGTTCGATTAGTTCGTTTGTTAGATGGAATGATTTATTGATTGATTGATAGTCTCATTGTGTTAAGAGACGTAAACTAGTAATCGATAAGGATTGTTTCGTTCATTGGTTGCTACTGTGACGCCCAGTGACAAATATTTAACGCACATTGTGTACTCGAAGAATGATAAATACCGCCTGATCCAAATAAGACTGGTTGGGAACGAATTTCTCGATTTAAACACAAATACCCGGGGTAAGGTTCCTGGGAACAAGCTAAAAAAGAAGTCGGACCTTCTAGATCCCCTTAAATTACATGTCTTTGGTCAGTGCAAAATGTTTAATTGTATTTAAATCATTGACTTTCTAGTGACATGCAAATATTTAACACCCCTCTCCTTTTCCCCTACCAAAAATATACGTTAACTTTCCTTCATAAATTTTCTAGGTATGGCCTTCGGCTGTTGTCTGCTCTATGGTCGGGTTGTTGTCTCTTTGACACATTCACCATTTCCATTCTCAATTTTATCTTCAGAATGTATGTTTTGTTTGCGTGTTGTGTGTGTATTGTCATTAGAATCCGATCTTGACCGTAACATTTGTTTTAGTTTTTTAACGTGTCTATGTAAATTTTATAATTCCGTCTTATTTTTTATTTTTTCGCATGTTTCAAGAGATTTGTCAGTCACGTGAGGCGGAAGATACCAAGGTGATATTCAAACTCTTAAGTCGACGAAAAGTTGACAACGCCATGGTAAAACAAAAACGAACCTAAATCAACAGTATACAAAACACAGTATACAAAACTAAAGACTGAGTAACAAAAACACCACCAAAAAACCGGGATGAATTCAGGTGCTTCGGAATATCGAGGAAGTGCTCCCCGTCCTGTCTTTCTGTTGTAGGAGGGAAGGCATTCCTCTCTGTTGTAGGAGGGAAAGCATTCCTCTCTGTTGTATGAGGGAAGGCATTCCTCTCTGTTGTAGGAGGGAAGGCATTCCTCTCTGTTGTAGGAGGGAAGGCATTCCTCTCTGTTGTAGGAGGGAAGGCATTTAACATGTTTATCTGAGTAAAGAACTTTCGTTAGATATTGGTGACTGGACGTCACACAAACAATCAATCAATCAATTAGTCAATATGAAATATGCGTCTCTTAACGTTATGCAAACTGTTAATAAATCAATCTATCAATCATTCCATCGACCAATCAACCAATCAATTAACCAATACACCCAGCGACCAACCAACCCATCGATATGTAGAACTTCTCACTTGATGCAATGCCAACATTTTATCAACCCACCAAAAAAGCAATCAACCAAAAATCAGGTTCAACTTAGAAAATATGTATGACATTAATTACCAATTGTTTGCTAAAACAGCTATTTGCCAAAGCAATTATCATATATATTTTTTGGATGCAATATTATAAAAGCTGTTAATGTACTGCGAATTATGAAATTCATACTCATTAGTAGACTCTCGACTCTCAATTGTCAATTGTAAACATTTCTCTAATTCTGTGACAATTTAACCCTTTCCGGACCCATTGTATAAAAATTTAATCAACGTGTGGTTGCCGATGATCTCAGAAGATGATTGGCTGAGTTTACGGTTCATAACCTTTTTCAGCTCACTGAATGAATCAAAAGTTAATGAAATTGATCACCTTGTGGAATGTGGAAGGCACTCGAAGGGATTTTTGTTTATCAAAAATGAAAATTTAATTGATAATCATTAGAGAAACAGATTCTTACATAATTACTCGTGGATTATCGGATTTATCCAATCTCGATAGTTAAATTATCAATTTTAACTATCTCGAATGGATAAATCCGATGATCCACTGGTACCAATGTAAGAATCTATATTTATCTAACATGTCTAGCAGTAACTGATTTTTAAAGAACACATTTCATACAACAAATCATTTAACAACTGTTAAGGAATAGAATGAAATTCAAAACAGTGTGGCTGTGGCCATTGATTGACACATTAAATTCATCCATTGACTGGGACAATTTAGGCGAACGTTTGTATGTAACGACCACTGCTCACTATGTACTTTTTAAAGACACTTAAACTATGGGGTCACCAAAGGTCCTCAACACCTTAATAAAGTAATTCGAAAAATTAATCAGGAATAACACGATGTTTTGATTTATATCAATTGTATAAATCAAAACATAAAGGTTATTCCTGATTAATTTTTCGAATTATTTTATAATTAAAGGCGTTAAGAAACCTTTGGTGACCCCACAGTTTAAATGTCTATCGTAGGTACGTCGTGAACAGTGGTCGTTACAGACACACGTTCACGTAAATTGTCCCAGTCAATGGATGAATTTAATGTGTCAATCAATGGCCACAGCCACACTGTTTTGAATTTCATTCTAGATTAATTAACAAATGGGAACCCAGGGAAAATATAAAAAAAGATACATCATCGATGACTCTATTAATTCACTATTTTTTCACATGCCACACGTGCTCTATGATGACTGTTTATCAATGTCACGATCGGTTAACTTCGGCAACAAACTCGAAAGTTAATTAGCTTGTGGTCAACAATCACTGAATGAAATATTATTTGTCGTTAATACGTTAAATTAAAGATTCGTAATAAATATTTAAATAAGAGCCTTTAAGGCTGTTAAAGCAATTGCTGCCTAGTTAGCACATACTTACAACTTCTCGTCCAATCAAATTGCTTGAATTTGCCTTCTAATTTTCATAGTACGTACTTTTTCCGTGTACTAAGTAACTACGCATGAATGACCACAAGGGTAAGATTTCATTGTATTGTAATCAAGATATTAGAACAAAAATTGCTACTGGCTATTTTGAAATAAATGATGTGTTCCAAATTTAACTAAATAGTTTGTAATTAGTTTTCAAACAGATTTTTTAACATCCTACTAATCAATCTTTTGATCTAAATTTTGTTTTGACAATTAAAAAGGTTTCTTTCATTTAAATAAAGAGTAATAATAATGGTGCTTTATACCTTGATTAAAGTACAACTCAATCTAAAATTTGTAATCCTTTACCTTCCATGCAATTACTTTGTACACAAAAAGAGTCAACCATGAATCTTTTGAAGGGAAATTATTAAGAAAGCCATTTGATATATTTAGTCATAAATTGGTCGATAATTGGTTGCCTAATGTCCAGTGACAAATATTTCATGCATATAAACTATCTACTAGACTACCTATGGGTACATACCAGGGGCAGATCCAGCCATTTTTAAAAGGTGTTTCAACCAAAGATGTGGGAGGGGGATCCAACTTTTTTACAAATGATATTATAGTGAGTAGATTTACAAAACTACGTAAATGAGCTACATCCAGTCAGCCAAAACATATCAATAAACTAATTACAGGAATACTCAAGTTGTAAATATGTGCTAAATTGGATATTGCATAGAAAGGTATATACTATGAAAATAAGAGCTTGGGGCAAAGCCCCTCGCTCTAATTTTCATAGTATATACCTTTCTATACAATAACCGAGACTTAATGTTTTTGTGATTTTTATTTTTCTTCCACATGTAAAAGAATTAAACCTGAGAGGAGTCTTATCTAGTGAGAAGTAATGATGTTTTAACTGTATATCAATAAAAGACTTATCCAGCAAAACGTCATTTTTACATGTTTTACATTTCTAAGGGGGACGACACGATTATCCGGCTTAAGGTGGAGGTAAATACACTTGTGCAAAGGTATAAATCCATAAAAATTATAACAGATTAATATCCCCTTGTAGAGTGCTTATTACTGGCAATAATTTACTGGATTTGGCAAAACATTTAGGAATTTTGTTCCTCAATGCTCTTCAACTTCGTACTTTATTTGGCCTTTTTTGGATTAGAGCGTCACTGACGAGTCTTTTGTAGACGAAACGCGCGTCTGGCGTATACACAAAATTTAGTCCTTGTATCTATGATAAGTTTATTTACATGACAATCCATGGACCTGGCTTCATTATCTGTATTGCTTCTATTTTAATTTTAAGTAAATAATAATTGGTTTAAATTCAACTATTCAGTTGATGCTTTCAACTCCCCTGACGCGAGTGTTCTACCGAACTATAGTTTTTTTTTAATTTATAATAAGAATCATTCACTCATTCATACCGATTAAAGAATTGAAGATGGGACCAGCTCCTGATTTTTTTATGAAATGCACGTTAACTGTCTAGTAACCTGGGAACTGGCTAACGCCGCTTTACCCCTTTCATTATTAATGACATAATCGCGTAAACAAATAATGCAACAGATTTTGGTCAGATTTAACATAAAGAAATTAATTTTCACTTACAAGTCCTTACAAGTTTCATGAAGTCATCGTCAATACGCTTGACGATTTTCTGCATAGGATTGTAAATCAAATATTATTAAAACACTCATTTAGTACAAAAGAAGTCATTCAAACTCCTGTTTGTTTCTTTACTTTTTTTCTAATTCTTCTTTTAAACATCTTTCCCGCTTGTATGGCGCGGGAATAGTGTCACAATGGCGTTTTTATGCCATCGCATAGTTCATGCGATGCCATAATTGTATGTATGCGATGGCATAAATAATTATGGAATTGCATTATTATTTATGCGATTGCATACATACAATTATGCGATGGCATAAATCCTTGAGCATTGTGATAGAAATAAGACAAAAGTTTTATGATAGTACTGCATCTTCGAATTTGTCAATCATCCATGCTTTTCTTCTTATTAACTCTCGTTTACTTTTTATAAATTGTGACTTGGATGGAGAGTTGTCTTATTGGCACTCATACCACATCTTCTTATTTGTACAGGAAATCATACAAAGGGCACAGGGCATCAGTCGGGAAAGGGCGGGAGGATCGTCCTGTGAAAACGATCAAACCATAGGTTTACATTAATAACGATTTTAATGTTGGCATCAGTGTTTCTTTGTTTTCTAGGATTTTTCAGTATTCGGATATGGATAGTAAACTGCACATTGCTAGAAAACAAAGAAATATTGATGCCAACATTAAAAACGTTATTAATGTAATACAAATAGACAGGAAATACGAAAACAGATTTGAAAAATATTGATAAACAAAATTTTAATCTGCTAACCGAGTCCCTGGGGATCAAACTGGTACATGGTCCATGCTAGAAAGATCTATTTTAAACCATCCAATGAAAAGACGATTATCATGCATTGTATAGAGGGTCATTATGACATTGTACACTGTCTCGAGATCATTTGTTTATAGAGTGAAGTCTATCAGTATCAATCAGCAATTAAGGACACCAATAGTAAATAACAGGGCACGTAATTTCAAGGAAGTATTAAAAACATGGTTATTGTAATCAGAACGCATAAACTGTGCTTCTTTTGATTTAAAACAAATAATGTGAGATAAAACTACATTACTATATAACGTGCGTAGTGCTTTTACGATAATTTTATGAATAAACGAAGGTTTTATGAATGAACAAGAGCAACTTGACCTCTTTCAAAAAGAAACACGATAAAATAACATTAAACCGTACAAGGAATAATTCAGTCAAATTTTCAATATTAAATCAACAACTGACATGATTCAATAGTTTTGTTGAAACGTCTCAAAACCGAAATCGCAGGTATAAAAATGCACCTTTTCACTAGGACTTCAACGTTCTTTGATAGTCAAACGGTTGTGATGGTTCAATAATTTCGATAACATTAAAATTACAAGAAACTCGTTTCATATGACTTTAAGAATACTAGTAGTACTATATCAGGGTTACTTGTTCGTGAAAGCTGTATCACTAAGGTAATTGTAACATCATTAGAATAATAAATTAAGTATCATTGTCAACAAGAAAAGCAGAACCTTTAATTGCCTGTGCTTCTGTATAATTATTTTTTTGTTCCTTGTTGTCGGACTCCTAAAATAAAAGTTTAAGGATCGACATATTTCTCCTTGTTTTCATATACAAGTAATCGGAACCATGTGTGGTCTTGTGCCGCTAGTTACCTCCATTGCGGAAGATCGTTAGTTCGATTGCCGTCCGGTAAAACCTAAGATTTAAAATTGGTATTTGCTGCTTCTCCGCTACGCACGTGGCTTTTAGAATTGAGTCTGCTCATAGTCTGAATAAGGTTTCCAGGTAGGGTGGTACGTCTTCCTGTGCACTGTTAGTTTGCCAACTAGCCCGTTACAAATCCAGTTCAGTGTCACGGTCGGTCTAGTATAAAGCAGCTTTCGTGTAATATGTAGCATTTACATGTTCACGTCCTAATATATGCATGTGGTATTTGCCACTAAACGTTAAACACCCATGCATCCACACCGACAACATCATATAACTTCGGAACGCCGTTCAACCCGCCATTCAAAACGGCTTTACCTTAAATACAGTGTTTCCACTGCTCAACTGGTTCCATCATCAGGTGGATCCCCTCTCCTCGACTGTTTCGGCGCTGTACACGACATCTCCAGTCTGTTACCAATTTCTGGTACTTCGCAAGCTTTCTCTCATGAGCTTCTTCCAGTCTTGTTTCCCATGGCACTGTTAGCTCTACAAGAATAACCTGTCTGCTGATTCTTGACCACAGCACGATGTCTGGTCGGAGGGTTGTTGTTAAAACCTCTCTTAGGAAGGTGGTCTTATCCCCAACGTCGGCTTGCATCTCCCAGTCATTTGATGTTGCTAGGATACCACTGGCTTTGATATTTGTGTTTCTGGATGACTCTCCACCTCCTTTGATGAGGTTGATGAACTTTGGCCACTTCTCTATTTTAGTCTTCTTCCTCCTCTGTGTGTCCAAGACTGCTGCTATCTCTCGAAGGACTTGGTCATGGCGCCATGTATATATTCCATCCTTCAGAGCTGTCCTGCAAGACGACAAAATTTGTTCTAGATTTTCTGGCTACCGCACAACTTACAACTAGGGTCTTCAATCAGTTTTCACATTGTAAGGTTTGTGCGTGTTGGTAGTACGTCGTTACTGATCTAAGTAGGAAGCTTGTCTTCTGCCCGTCCATTCTCCACATCTCATGCCGACTGATCTTTCTTGGTCTTGCCATCTCCCATTTCATATATTGCCCTTGTTGTTTCATACTGACGGCTCTTGCTTGGCGATCTTCTTCTTCTGCACGAAGAACTTCTTGCTAAGCAAGTTGCCTTCTATGTATTGCATCTGCTGACTGCCATAATGGTTCATGAATAATGCCAAAACCAAGTCGTCCTAATGTTGCCACTCCCACTATATGTCTCTATGTCTTAATCGACCCTCTGCATCTTCAACAGCACTCTTGGCCACTCATTTCCGTCCTGTCCTGACATCAACATTTGCTTCACTCACCTTGTCATCTTTACTGTTTCTTTAACATCATAACTTGTCTGGTTTTAGTGACTTTAAAGTCCTCTGTAAAAGAAGACAGTGGTAGTTGAAGTTTTGTACTGGTGCTGTAAAAACCAATGCTGCTAAAACTCTTTGGAACCGCAAGCCATTTGCGTTAGTGTCTGTTGAACATCTTCTCTAGACTTTCAACTTTGGTCAGAAGTACTTCGTACATCAACAGAGGCCATGTGATTCTTGATAATATTCCATGCTGATAGCACCATGACTTGTACTTCCCACGTAAACCAGACTTATCAATAATGTCCATCCACTTTCCTGTCTGTGATACTTAAATGACCCATTAGTAGCTTTGGTCACACAATTACATGTAATATATATCGGAGGAAAGCTACGTTATGTGGGTAGTTTTTGGCCTTTAACGTCCTACACAACAACTAAATGATCTTAGTCTGACGGAGATACATATAAAAGTACATCCGTATATTTGAACGATTAACAACATAACTGAATTAACCATATAATATACGATGTCAAAGCTTCACTGACATGTAAAATTTAACCAATAAAATGTAACGTAATTCAAGGATTTGTATGGTATGATCACTATACAAATCCTTGAGTAGGACTACAAAAATATTTGTAGATATGATATGAACATTGACAAAATTAAACAATTGCGAAATTTTAATCGTTGATCTGTTGGGTCATATATGCTTTACCACAAGACTCCAAAGTATTACAGCTACCAAAGGGGTGAAGCTACTTTTCAGTTTAATGAAAAATAAACAAGTTATACATTGAGCCCATCTGAACAGGATCATAACTATTTAAACCCAATGTAACCAAACTCACTCGGGTATCGTTTCGTTGTAATAATCATATACACAAGGAATCTATAATCATTCTATGGGATAAAGGTAACTATTTACTGACGCGATTATTTTGGATAAATGACTAAGTCAACACTTTTCTTGATAGAGGTTTGCTGCTCACAAGGAAGCTATTAAACCAAGAGTTCCAAATAGTGAAGTTGAAATCATCCCTTCGTAAATTTTACGGACGCCATCACGAGTTGGTTGACCGTTATGGAATAACCGTTTCACAAATGATATCGGATATGTTCCTTACGTCGTAACTACAATCCCCTTCCCTTTCATGAATATGACCTACCGAATTAGACTATTTACCGGATTTGTAATCACATAAGCAACACGACGGGTGCCACATGTGGAGCAGGATCTGCTTACCCTTCCGGAGCACCTGAGATCACCCCTAGTTTTTGGTGGGGTTCGTGTTGTTTATTCTTTAGTTTTCTATGTTGTGTCGTGTGTACTATTGTTTTTCTGTTTGTCTTTTTCATTTTTAGCCATGGAGTTGTCAGTTTGTTTTAGATTTATGAGTTTGGCTGTCCCTTTGGTATCTTTCGTCCCTCTTTTAGAGCAATAGAAAAAATATTGATTAGTCGCAGTTAACCGGTGTATCGGGTATTTTATACACAAATAACATCACCACGTAAATGTACATGTGTTTCTCTGAAAGAAAATGAAGACTCCTATATGATCCTACATTTTTATTCTAAATTTAATTTCTCTGCTCTTCTCTCTTCCTCCATACCCAACCAGAAGCTTCCTCTGCTTGTCACCCAACATTTCTAACCAAGCTTCTTCATACTGGACCAGTTAGTCCTCGGGACCACTAGGTTCTCCAGAAAGTTTGTGAAACAAAGCCTCTACAGCCTACCTCCACTGAAAAATACCATGTCCTCCAATTCTTGTCTTGGATGTCTGTTACCAATTTCTGGTACTTCGCAAGCTTTCTCTCATGAGCTTCTTCCAGGCTTCTTTCCCATGGCACTGTTAGCTCTACAAGAATAACCTGTCTGCTGATTCTTGACCACAGCACGGTGTCTGGTCGGAGGGTTCTTGTTAAAACCTCTCTTAGGTGGTCTTATCCCCAACGTCGGCTTGCATCTCCCAGTCATTTGATGTTGCTAGGATACCACTGGCTTTGATATTTGTGTTTCTGGATGACTCTCCACCTCCTTTGATGAGGTTGATGAACTTTTGCCACTTTTCTATTTTAGTCTTCTTCCTTCTCTGTGTGTCCAAGACTGCTGCTATCTCTCGAAGGACTTGGTCATGGCGCCATGTATATATTCCATCCTTCAGAGCTGTCCTGCAAGACGACAAAACTTGTTCTAGATTTGCTGGCTTACCGCACAACTGACAACTAGGGTCTTCAATCAGTTTCCACATTGTAAGGTTTGTGGGTGTTGGTAGTTCGATACGTCGTTTACTGGTCTAAATTGGAAGCTTATCTTCTGCCCGTCCATTTTCCACATCTCATGCCAACTGATCTTTCTTGATCTTGCCATCTCCCATATCATATATTGCCTTAGTTGTTTCATACTGGCGGCTCTTACTTGGCGATCTTCTTCTTCTTCCCCCTGACTGCCATAAAGTTTGCTGAATGTTGCCAAAACCAAGTCCTCCTGATATTACCACTCCCACTATGTCTCTATGTCTTAATCGACTCTTTGCATCTTCAACAGCACTCTTGACCACCTATTTCCGTCCTGTCCTGACATCAACATTCGCTTCACTCACCTTGTCATCTTTACTGTCTCTTTAACATCATAACTTGTCTGGTTTTGGTGGCTTTAAACTCCTCTGTAATAGAAGACAGTGGTAGTTTTAAACTGGTTCTGTACAAACCAAAGCTGCTAAAACTCTTTGGAACCGCAAGCCATTTGCGTTAGTGTCTGTTGAACATCTTCTCTAGACTTTCAACTTTGGTCAGACGTACTTCGTACATTAACAGAGGACATGTGATTCTTGGTAATATTCCATGCTGATAGCATCATTTCTTTACTTCCCACGTAAACCAGACTTGTCAATAATGTCCATCCACTTTACTGCCTGTGATACTTATATGACCCATTGGTGGCTCTGGTCACACAATTACATGTAATATATATCGGAGGAAAACTACGTTACGGGGTAGTTTTTGGCGTTTTACGTCCTACGCAACAACTTAATGCTCTAAGTCTGACGGAGCTACATATAAAAGTACATCCGTATATTTGAACGATTAACAACATAACTGAATTAACCATATAATATACGATGTCAAAGCTTCACTGACATGCAAAATTTAATCAATAAAATGTAACGTAATTCAAGGATTTGTATAGTATGATCACTATATAAATCCTTGAGTAGGACTACAAAAGTAATTGTAGAGAGCATTTAAGGAATGACTGTAATATTTTTTTCTGTCTATGAAGAAATAACATAAAAAATTTGGTGCACACTGAATAACGCGCGTAGCGGGTTATTTAACAGTGTGCACCACATTTTTTATGTTATTTCGAATAGACAGAAAAAAATATTACAGTCATTTCTTATAATTTAATTCTAAATTCCATTTTAAACCGTAGAAAACCATGAAAAAACGTTGATGACGTCACGGTCACATGACTAAATTATGTATATGGGCTAATAACAAAATCACGTCAGCCAATCAGAAGACGCATTGCATCGAAAATTTAATTATATAAAGATAGACAAAATTAAACAATTGCGATATTTTAATCGTTGATCTGTTGGGTCATACCTATATGCGTTACAACAAGACTCCAAAATATTACAGCTACCAAAGAGGTGAACCTATTTTTCAGTTTAATGGATAAAAAACATGTTATACATTGAGCCCATCTGAACAGGATCATAGATATAGGAAGATGTGGTGTGAGTGCCAATGAGACAACTCTCCATACAAATAACAATTTAAAAAGTAAACCATTATAGGTTAAAGTACGGCCTTCAACACGGAGCCTTGGCTCACACTGAACAACAAGCTATAAAGGGCCCCAAAATTACTAGTGTAAAACCATTCAAACGGGAAAACCAACGGTCTAATCTATATAAACAAAACGAGAAACGAGAAACACGTATATATTACATAAACAAACGACAACTACTGTACATCAGATTCCTGACATAACCATTTAAACCTAATGTAACCAAGCTCACTCGGGTCTAGTCTCGTTGTAATAATCTTATACACAAGGAATCTATAATCATTCTATGGGATAAAGGTAACTATTTACTGACGCGATTGTTTTGGATGGATGACTAAGTCAACACTTAGAGCAATTGCAAAATTATTGATTTTCATAAGTTAGTCGCAGTTAACAGTTAACCGGTGTATCGGGTATTTTTTACACAAATAACATCACCTCATAAATGTACATGTGTGTTTCTGAAAGAAAATAAAGATTCCTATATGATCCTACATTTTTATTCTAAATATAATTTCTCTGCTCTTCTCTCTTCCTCCATACCCAATCAGAAGCTTCCTCTGCTTGTCACCCAACTTTTCTAACCAAGCTTCTTCTTACTGGTCCAGTTAGTCCTCGGGACCCCTAGGCTCTCCAGAAAGTGTGTGAAACAAGGTCTCTACAGCCTACCTCCACTAAAAATACCATGTCCTCCAATTCTTGTCTTGGATGTCTGTTACCAATTTCTGGTACTTCGCAAGCTTTCTCTCATGAGCTTCTTCCAGTCTTGTTTCCCATGGCACTGTTAGCTCTACAAGATAACCTGTCTGCTGATTTTTTACCACAGCACGATGTCTGGTCGGAGGGTTGTCGTTAAAACCTCTCTTAGGAAGGTGGTTTTATCCCCAACGTCGGCTTGCATCTCCCAGTCATTTGCTGTTGCTAGGATACCACTGGCTTTGATATTTGTGTTTCTGGATGACTCTCCGCCTCCTTTGATGAAGTTGGTGAACTTTGGTCACTTCTCTGTTTTAGTCTCCTTCCTCCTCTGTGTGTCCAAGACTGCTGCTATCTCTCGAAGGACTTGGGCATGGCGCCAGGTATATCTTCCATCCTTCAGAGCTGTCCTGTAAGACGACAAAACATGTTCTAGATTTGCTGGCTTACCGCACAACTTACAACTAGGGTCTTCAATCAGTTTCCACATTGTAAGGTTTGTGGGTGTTGGTAGTACGTCGTTTACTGATCTAAATAGGAAGATTATCTTCTGCCCGTCCATTCTCCACATCTCATGCCAACTGATCTTTCTTGGTCTTGCCATCTCCTATTTCATATATTGCCCTAGTTGTTTCATACTGACGGCTCTTACTTGGTGATCTTCTTCTTCCCCATGACGAACTTCTTGCTGAAGAAGTTGCCTTCTATGTCTTGTATCTACTGACTGCCATAATGGTTGCTGAATGTTGCCAAAACCAAGTCCTCCTGATGTTACCACTCCCACTATGTCTCTATGTCTTAATCGACTCTCTGCATCTTCAACAGCACTCTTGGCCATCTAAATCCGTCCTGTCCTGACATCAACATTTGCTTCACTCACCTTGTCATCTTTACTGTCTCTTTAACAACATAACTTGTCTGGTTTTGGTGACCTTAAACTCCTCTGTAATGGAAGACAGTGGTAGTTGAAGTTTTAAACAGTTTTTGTACAAACCAATGCTGCTAAAACTCTTTGGAACCGCAAGCCATTTGCGTAAGTGTCTGTTGAAAACCATCCTCTCTAGACTTTCAACTTTGGTCAGAAGTACGTCGTACAGCAACAAAGGTCATGTGATTCTTGGTAATATTCCATGCTGATAGCACCGTTTCTTGTACTTCTCACGTAAACCAGACTTATCAATAATGCCCATCCACTTTCCTGCCTGTGTTACTTATATGACCCATTAGTGGCTCTGGTCACACAATTACATGTAATATATATCGGAGTAAACCTACGTTATGGGGTTAGTTTTTGGCCTTTAACGTCCTACACAACAACTTTATGATCTAAGTCTGACGGAGCTACATATAAAAGTACATCCGTATATTTGAACGATTAACAACATAACTGAATTAACCATATAATATACGAGGTTAAAGCTTCACTGACATGCAACATTTAACCAATAAAATGTAACGTAATTCAAGGATTTGTATAGTATGATCACTATATAAATCCTTGAGTAGGACTACAAAAATAATTGTAGAGAGCATTTAAGGAATGCCTGTAATATTTTTTCTGTCTATGGAAGAATAACATAAAAAAAATTGGTGCACACTGAATAACGCGCGTAGCGGGTTATTTAACAGTGTGCACCACATTTTTTATGTTATTTCGAATAGACAGAAAAAATATTACAGTAATTTCTTATTATTTAATTCTAAATTCAATTTTAAACCGTAGAAAACGGCCATGAAAAAACGTTGATGACGTCACGGTCACATGACTAAATTATGTATATGGGCTAATAACAAAATCACGTCAGCCAATCAGAAGACGCGTTGCATCGAAAAATTAAATTATATAAAGATAAACAAAATTAAACAATTGCGATATCTTAATCGTTGATCTGTTGGATTATACCTATATATGCGTTACCATAAGACTCCAAAGTATTACAGCTACCAAAGAGGTGAACCTACTATTCAGTTTAATGGGAAAAAAACAAGTTATACAATGAGCCCATCTGAACAGGATCATAACCATTTAAACCCAATGTAACCAAGCTCACTCGGGTCTAGTCTCATTGTAATAATCTAATGCACAAGGAATCTATAATCATTCTATGGGATAAAGGTAACTATTTACTGACACGACTGTTTTGGATCGATGGCTAAGTCAACACTTATAGCAATAGAAAAAATATGGCTGATCATAAGTTAATGGGTGTATCGGGTATATTTCACACAAATAACATCACCACGTACATGTACATAAATGTCTTAAAAAGAAAATGAAAAATTCCTAAATGATCTTACATTTTTATTCTAAATATAATTATAATAAGATTTTTATCTTACTTCAATGCAATAGTACGTATAAAATATTTGCCACTGGACATTAAGGCAGACAACAATCAAGCTCTGCCAGTGCTGGGATTTAATATATTATAAGTATACTATTCCCAGGCCAGTGTACCCTTGGATTTGGTCCCTGTTAAAATCCTCTAAATTTTAACGGTCTCTGAAACAATCTTTTATGAAACAAAAATCAAGAGTAGCTCGCGGTTGTGATTCTCAAACTTCGTCGATATGTACTCCAATATTTTCACTCAAACTTCGTCGATATGTATTCCAATATTTTCACACATTGTCGTTTGTGATGCCAGGATAAGGCCTGGAAATAACTCTGGTAATGGCTATTTCAAAATAATTTCAAAAAAATAAACTTTATATTATAATCAATTGTATACATTCGTGCATTGATCTATAGAGGGACTATACACACTGGTAACAAAATGCTATCTAATCTTAAGTTCATACTACTTTTTACTTTTTACATCCGTTATCCACTGGTTCCGCAGCAGGAACTGGCCAGTGAAGTTACTTTACTTAGGAGTTTAAAAAAGTCGTATATAAATATAATCACGTGACATAAATTTGTAAAAACTAAAGATAGCGCTTTTATTAAAATAAATATTCTTTATTGCAAAACAAACAAAATTAAGCGCTGTAAATTAACATCACATGTTAGACAAAGAAAATGGGAAATGGTTCTCCTTTTTAGCTCACCTGGCTCAAGGGCCGACTCAACAATTGGCTCCGTTGTCGTTAACTTTTACAAAAATCTTCTCCTCTGAAACTATTGGGCCAAAAACCAAACTTTGCCACAATCATATCTTGAAAACCGCTACAAATAGACTAAATCCGACGAAACCATTAATGTTTAGAATGTATTGTGCCTTCACATCAAATCTGTCAGATGACTTCTTATAGTTATCAAAGGTACCAGGATTCTAATTTAATACGCCAGACGAGCGTTTCGTCTACATAAGACTCATCAGTGACGCTTAGAAAGCTAAACAAGTATAAAGTTGAAGAGCATTGGGGACCCAAAATTCCTAAAAGTTTTGCCAAATACGGCTTAGGTAATCTATGCCTGGGATAAGAAAATCCTTAGTATTTCGAATAATTCATAATTTTGCAAACAGTTAATTTATATAAAAAAAAAAATACCATATAATTGATATTCATGTCAACACCGAAGTGCTGACTACTGGGCTGGTGATATCCTCGGGTACGAAAAGTCCACCAGCAGTTGCGTCGACCCAGTGGTGTAAATAGTTATCAAAGGTACCAGGCTTATAATTTGATACGCCAGACGCGCCTTTTGTCTACATAAGACTCATCAGTGACGCTCAGATCAAAATAGTTAGAAAGCCAAACAAGTATAAAGTTGAAGAGCATTGAGGACCCAAAATTCCAAAAAGTCGTGCGAAATACGGCTAAGGTACTTAGTAATCAGATGATTACCATTTATTTCAATTTTGCATATTATCTTGAAAATTATTATAGTTAGGGAGAAATTTTAGATAGCAAAACTAATCAGCAAGACAAGATCTACAAACTTAATAGTTTGCATTGCCGAAATCGTCAAACGACTCCTTCCTTTAACAACGATTTTTATCATTTTTATTTTGTTGCGTTTTTGCCTAATATCTGAATAAGTACAATAGTTGGGTAGTAACTTAAATAGGAAAAATGAGCAACAAGACTAGATCTACAAACCAGTCAACATAGCTGAAATTGTCTGTCGACTCCTTTTTAGAGTTTTTGCTCTTTATTAACGATGTTTACCAATATTTTACGTGTTTGCCTATCATCTTTTAAACTATAAAAGATAGATTAGCAAAAATGAACAGCAAGACAAGATCTACAAATAAGTCAAATATTACGCCCTTAGCTGACAATTGTTTTACCCATTTTTAAGTGTGTTTTTGGCAAAAAGTAAAGAAGACAGAAACTGTAAACAGTGAAAATTATCACCAATACAAGATCAACAAAAAGAGATTTTTGTCATGAATCTGTTCTAGTCCACAATATTGGGTAGTGTCCATTGCTGAAAATGCACATAAACCTAGATGAGCGACACTGGCTCTTTGGAGCCTCTAGTTTTAAAAATATATTTTTTATTTAGATATTTAGATTAAAGAACTAGAGATTCTCAAGAGCCTGTGTCGTTCACCTGTATCTACTGTGGTTTTGGAAATCATGTAAAATAAGGTTTAAATCATAATACATAGTATTAGATACCGTAATAATGATTGAGGCCAAGTTTGGTTTAATTTGGCCCAGTAGTTAAATTAAAAGCAGGTCATCCCACTAGTAACTAGTCTTACAATAGTTACTGAAGACCCCTTATCATTATTTAAATTTTAGATAAATAGTCTATAAAAGGATAGCTGTCAAATTTTGATACTTTATTAGGATCGTTAGATATCCCTCCAGAAAACTCTAAATATTCGTGCCCAGATGCCTTTTTACCAAATTAAGCGAGAACTTTATATGTTTAAAATTGATTATACAATGCCAATTTTGTTTGACGATTTTAATGCATTGCAAGGTCAAATGTGCTAAGTAATTTCATTGAACATGAAGAACTTTGTTGCATCTTGAATATAGACAACCATAATGTTATACTTAACTTTGTGTCTGATTTTTAAAAATTGTCAGATTACTTTTTCACATTAGACCTAGTAGTCTCAGATCAAAGGTACTTGGGGACAGGACAATTTTTTTCTTTTTTTTTTTTGGTCCTCCCCATTTTTTCAAAATCCGTTATTTTTTCGTTTTCTGTTAATTTTACTTATTTTCGCGTTGTTCTGTATTATAAGAACACAAATATACTACAAATGACTTGTATTTGCTATTTGCTTTTAATATCAACTTCTATATAACATGTATAATATATCAGTGACCGCTGTGGATAGTAAACTTGGAATTGATAGTAAATAGCAAATACAAGTTATTTGTAGTATATTTATGTTCTTATAATACAGAAAAAAACGCGAAAATAATTGAAATTTATAGAAAACAAAAAAATTACGGATTTTGGAAAAAAAGGGGGAGGGCAAAAAAAAAATTATCCTGTCCCCCTCAGACTAGACAGAGCTATGAAGATAAAGCTCGTTGTAATAACTATGGTTATAAACTGTTAAATTTCTGCAAAAATGATAGTTTGTTTATTGCGAACGGCAAAATTGGTACAGATACTGGAATAGGTAAAGTCACAAGCAACAAAAATAGTTTGAAATATTTTTGTGTAGTAGCAGAGACATATAATACATACTGGTGGAAGCAAAGTGAATTGTTTCCCTTTGTAAAGGAATTTGAAGTGAAAGATTTCTGATGTATAACTGACGATTCAACAATGCCTAAAAATGATTAAATAACAAATACAATCCACTAGAGTGTGACTGAAAAACCAGTTTGGTTGGTTGATAAAAAGAAAATTGATTTGTAGACAGTATTGTTAAAAAAAATAATTGTTGATTGGCTATTTATGGCTTCAATATAATTCTATTGTCTATTCTTATGTCTTTACTAAACTATAAACTAAACCCACCAAGTAACATGTACCTGAAAATAATATAAACAAAATAATAGAAAACACAGTAGTTAACAAAAATGTTAGTTGATGATTTGACAAACAAGCTGAGTGATCATAAGACGAATAGCGATGATCATTTGAATTTTTTGTTGAAAATTTTAATAATCTGTATACTAATACAGCTGCAGGGGTATTTGATTCAAAGCCTGTACGCACAAGTATATAGAAAAAACTTAGCAGCATGGTTTAAATGTAAGTATCATGAAATTAAAATTAGAGAAAAATAAGCCCCAAAAAAATAAAGAATAGAGAATAATGGGGTGTTTATATATAAAGAATTGAGAATAATGGGCAAAAAAGACAAAGAATAAAGAACTAGAGGCTCTCAAGAGCCTGTGTCACTCAACTGAATCTACTGTGCTTTTGGAAATCATGTAAAATAAGGTTTAAATCATAATAAATAGGATTGAGGCCATGTTTGGTTTAATTTGGCCCAGTATTTAAATTAAAAGCAGGTCATCCCACAAGTAACTAGTCTTACAATAGTTACTGAAGACCCCTTATCATTATTTAAATTAGTTTTCAAGTTGTGACCATTTGAAATTGGTTTTTTTTTACAATTTTCCCTTAGACTTCTATAATAGTAAATCATGTTCTATTTTTAGCCATGGCGGCCATGTTGGTTGGATGGCAGGGACATCGGATATATTTTTCAATCAAGATACCCTATTGAAAATTGTGGCTTAGTTTAATTCTATTTGGCCCAGTAGATTAAGTGGAGAAGATTTTTTTTACAGATTACAAAAATTTACGAAAAAAATTGTTAAAAATTGACTATAAAGGGCAATAACTCCTTAAGGGGTCAATTGACCATTTTGGTCATATTGACTTATTTGTAGATCATACTTTGCTAAACATAATTGCTGTTTACAGTTTATTTATATCTATAATAATATTTAAGATAATAACTAAAAACTGCAAAATTTCCTTAAAATTACTAATTCAGGGGCAGCAAGCCAACAACGGGTTGTCTGATTTGTCTGAAAATTTCAGAACAGATATAGCTAAACCCTAATAAACGTTTTTAACCCCCCACCCTATAATATAAGCCAAAAAACTGGATTTTACCCCTATGTTCTATTTTAGCGATGTTGGATGGCAGGCGGGGTCATTGGACACATTTTTTAAAATAGATACCCTAATGATGATTGTGGCCAAGTTTGGTTAAATTTGTTCCAGTAGTTTCAGAGGAGAAGATTTTTGTAAAAGATTACAAAAATTTACGAAAAATTGTTAAAAATTGACTATAAAGTGCAATAACTCCTTAAGGGGTCAATTGACAATTTTGGTCATGTTTGACTTATTTGTAGATCTTACTTTGCTGAACATTATTGCTGTTTACAGTTTATCTCTATCTATAATAATATTCAAGATAATAATCAACAAGAGGCTGTCGAGTGACAGCAAACAGGATTTTCCTGC
Source organism: Mytilus edulis (assembly GCA_019925275.1). Lineage (NCBI taxonomy): Eukaryota > Metazoa > Mollusca > Bivalvia > Mytilida > Mytilidae > Mytilus > Mytilus edulis. The sequence goes on from CM034350.1 coordinate 88,314,993, forward strand.
AGAGGTCGAACCCAGAACAGTTGAGCAAGTATGGACACAACTTTTAATTTAAACAGCTTGTATTTGGATTGTGATTGAATATTTGACACAGCATAGGTTTGTGACACAAAATGACTGTAGTCAAATAACTGAAAAATTTAAATTGGACATTTACCTATTATGGTCCAGTATCCAAAATATAAATTCATTGTTTGAATCATTATATCAAAGAACCCCAAGAATTCAATTTTTGTGATTTAATTAAATGTTATTTATCATTAATACAATATCTCTTTAAATTCTAAAAAACTTATCTGTAATTATCTTCAAAATGTCTTGTAATGAACAGTAAATTTCAAACTTTATTTATACAGTCCTACAGATCTGATCAGGAAACAGAAAATTTTAAATAAATCTGTCACTCCAATTATAATCATATGATAAGATATTTCCCAGATCTAATTAATAATGATAATGATATTTGCAAATCTGAAGGGCTATTTCCCTTTGAACAGAAATATGATTTAACATAGTACTCTAACATTAGATATGATTAATAGTTCTCTAAAATTAGATATGATGTAACACAATGTATATCTATTTTCAAATTATAGTCAAATATAATTGATAGTTCCAAATATTTTTTCTTTCGTTTGTCACAAACTAATAGACAGATCTGCAACTTATCTATCAATGTAACAACTTTAAATGTAATAAAATATATTCTATAATAAAATTAGATTATTATCTAATTAAAGGAGTTCACTTCATAAAAAAAAATTATAAATATAGCATTCAGAAAATTAGTGTATACAGAATAAAATTAGTTTATACAGAATAAGATTAGTTTATACAGAATAAGATTAGTTTATACAGAATAACAAACAAACCTTCCACAAAATTCTTCACACAATTTACCAAAGAAAAGAAAAAAAAATCAAAAATGTCATTTATCTTTAATACAATGTCTTTTAAAAATCTTTAAAATAAACTAGAGGCTCTAAAGAGCCTGTGTCGCTCACCTTGGTCTATGTGAATATTAAACAATGGACACAGATGGATTCATGACAAAATTGTGTTTTGGTGATGGTGATGTGTTTGTAGATCTTACTTTACTAAACATTCTTGCTGCTTACAATTATATCTATCTATTACAGTACTTTCTGTGGAAAATGTTATTGAAAATCTTCAAATTTTAAGAAAATTGTAAAAAATTGACTATGAAGGGCAATAACTCCTTAGGGGGTCAATTGACTATTTTGGTCATACTAACTTATTTTTAGTTCTTACTTTGCTGTACATTATTGCTGTTTACAGTTTATCTCTATCTATAATAATATTCAAGATAATAACAAAAAAAACAGCAAAATTTTCTCAAAATTACCAATTCAGGGGCAGCAACCTAACAACTGATTATCCGATTCATCTGAAAATTCCAGGGCAGATAGATCGTGACCTGATCAACAATTTTACTTCCTGTCATCATTGCTCTTAATGCTTTGGTTTTTGAGTTATAAGCCAACAAGAGGCTCTCAAGAGCCTGAATCGCTCACCTGAATTTTTTTGGTTTAATCTCTCATCAATGATTATTTTGGCTTTTCAATTTATTTAAATGTTCTTTGAATCGTCCTATTTTCTTCAAAAGCAAAAAAAAATCATTTTCTCCTATGTTCTATTTTAGCCATAGGAGCTATGTTTCTTGACATACAAGGAAATGAAATATAAAATTTATACTAGATACTCTGAAACTCTGAAACTCATTTAGCCTAAGTTTGGCTGAAATTGATACAGCAGTTTCATAAGAGAAGATTTTTTAAAGTAAGTCAACATGATGAACAAATTGTGAAAAAAAGTCTTTAAAGGGCAATAACTCCTAAAGAGGTCAATTGACAATTTTGGTCAAATTGACTTATTTGTAGATCTTACTTTGCTGATCATATTTGCTGTTTACAGTTTATCTTTATCTATAATAATATTCAAGATAATAACCAAAAACAGCAAAATTTCCTTAAAATTACCATTTCAGGGGCAGCAACCCAACAACGAAATGTCCGATTCATCTGAAAATTTCAGGGCAGATTGATCTTGACCTGATGAACAATATTACCCCCATGTCAGATTTGCTCTAAATGCTTTGGTTTTTGAGTTATAAGCCAAAAACTGCATTTTACCCCTTTGTTCTATTTTTAGCCATGGCTGCCATCTTGGTTGGTGACCAGGTCACCGGACACATTTTAAACTAGATACCCCAATGATGATTATGGCCAAGTTTGGTTAAAATTGGCCAAGTAGTTTCAGAGGAGAAGATTTTTCTGAAAGATTACTAAGATTTACGAACAAGAGGCTCTCAAGAGCCTGAATCGCTCACCTGGTAAACAATGCCTTATTGAACATATTGAACCATGCCAGGCAAACATGTACAGCTAACAATTCTTCAATATTACAAATATATATGACTTACTGTTTATAAATAAAGAAAATGAGACCAAAACAAAATAAAACACAAACTTTATTTTATACACCCTACTGATCATTCAGTTGAAGTTTGGTTGAATTTGGTTGAGTAGTTTTAGAGGAGAAGATTTTTTAAAGTTAGCAAATAAGATGAACAAATTGTGAAAAAAATGTCATTAAAGGACAATAACCCCTTAAGGGGTCAATTGACAATTTTGGTCATATTTAACTTATTTGTAGATCTTACTTTGCTGATCATTTTTGCTGTTTACAGTTTATCTTTATCTATAATGATATTCAAGATAATGACCAAAAACTGCAAAATTTCCTTAAAATTACCAATTAAGTGGCAGCAACCCAACAATGGTTTGTTTGATTCGTCTGAAAATTTCAGGGCTGATAGATCTTGACCTAATGAACATTTTTACCCCATGTCAGCCCTATGTTCTATTTAAAGTAAGGGCGGCCATGTTTTTTGACGGATCAAAAATCGAAGCACACACTTTGTGCAGGATAATCTAAGGAACTATCATGCTAAGTTTCATCCAAATCCATTCAGTAGTTTCAGAGGAGAAGATTTTTTAAAGTTGGCAAATATGATGAACAAATTGTGAAAAATTGTCATTAAAGGACAATAACCCCTTAAGGGGTCAATTGACAATTTTGGTCATATTAACTTATTTGTAGATCTTACTTTGCTGATCTTTTTTGCTGTTTACAGTTTATCTTTATCTATAATAATATTCAAGATAATGACCAAAAACTGCAAAATTTCCTTAAAATTACCAATTAAGTGGCAGCAACACAACAATTTGATGTTTGATTCATCTGAAAATTTCAGGGCTGATAGATATTGACCTAATGAACATTTTTACTCCATGTCAGATTTGCTCTTAATGCTTTCGTTTTTGAGATATAAGCCAAAAACTGCATTTGACCCCTATGTTCTATTTTAAGTAACGGCGGCCATGTTTTTTGACGGATCAAAAATCAAAGCACACACTTTGTGCAGGATAATCTAAGGAACAACCATGCTAAGTTTTAACCAAATCCATTCAGTAGTTTCAGAGGAGAAGATTTTTTAAAGTTAGCAAATATGATGAACAAATTGTGAAAAATTGTCATTAAAGGACAATAACCCCTTAAGGGGTCAATTGACAATTTTGGTCATATTAACTTATTTGTAGATCTTACTTTGCTGATCTTTTTTGCTGTTTACAGTTTATCTTTATCTATAATAATATTCAAGATAATGACCAAAAACTGCAAAATTTCCTTAAAATTACCAATTAAGTGGCAGCAACCCAACAATGGTTTGTTTGATTCATCTGAAAATTTCAGGGCTGATAGATCTTGACCTAATGAACATTTTTACCTCATGTCAGATTTGCTCTAAATGCTTTCGTTTTTGAGATATAAGCCAAAAACTGCATTTGACCCCTATGTTCTATTTAAGTAACGGCGGCCATGTTTTTTGACGGATCAAAAATCGAAGCGCACATTTTGTGCAGGATATACTAAGGAACAATCATTTAAGTTTCATTCAAATCCATTCAGTAGTTTCAGAGGAGAAGATGTTTGAAAAATTGTTAACGACGACAGACGACGACGACGACGACGACGACGACGTCGACGACGACGACGACGACGTCGACGACGACGGACGCCAAGTGATGAGAAAAGCTCACATGGCCTTTTAGGCCAGGTGAGCTAAAAACTGCATTTTACCCCCATGTTCTATTTTTAGCCATGGCGGCCATCTTGGTTTGTTGGCTGAGTTACCGGACACATTTTTTTAACCAGATACCCCAATGATGATTATGGCTAAGTTTGGTTAAATTTGGCCCAGTAGTTTCAGAGGAGAAGATTTTTCTAAAAGATTACTAAGATTTACGAAAAATGGTTAAAAATTGACTATAAAGGGCAATAACTCCTAAAGTGGTCAACTGACCATTTTGGTCATGTTGACTTATTTGTAGATCTTACTTTGCTGAACATTATTGCTGTTTACAGTTTATCTCTATCTATAATAATATTCAAGATAATAACCAAAAACAGCAAAATTTCCTTAAAATTACCATTTCAGGGGCAGCAACCCAACAACGAAATGTCCGATTCATCTGAAAATTTCAGGGCAGATTGATCTTGACCTGATGAACAATATTACCCCCATGTCAGATTTGCTCTAAATGCTTTGGTTTTTGAGTTATAAGCCAAAAACTGCATTTAACCCCTTTGTTCTATTTTTAGCCATGGCTGCCATCTTGGTTGGTGACCAGGTCACCGGACACATTTTTAAACTAGATACCCCAATGATGATTATGGCCAAGTTTGGTTAAAATTGGCCAAGTAGTTTCAGAGGAGAAGATTTTTCTGAAAGATTACTAAGATTTACGAACAAGAGGCTCTCAAGAGCCTGAATCGCTCACCTGGTAAACAATGCCTTATTGAACATATTGAACCATGCCAGGCAAACATGTACAGCTAACAATTCTTCAATATTACAAATATATATGACTTACTGTTTATAAATAAAGAAAATGAGACCAAAACAAAATAAAACACAAACTTTATTTTATACACCCTACTGATCATTCAGTTGAAGTTTGGTTGAATTTGGTTGAGTAGTTTTAGAGGAGAAGATTTTTTAAAGTTAGCAAATAAGATGAACAAATTGTGAAAAAAATGTCATTAAAGGACAATAACCCCTTAAGGGGTCAATTGACAATTTTGGTCATATTTAACTTATTTGTAGATCTTACTTTGCTGATCATTTTTGCTGTTTACAGTTTATCTTTATCTATAATGATATTCAAGATAATGACCAAAAACTGCAAAATTTCCTTAAAATTACCAATTAAGTGGCAGCAACCCAACAATGGTTTGTTTGATTCGTCTGAAAATTTCAGGGCTGATAGATCTTGACCTAATGAACATTTTACCCCATGTCAGCCCAATGTTCTATTTAAAGTAAGGGCGGCCATGTTTTTTGACGGATCAAAAATCGAAGCACACACTTTGTGCAGGATAATCTAAGGAACTATCATGCTAAGTTTCATCCAAATCCATTCAGTAGTTTCAGAGGAGAAGATTTTTTAAAGTTAGCAAATATGATGAACAAATTGTAAAAAATTGTCATTAAAGGACATTTACCCCTTAAGGGGTCAATTGACAATTTTGGTCATATTAACCTATTTGTAGATCTTACTTTGCTGATCATTTTTGCTGTTTACAGTTTATCTTTATCTATGATATTCAAGATAATGACCAAAAACTGCAAAATTTCCTTAAAATTACCAATTAAGTGGCAGCAACCCAACAATGGTTTGTTTGATTCGTCTGAAAATTTCTTGGCTGATAGATCTTGACCTAATGAACATTTTTACACCATGTCAGATTTGCTCTAAATGCTTCCGTTTTTGAGATATAAGCCAAAAACTGCATTTGACCCCTATGTTCTATTTTAAGTAACGGCGGCCATGTTTTTTGACGGATCAAAAATCGAAGCGCACACTTTGTGCAGGATAATCTAAGGAACAATCATTTTAAGTTTCATTCAAATCCATTCAGTAGTTTCAGAGGAGAAGATGTTTGAAAAATTGTTAACGACGACAGACGACGACGACGGACGCCAAGTGATGAGAAAAGCTCACATGGCCTTTTAGGCCAGGTGAGCTAAAAATGGTTAAAAATTGACTATAAAGGGCAATAACTCCTAAAGTGGTCAACTGACCATTTTGGTCATGTTGACTTATTTGTAGATCTTACTTTGCTGAACATTATTGCTGTTTAAAGTTTATCTCTATCTATAATAATATTCAAGATAATAACCAAAAACAGCAAAATTTCCTTAAAATGACCATTTCAAGGGCAGCAACCCAACAACGGAATGTCCGATTCATCTGAAAATTTCAGGGCAGATAGATCTTGACCTGATGAACAATTTTACCGCTGTCAGATTTGCTCTAAATGCTTTGGTTTTTGAGTTATAAGCCAAAAACTGCATTTTACCCCTATGTTCTATTTTTAGCCATGGCGGCCATCTTGGTTGATTCGGCGGGGCACCGGACACATTTTTAAACTAAATACCCCAATGATGATTATGGCTAAGTTTGGTTAAATTTGGCCCAGTAGTTTCAGAGGAGAAGATTTTTCTAAAAGATTACTAAGATTTACGAAAAATGGTTAAAAATTGACTATAAAGGGCAATAACTCCTGAAGTGGTCAACTGACCATTTTGGTCATGTTGACTTATATGTAGATCTTACTTTGCTGAACATAATTGCTGTTTACAGTTTATCTCTATCTATAATAATATTCAAGATAATAACCAAAAACAGCAAAATTTCCGTAAAATTACCATTTCAGGGCAGCAACCCAACAATGGTTTGTTTGATTCGTCTGAAAATTTCAGGGCAGATAGATCTTGACCTGATGAACAATATTGTCCCATGTCAGATTTGCTCTAAATGCTTTGGTTTTTGAGTTATAAGCCAAAAACTGCATTTTACCACTATGTTCTATTTTTAGCCATGGCGGCCATCTTGGTTGGTTGGCCGGGTCACCGGACATATTGTTTAAACTAGATACCCCAATGATGATTGTGGCCAAGTTTGGTTAAATTTGGCCCAGTAGTTTCAGAGGAGAAGATTTTTGTAAAAGTTAACGCAGGACGACGACGACGACGACGACGGACGACGACGACGGACGACGACGGACGACGCCGGACGCCGGACGCCAAGTGATGAGAAAAGCTCACTTGGCCTTTCGGCCAGGTGAGCTAAAAAAATGAGTTATTTCCCTTTGTACAGAAATGAATTAATTCATCAAAAATTGAATTAAGGAAAGGGCTATAACTGAACGAGAAAAGCTAAAATCGTGAAAATTGAACGTGACCTTCATTTAGTCACAGAAAACAACATATCTAAATTGGAAAAAATTTCTTCAAAACGTTATCATGTAAATGAACGGACACTGTTTGGCAGCCGCCGCCTGCCTGCCGTACGTCCCCAAATCAATAACTGATTTTTACCTCGAAAATCCGGTTAAAAACTGCAAAATTTCCTAAAAATTACCAAATAAGGGGCAGCAACCTAACAACGGGTTGTCTGATTCGTCTAAAAATTTCAGGGCAGTTAGGTCTTAACCTGATAAACATTTATCATTAGTTTTAGAGATATAAGCCAAAAACAATAAGCGCAATAACTCCTTAAGTGATCAATTGACAATTTTGGTCATGTTGACTTATTTGTAGATCTTACTTTGCTGAACATTATTGCTGTTTACAGTTTATCTCTATTTATAATAATGTTCAAGATAATAACCAATAAATTGCTTCACTGAGCGCAGCTGGATATGACAGCAGAGGTCCAACCCTGAACAGTTGGGGCAAAAATGGACACAATATTCGCGCTTGATACATGTCTGAATTTGGATTATAATTAAATATTTGACACATACTAGGTTTCTGACACAGAATAACTGTAGTCAAAGAACTTATAATTGGTTTTATACTGCACTCGTTCTATTTGAGAAGTCAAAATGCGTTGACTGTATATTTCTATGTCATATACAGTCACTGGCCCGATATCACTTTTCCGCATCGGAATATTTAAATAGAAGTTGCCGAAATAATAATTAATTATTCATACGACCTCTTCAACCTGTTTTTGTTTCCAATGCATACAACGATGCGTGGAACGACTTAACCTTGTTTATTTTGAATTTATTGGAAAAACATATTTCATTGGTTAATTTTTTTTGTTTGCAACCTATAATGATCATTATGTTTTATGCTTATGGTTGATATTTTAGTTCATACTCAAACGATTTCGTTCACCATCGAGTGTGGGTATCAACAGGTAAATGTACATTTCATTGTGTTGTATATTTCTCCGCAAGCATGATATGAGGCTTTTTTAAAGGGGATTTCCCCCAGTATTTGAATCAAATAAATAACCTTAACGCATTAGACAACAATTGAAAATGTTTTTTTTTAGATTGCAGTATAAAGACAATAATAGTGCATTGACTTGACATATCAACGATATAAGGATTCGGCCCGAAACGGGGAAATAGCTCGGCACAGCCTCGCATTTCCCCGTTTCTAAGCCTCATCCTTATATCGTTGATATCTCAAGTCAATGCACTATTATTGTCTATATATAATTTTGAATTTATATTCAATTTTTTGCTTTTGTGCAATACACTTTGCTGTTGCGATTTGACCCACCCTCCAAAAAAAAAATGTACCCACTTTTTTTTGCTTTTGTGCAATACACTATGATGTTGCGTATTGAACCCCCACCCCCGGCCCTTTTTTTTAACAAAAACAAAAATATTTGCAGAAATTTTCTTTTTAATTTCTGAAATCTGAAATGAGAAAAAAATTGTCCCCTCCCACAATTTCTTATATAACCCCCCCCCCCCCCCCAAAAAAAAATTTTGTTTCACATCCCCCCTTTTCCTTTTTTTCCCTCAAGATATGGTCATAATCTCAATTCAAATTTATAATGGAGTTTGCAACCAAATTACCCATTTATATACATCATAAAAGTCTTAATATAGAAAATGACATACATAACCAAAGCTAAAATTGATAGCTAATCACCTAGAAACAATACATTATTTCTTTATACATAATTTACAAGCAGTGTGAGGGAGGTTATCTAAAACATACACAACATTGTTCTTTAAATGTATTTGGACTACCTCCCTTACACTGCTTTAAAATTGTAGTAATTGTCCATTAACCAGGAAACCCTTGTTTTTAACCTTTTTTTTGCCCCTAATTCCTAAATGATTTGAGCCATAACCCCCCCAAAGTAAATCCTAACCATTCCTTTGTGGTATGGAAACTTGTGGTATAATTTCAGAGAGATTCATACACTAAAACACAAGTTATTGTCTGGAAACTACAAAAATACTTATTTGGGCCCCTTTTTTGGCCGGTGAACATGTAAAAGTGATTACTTTTTAATGATTATCTTCTTAAAACAAACCAATCATTTTTTACATTCTTGAAAAAAAAAAATGAAAAAAAACACTATAATTCAGGATATTATGAAATCGATTGACAATTTTGATGCAAATTTTTCATTTGAAGAAAATAAAAGATATTTTTTCATAAATGCAAGAGAAACATTTAAACTGATGAAATTATAGTGGACAAAAATTGTAAGGGGTTCAGCAGAACCCTGTGTCTCACCTGCGATGGCTGCTGTCAGTGTAAAAGTGTAATGTTGACTTAAAAAGTGAGTCCATTTATCAGTAAAGTACAGAATTAAAAAAAAAAAAATCAAACTTTTTCTTTAGATGCTAATTCTTGATCTTGAAGATTAGCTTCTGTCCAAGTTTCAGAACAATCTATGAAGGTTTATAAATGTACCATGTCAAATAATAATTTAATAACAGACTGTCTGTAAATGTTTACTGTAAAAAAACTAAGTCCATCGATCAGAAAAATACTGAAAACGAAAAAAAAAAAAAATTTCAAGTTTGCTTCAGACATTATCTCTTAATCATATAAAAGCTTCTGCCAAAGTTTTATAAAATTCTATGGAGGTTTGACAAAGTAATTAATGTGTAACAAACTTTAACCTAAGACTGTATCTATTTGTTAACTGTTAAAAAAAAAAAGTCCATTCATAAGTAAAATACGGAAAAATGAAAATAAATATTTTCAAAATTTTGCTCTGGATACTGCATTTTGGTCATTAACAAGCTTCTGTCCAAATTTCATAAAATTCTGTGAAGTTTTGACAAAGTTATTCATGACTGAAAAACTTTAACCAGACTTTTGCGACACAAATGTTGCAGACTCGACAAAAATGTACAATACACTCCCAACTCAGTCCTAAGAGCCTGAATGCTCATCTGAGCTAGTGTGTCATTTGACAAAAAAATTTCACCTTTTTCACAATGAATGTTTTCCCCCAGAAAAAAAAAAAGCTACTTACTTTCTTCATACTAGTAGTGTGATCAAGTTACAATCAAGACAAATATTTTTTTTTTTTCCCTCAGTTCCAGTCATCTAGGTAAAAGTAAGGATAAATACCATTATAATTTTGACTTTTAAACTAATGTATGCCATGTTACTATTCTTTGATTTCCCCCCCCCCCCCCCCGCATTATTCCTGCACGTTTTGCACATTATTCTCTGTTCATTAAACCCCATCCTGACCAGGGCAGACCCTCATGTTCAAGTTAGCAATTTTGTGTTGCCAAAAAATTTATGCTTTTTCGATGATGAGGACCTCAGGGAAGATTAATTATAAAACTAAAAGGGTTACCCTCTTGAGAAATAAAATATTATTTGTTGGTGGTAGTGATGATTTCTGTATGCCCCCAAAATTTGGTTCTCAAGGGGGTATAAAATTATCAATCTGATTTGTTGGGCCTTGTGCAAAAAAACAAAATGAAAGTTAAAACTGCTATGAATTTTATGTTAAATTGTATAATATTGCTGTATCACAAATCAACATGTACAAAATTACATATATGCAACATAATGGAAAGGTTTTGTCCACACATCCTGTGATGAAAGCAAATGTAGTGACTATTATGCAGAATCTTTCGTCATTCAATCACGAGTGCTCCAGATGCATAACTGACTGATGAGTCTCTCATAGATTTACACTGACTGGATTGTGCATATTTAACGAACTTAAATGACATTTTATGTCCATTTCCATTTTTTGTAATAGTATGCACTGCCTGGAAAGAAAAAAAAATCAATGAAAAATATGTATAAGTAAAGCACTTGATACAAGTGAAGTGAAACATGTATTTAATGAACTATACAGTTGCCTATAATTGCTAATTACATTACTTTATTTGAACTTTGGTGGATAGTTGTTTTATTAACAATCATACCACATCTCCTTATTTTTATTTTGGTTTGTCAAACTTGCACATAAAATGGAACCATGAAATCACTACAAACAAGGTTTCAGTTTAAAATCACTCTTGGTGGTGATTTTATACAGTGAATGTAGGTGATCCATTGAGAAAATCTCTGTATATATACTATTTGTAAGACATAACAGTGTCATTTCGTCGAAAACAACCCTTTTCACATTGATTCAACTGCACAAGTGATTTTTCACTGAATAACTATAGCTAGCATTTATGAGTAGAGGTTATCTTCCTTGATATCAGGGTAACCTTTTTACATAGCTTGCAAATGTTCCTTACACAACTGTGTTGTCTGATAAAAGAATATACACATGGATTCCACAGAAATTCTTTATTTCATGGAAAATTTCCTCCTGTTATCTTAGTAGGTGAACTGAACATAGAAACCATGCTTAAATTGTGGTAGAATGATAGCCAGCAATGTGTAATTTCAAGTTTATATATATAATTACTGATTTTAGAGTGAAATTTTGTTTAGATCAGCAAAAATAATCAGTTTCCATTGAACAATTTAGTGGAGGGTTCCAGGGGTTGGAACCCCCCTATTTTTGGAAGATCAATGCATTTGAATGGGGACATGTATATCGTAGGAACACATCCCCTCTCCCTTTTATCCTGCAAACTACATTTTGTACCTTACAAAAATTATATATATCTATTGTTCATTATCACTGAACTAGCATATATTTGTTTCGGGGCCAGCTGAAGGACGCCTCCGGGTGCGGGAATTTCTCGCTACATTGAAGACCTGTTGGTGACCTTCTGCTGTTGTGTTTTTTTCTAGGGTCGGGTTGTTGTCTCTTTGGCATATTCCCCATTTTCATTCTCAATTTTATTGAGAACTAACAAAATGAAATCATATGATACTCACATTTAATAAAACACCTATAGGATATCTTCCACAAATTGTGTTGTGATACTGCTTTAGGTAATCAGTAAACTGTGCTGGGTTCAAAGATTCTATTATATCCATTCCCTGAAAAAGAATTGTTGTACCATAAACTACAATGTACTAATTTTGAAAAGCTTTGTCAACATTTTTTTTTCAGGACTATTCCATTAAAATGAATGTGGAAGGGCAGAAAGGGAATTTTAATTTTATGACATGGGTTGTGGTTTGATACTGGTTGAATTTCCAATTGATACAGTTATATACAAATTACTCCTGATTTCTGAAAAAAAAATAAAATCGCTTTTGAATCAAAATTCTTATGTAAAAATCAGTAAATATACAATTCACAGTAATTTGTTTTAACAGGAGATAAAAATTTAATAACTTTCAATAAAATATCCATACAATATGGATATTTGGCTCTTTTTTTACGAAATCATTATCAAAAGATATTTTTCTTTAATGACTATACAAAATAGCAGAAATATTTTCATCTTGTGTCCCTAATTGGGAGATCTATGCTTTCAGCACAATAAAAAGCTTTTTTTAACATTTTTTACATGCATATGTAGCCAGCTGCATGTCAAAATTTCATACTCTATCAAACATGCTACGGCGGGGGCATAATAAAAATTCATGACTTTCCACTCAATTTTGCATCAGCTGACCTTACAATGTTTACAAGATAATCTCTTAGTCTGCAATGTCACTGGTTTTTCTGTTGTGTTAAAAATAACATGAAAACTTATATTTCTGTAAATCCCAGACACTATAAATTGGTGTATAGACAGAAAAAAACCTACCATTTTATCTAATGCTTCTATGGACTGCCATATCTGACCACATGATTGATCATGGTAAGTATAATGGAATCTCTGTCCTAAAATTATTTAAACACATGATTAATTTAATCATCAATATCACTTTTATACCTAGAAATAATGTTGAGGTTTATGAGTGTTCTATTCTGAATATATTTTCATACATTATGTTTAAGATCCTAAATATGTAGGATGTATAACTGTAGTTCCCAAATATTGTGTATGTAATCAATAATGGTATGTTGATTTTTGCTTAAAAAAAAACACTTAAAAATTTAGGTGTTAATGTGTTACATGTGCATAAATTTACATTTCTATTTCTTACTGAATTACACATCTTTTTAAGTAAAATAACAACTTCATCATCATATTTAGCCATTTGCACCTTTAAATTTGGCTCAAATAAAAAAATACTCAAAAAATCTTAGCACTTTAAAAATACTTGAAAATAGACGGAGGTATCGCAAATGCTAAATATTCATATCATGCAAAAAAAATTAACCCAGTACAAAGATGAAATGTTTTATAATACATATACTTTACCCCAATGACAGAAGTCAGATGAAATAATAAAGAGATTCTCAGGATCAGCCAAATAATTTGCAAATATTCTGCCATACAATTCTTCCTTCTCCACTGATAACGACCCTACAAGTACTGGAATGATTGTAAAATGACCTTGCCTCCTGAAAACAAATAGTAGTCATAATGAGTCAAGCATTGGTAATTCTTTTTTTTTCAATTTCAAAAATATACGCCAACCTTTCAACAGGTTTTTTGTTAAGTGGCAGACATAACTATTAGATCTGGGTTCCCATTTATTATTTTGGATAGATCCTTAAGGACTTAAAAAAAAAACTTAACCAATTGAGCATTTGTCTGACCTTTTTAAATTAAACTTGTCAATATGAATACAGCAATAGAAATGCAGTTACATCTGAATTATACCACTCCATCAAGAGTGATACAATATTCCTTTTCTCAAGACATTTAATTATTTGCTCTTTTAGAGTTGCACTTTGTAAATACAGCTGTTTCTCAAACTACGCCTCTTTTGGGGAGATCTTGAATATTCATAGAAAATTAATTTTGTTTACATACTGGTTCCCAGTTATGCTCTCTGTGTTCCATATCACAGAGACATAACTTGGGAATGTTACCAGTAAATAAACATGTGCATATTGTTTACATTGAAATCTGTGGTAACCTTTCATTCGAGGTAGGGGTAGTTAAGAAAATTAGTGTTAGTTTAAACTCTGAAAAGTTCAGGGCATAAACACGTTGAAAATATGCCGCACAGCCCTATATTTTTACCTTTGAAAAAAGTTGTAGTGCATATGAACTTTCAATTCTAGGATAAGATTTTTTTCAAAACTTCAAAGTAAAAGTGGTACAGTTTTAGTCGTAAAAGGAGTTCCTATGGGAAATTGCATTGTCAATTTTTACAGAAATGCAACCTTTAGATATTTATAATCAAATTGTTGAAGGTTGAGAAATGTCATAGCTCACAAGATAATGGATTTGTTTTGCTAATATTAGCATATCATATCATATAGACAATAATATGTAGGCAAATTTATCTTACTATTTCTTTGATCTATGAAAGATTGCATCAATTCTATGTTACATCATTAGTCATAGTTTCCTTTTGTCTTTACGTTAAAAAAAAACAAAGAAAAAAGAAAATTGAACGACATAATTGAAATTTGACACAACTTAGAAACTTAGACCAAGCAAACCAAAAAATCATCTGTTCAGATTAAGTATAAACTTGGTCAGAATTGGAGAACTATATATATATATATTTATTTCCTCTTATAATTAGGAAAGTTATCATAAAAACACACAGAGACTGCACTCAGCTTTGCCATTATGGCAAAATGCTATTTCAAATTTTGTCTGGAATGTAAATAAGGAATGTAAATATAGTTGTTTTACCGTCTAAAATATATAGCTTTATACATGTACAAGATAGCTATTACCATTACTTAAATTTTCCTTAAAGGCTTAACTTAAATTATTAACAGAAGTTGTTTCCCTTCCCCTTTTATTAGCTCATGACTTTAGATGTACACGGCAGTTTGGTCAATATCCCTAATGCATCTCAAATTGAGGAACACAAAGGTAGTGTGCAAACAAAAATTATCTGTATAGACATTTTTGCCATATTTCAATTTTTAAACAATTGACTGAGCTTAACCATTTGTGCTGATTTAGAGAGCATATGTGTAAAAATGTCTCAGAAGATAAACTAGCCATCATACATATCAAGTTTGCGATATGAGCAAAGGAATTAAGGAAAAGGCTACCATTACTGTCATCCTAAAATGACTGGTGCAGATGTACCCAGTTACTTTACCTTTCCATAACTTTAGCTATATACGGCAGTTGCATTTCTATACTATGTTCATCTTCGTCTGTATCTATTTTCATGGTTTCAAACCGACCAGTTGCATATAACTCTTCATTCACTGCATAAAAAACAAATCTTTATTAATAAATGTTTACTTACTTAATAAGGCCCTGTAAATATCTTTATTTTAATTCTGTAATGGCCTATTCCATTAAATTCATCATTTTTTTTCATGTTATTATTTTGATAATTATTTTTTTGCAAAGTACATGTATTGTTTATACAGTTGAATTACGTTATAAGAATTTCTATTGTAATAATCACAACTGATGCTTAAACAGGTTTTTGAAAACAATGAAATGGAGCAAAGCACTTTTGATATCAGATCTTTTAAATTAACAAAAAAAATATAATTCAAATTTCATGCATCCCTACCTTCCATAACACATTAATTCTATGCACTATTTAAGTCCAGAAAATGTCTTTTTATCATTGTATATAATATATATGTACCAGAAGTCTGTAAAGATTTCTTTTTGGAAACAAGTAATCAATATATATATTTTTTTTGTCTTGATAAAAGCTTAACTAATGAAAAACTTAAGGAAGAAATAGCTTAAGTTCAACCATCTCAACAATGAAACCTGGAAAAGTAATTTGATCAAAAAGTATGTTTCAAATCACCATAATTTTTTTCAATTTTAATTACTTACAATCCATAAAGTCCATACGGAAGTGCTTCGACCAATACTCACTGGACGCTAATACATACAAATGGACTTACTTTGAGAATCTACGACTAGATCATATAATGGTGTTTGATATTTTTCTGTAGCAGTTAAGGCACAACCAGACAATCGAACATGGTGGGAAGGTCCTAGTATAAATACACGTTTTCTGAAATAGAATTTATTTATTATATACATGTAATGAAACTGTGCATTATTTTAAATGTTTTATTTAAATTGACAGTGTTTGGAAATATAGTTTGATTCTGTTTTGATATTGACTGCATGGCCAGTGGAGGGCTGTCTGTATATTTTCACAAAAATGATATTCAGTCCTTTTCAAAAGTACCAAATCCTTTTAGAAAATCTCAATATCAAAACTAGTCTTTTCAACACATTATCAATATGTTTATTCTTCTTATATATACTGTATAGCAAGTTATTTTAGCGGCTGTAAAATTTCACGATTTTCATTGAATATGGTATATGAAATATTTTGGCGGATTCAAAACTTTTATCAATACATTAAAATGTCTATACATGTCCTTTACTTTTAATATTTTGTGGTTGTGGTGTGTTCACGTGAACCACAAATTCATTTCTTCAATGAATTACAAATTTTTAATAGGCTTAATTTGTATGTAGAGATTGGCAAAACAACCAATTCAAATATCCATGAAATTCAAGGTTTTCTCAATCCACAAAAATTGATACCCACAAAAATATACGAATCCACGGTTCGACTTTTTCACATACATGTACAAACATATTCATTTTCGTTTAAATTTTAGTTCATTTTCAGATTTTATTTCTTTTTTTGATATTGACAATTCAATGGATTCACATTAAAAGACAGATGGTTTATTTACTTTTTTTTATAAATACATTTATGGCTCCAACATGATCAAATCTAACTTGGTACCTTGGGAGTTTGGTCTAAGGGGTACACCACTAGAGCACTACAATCATGATGCAATGAGAAGTACAAATCTAAATAATTTCTTGATTTTTTTCAAATTTCTGTTAATATTTAACATTGTCTGATTGATTGAGTGATATCACACAATTTCACCTAAACCCCAATCACTTGTATCACAAAAAAGTATTACATATGTATTCTGACATCAGACTCAGACTTCTTTTAAACTGAGTTTTACTGTGCGTATTGCTGTGTGTTTCTTTTTTCTACATTGGTTAGAGGTTTAGGAGGAGGGGGGGATGAGATATTACAAAACATGTTAAACCCAGCCACATTTTAGTGCATGTTCCAAGCCAGGAGCCTCTGGTCTGTTAGTCTTGTATGGTTTTTAATTTTAGTTTGGTTGTATATTTTGGAGTTTAGTATGAAGTCCATTTTCACTGAACTAGTACACATTTTAATGTAGGGGCCAGCTAAGCCCACCCCCGTGTTCGGGATTTTCTTGCTTTGATGAAGACCCATTGGTAGCTTTTGGCTGCTATCTGCTCTTTAACTGGGTTGTTGTCTGTATGACACGCTAAGGTCACTTTGAATACGGGAAATATGTCTGGTTAATTGCTTCCTGCGGTTAAAAAAAAGTAAAACTTCTTCTGAATGTGGACAAATTAAAGAATTTTCTTCAGAAAAAAGATATATGTACATAAGTTTAATAATGAAAACTATCCATTTTGTAATAACATATGCTTCATTTTTTTTAATTTGAGGTTTCATATGACTTTAACTATGCCTAAGAATACTTACATATGGGTTGGATCTATTTGTTTGTATGCATGGCCTCCACAGGCTCCACAATAGGAGTATCCTGCATGTCTGAAATAGTTATATTTAATTTTGTAAATCACTTGCTATTTTGGTGAGGATCAAGGAGGGAGCAATATTTTCATTTCCTACCTCATAAGAACAGATACTAGTAAATTCTTTTACAATAAATTCTAGGAAATATTTTTGAATTATCACCCTTAGGATAAGTTTTATAATACATACTGTGGGATTAATATCTCACGGTCACCTGGTAAAGGTTCATTTGAAAATGATATAGAATTTCAACATTATTTTACATGCAAGATATCAAAACAATTATTTGTAGGCTTTCTACCCATGGATCATATTTTGCATGATTTTGTTGCTTTTTAACATGTACTAATGTACATGTACATTTGCACATGTCTGTATTTCTTTTTTTTCTTCTCTTTTTTAACCATATATATGCCTATTGATTTAGAATTGTTTGCATCTGTATGTCATTACAAAATGTATGTACAAAATGCAGTAACTGTCAAATGTTTGGCCAGCCATTTGAAAAAGCTTTTCTTAAACTGGACTTTTTTTTAATGAAATCTCACCTAACAAGGCATTGTATCTTTTTATTTCAACAGGTTTCTATTCTTAAATTATTTTTTTATCTTTCTTGGCTTATATTCTTATTTTGTGAGCCATCTTAAGTCTAGCATTTCTACCAACAAGCATATGTGCTGAAATCAAGTGCTTCCTTTTTCATTGTAATGTGACACTTTCTGGTAAGTAGAAATAAGTAACCTAATGCATAGTGGCCTGTGTGCAATTAATTTATCATCATATAACATCTCCTTATTATAAATATTGGTTAAGTGCTATAATGTATGTAGTACATTTATATTAAATTTCTGGATAATTTTAAATCTCTGTCTGTTTTTGAAACTAGTTCTAACATACTTTTGATTTTTTAACACTGTTAACCACCATTCCCCCCATGCTAATTTTTTTTTTTTTTGGAAAAAAACATTGAACAGCAAAATTATTTTATATTTCTTTAATGTGACGTGAACATTTTATTGATGTCAAACATGCGAAGCAATGCATGTGGTTTTTAAATTTGATAGATGATTTTTGTGCTTTTTTGTAAAATATTTGTTTGTTTTGAGATTATGACACAGAGATGACTGCAGTACCCATATTTTGACTTTTTTTTAAAATGTACCTTTTACATTGTATGTCTGTTTTGGTTATGCATCGTTGTAAGTATAATGGAATTTCATGCGACTGTCATAAAAGTGAGAGGTTTAGTGCTATAAAACCAGGTTCAATCCACCACTCTCTACATAAGGAAATGCCTGTACCAAGTCAGGAATATGACAGTTGTTATCCATTCCTTTGATGTGTTTGGCCTTTTGATTTTGCCATTTGATTAGGACTTGTATCGAGAAATTGACTATGAGGATCAGTTGAAAACAAACCTTTACGACAAAAGATATGATTTCAGCTTCCCAATTGTTAACTTTTCATTCTTAAACCAAGAGATCTAAATGGTGAAGTTGTAATTATCACTTCGTAAATATTACGGACCCCATCACGAGTTGGTTGAACGTTATGGAATATTCATTATACAGATGATATCAGATATGTTTCTTATGTCGTCACTACATGTACAATCCCCTTCCCTTTTCACAAATGTGAGCTACCGAATTAGACTATTTACCGGCTTTGTAACAACATGAGCAACATGACTGGTGCCACATTTGGAGCAGGATCTACTCCCCCTTCTTTAGCACCTGAAATCATCCCTAGTTTTTGGTGGGGTTTGTGTTGTTTTTCTTCCCCTATTTGTGACATTTTGTTCATGCATCATTGTCAATATAATGGAAATTGATGCCACTGTCATACAAGTGAGAGGTTTATAAGCGCTATAAAACCAGGTTCAATCAACCATTTTCTACATTTGAAAATGCCTGTACCGAGTCAGGAATATGACAGTTGTTGTCCATTCGTTTGAT